>CM021103.1:53561641-53765542 GCA_007115665.2 Sequoiadendron giganteum
CCATTGATTTTGGTCACACTCTCCCTTTGGATCACGTTGTGGATGCTAAAGTGGTCATAAGTGATCCTAGTGCAAACACCAACCAACCAACCATCGCACAAACTATACAACAAACAACATCACCACCACAAAATAACCAAATCAATAACACTGAAACTCAATAGAGACGACCTCCCAATAGGAATAAATACCCAAAATGTAAATACACACCATTTGGGGAACCTATTGAATGTGTCATGCAAAAATTGGTACAGTCAAACTTGATTACGCTCCCCAATTTCCCAAACTACCAAGAACCACAAGATAAACCACCTTGGTACAACAAAAAGGATCTTTTTGAATTTCACATAATCAAAGGACACAAATCATCGAATTGTATGAAGCTTAAGAAAATTATCCAAGACCTTATCAACAATGGAGATGTATCTATTAATATACTAGCTGGTAATTGGGACCTCAAGATATACAAGACCCCACTTCCTGATCACAACAAGGGAAATGAAAATTGCAAAGAGAATAATTACACTAACGTAGGATATGTCTATTCCAATGTGGTCACCTCTTGTGATAATGTCTTAATAGTCGTTACCATCAAAGGGCCTACTATGAAGTGTGGCGTAACCACATGATGTGGAAAGGTTACAATCCAAGGAGCCTCATCTCAACCTAGGGCACAACCTACATTGCCAACATCAAACCCTAGCAAAGTTTCTACAATCTACTTGATCAGCTAAAGAAGACCCCCACACAAATCTCTATTCTAGAACTATTGAAGTTATCCCTCACACATAGGGATAAATTAGAAAAGGATTTATCTGCTTCCTCCGTCCCTGAGAATATTGATACAAAGTAGTTTCAAGCTACAGTAGGGCATATCACTACCCCTCATCTTCTCAACTTCTCAGATCATGACCTCCCCAAACAAATGTCTCACAATCACGCTTTACATCATGAGGTCATTGTTCATAAGAATAAGGTTAAAGGATTCTTAGTTTATGGAGGTGTTGGTCTAAACATTTGCACCCTTCAGTTGGTCAAGAACTTGGGTTATCTAGAGGATGCTATTGAGAAAACAAAGAGTACAACCATAAGAGCATATGTCGATCAAGAACAAGTGTCGCAAGGCATCATCAAGCTACCCATCTAAGTGGAACCTTCCATTTCCAAGACTACATGCCAAGTGATAAATATTGATCTCCCCTACAACATCCTACTTGGTTGACCATGGATTCATGCCATGCAAGCTGTAGCTTCTACCTATCACTAGTGTGTCAAGTTTCCTTTTGAGGACAAAGAAGTTACTATCTATGGAGATCTTGAGCCCTTTTACTATTGCAAGAACCTTCAAGCTAGGTTCTAAAAGATCCCTCAGATACCATAGAATGATGAAGGGCCTACATCCTCCTCCTCATTTGTTAACCCATCTTCCCTTGCATATACCTCAAAATACAAAACACTCATTGTGCAGAACATACTCAATATCAAGGCAATAATCAAGGATGATGGTTGTGGGGACTATAAACTAAAGGAAACTTTTGTGTTGGGAGAATTACCTCTTTCCATAAAACCTCATGGAAAACCCACACATATCAACAAAGTGACTGACACATTAAAGTTTGCATCTACCACCTTCACCAAGTGGGGGGACTTAAACAAAGAGGATGCCAATGATGAAGATGTCTCTAAACTGCTCTATCAAGACAACCTACCCATGTCTGTTCTTCCCATGGAAGATGACAATGAAGGTTTACAACTAATGAAGGGATGGGGTACAACAGGAATGAAAATCTGGAACAAAATGATAATGGTTTGTTCGAACCCATCATTCCTTAGAGACGTCCAAAGAATCTTGGCTTAGGATGTACTACTAGAAAGGTTACCCTTATTGGTAAAGGTACTCCTGCTAAACAAGCTAAGGCTTCCTCTTGGTTACCAACATTGTGTGATACTACCCTAGATTACTTTCCCCTCAACGTTGCTAACTTATTCAAGGATAACTCTCTCTTTATGATATCCATAACATCTTTCACTCTAAATGGCCAAACCACTAAATTAATCCTAGTATACCCCCAACTCATCGATTGGGACCAACGAGGACCACCAATTCTATATCTATTCAAAAATGATGAAGTAATCTCAAAATTCATGGGACTCTGTGACAATTTATCATGTGGGGATCACAAAGTAGGATTTGATATAGACCTAGAAACACAATTGTACTATGGTTAGATGATTGAATCCTTCAGTCACAAAATTGATGACATGAGAATAACATTCAGATCTTTAAGTGAAAAGCACATAGTGGCACTTTAAAATCACAAAATAGTAAAAAAGAAAGGATGTATTTGAAGGTGAAAACCTCTCCGAGGCACCCAAGGATGAGGGATTCAATCTCACCCTTAGTGCAATACATTTAGAAAATTCAGTAGTACTAGTAGAGAAGGATACCCTAGTGAATGTAGGAATAAAAGAGGCACCAAAGATAACCTTTAACACTAAATCATTGCTAGATGAACATAAAAACTTAGCAACATTCCTAAAAGAAAGAAGAGAAAACTTCACATGTTCATATATAGATATGACATAACTTGATCCTGAAGTGGTAATACATCACTTAGCAATCTATCTTGAAGTCAAAATAGTGAAATATAAATTGAGAAAGATGCACCCTTAGATTACACTCTTGGGTAAACTAGAGTGAAAAAATATTCTTGACATCAAATTTATCCGACCGATTGACTATCTAGAGTGGGTTTCAAACCTGGTACCAGTCTCCAAACCCATTGGGGGCATCAAAATATGCACAGATTTTAGGGATTTGAATAAAGAATGTCTAAAAGATGATTTCCCTCTTCCCAACATCGACATCATTGTCGATTTAATAGAAAGACATGAAATGCTATCACTCATGGATGGATTTTTAGGCTATAACCAAATCATGATCGCCAAGGAGGTATCAACATAAAACTGCATTCACTTGTCCATGGGGAACATATTGTTGGAACATGATGTCATTTGGGCTAAAGAATGCAAGAGAAACTTATTTAAGCGCAATGACCCTAATATTTTATGATATGATTCATAAAATAGTTGAAGATTATGTGGATGATATTTTGGCCAAATGAAAAAAAAGGAAGGAGCACATAGAGGTATTGGGACCTCTCTTCAACAGGCTTGAATAATATAAAGTACAGCTAAATCCAAAAAAATGTCTTTGGGGTAACATCAGGCAAGCTTCTTGGCTATATCATATCACAAAGAGGGATAGAGATAGATCCAGAAAAAAGTGAAAGCAATCCTAGATATGAAACCACCACAAAAATTGAAGTAGATGAGAGGGTTACAAGGAAGGTTGCAATCCATTAGAAGATTCATAGCGCAATTATCAGACAAAAATCCACCCTTTCTTGTATCTTCTCCATAAGGGAATAACTTATAAGTGGGATGAGAAGTGCGATAAAGCCTTTCAATAGATCAAGGACTACCTATTATCACCTCCAGTTCTCATGTCGTCGATACCAAAAAAACCATTGATCTTATACATTTCAGCTACATCAGTAGCACTAGGTGCTCTTCTAGCCCAACATGATGAAACAGGAAAGGAAAGAGCCATCTACTACATCAGCAAGACCTTGGTAGGGTATGAAATGAATTATTTCTCAATTGAGAAGGAATTCTTAACAGTTCTCTTTTCTTCACAAAAGTTTAGATATTACATGCTTTCACACCAAATGAAGCTTAATGCTAAGATCAACCCATTAAAATATATGTTATCTAAAGCAACCCTCACTGGGTGAATGGCCAAATGGATAATGATCTTGACTGAGTTTGGCATAGATTATGTGGAGCACAAGGCTATCAAAGGAAAAGTTATTGCAGACCAACTAGCTTAAGCACCCATTTATGCGAAGAATCCTTTGCTATATGAATTTCTTGATGAATCAATCTTCCTTCTTAAACATAGCAAATCAATGGAAATTGTAATTTGATGGATCGTATACCCAACATGGATTAGGGGCCATAATTCTCTTCATCACCCCTTAAGGTGATTGTATTCCAAAGTCATATCGGTTGTCATTTACATGTACTAACAATATTGTTGAGTATGAAGCCCTAATAGCAAGTCTAAGAATAGCAGTCCAATGACAGATACAAGAGTTAATGGTCTATGGGGACTCATAACTGATTATCAACCAACTCAATCATGACTACCAAACCAAGGATGATAAACTCACTCGTTATAAGAAAATGGTAGAAATTTTGAAAGAATTCTTTATTGATATAAATTTTGAGAAAATACCTCATGTGAACAATCGAGCAGCAGATGCCATGGAGACAATTGGATCTTTGTTAGAAATACCACACAACATCCTTCAATGTGAATTCTTAGTAGAATAGCTTCTCATACTAGCTTTCAAAATTCTTGAATCTGAATTCGTGTGTGTGATCATTAGTCTTGGATCCTCATGGTATCATGATATATTCACCTATCTTAGTAGAGGTACCCTCCCATCTAATATCACCTCCAACCTTAAGAAGAGCTTTGCTAAAAAGGCATCCCGATTTGTCATCTTAGGTGATACCTTCTACAATAGAAGCATTGAGGGTACATTACTACGATGTCTCAAGTAAGAGGAAGCCTTGAATATCTTAACAAAAGCACATGAAGGCATTTGTAGTTCCCATTCTAGTGAAATAACCTTATCCAAGAAACTTTTGACGATGGGGTATTACTGACCAACCATGGAAAGAGAATCCCTTCACTATGTGCAGAAGAGTGTCTAGTGTCAACAACATGGAGATCTTATCCATGCTCCAACTTAGGAGTTACAACCAATGGTCACACCTTTTCCTTTCTCACAGTGGGGGCTTCACCTCATAGGAAATATTACTTCCACCTCATCTAGTGGCCATAAATTCATCATCAAGACCACTGAATACTTTACCAAGTGGGTCGAAGCCATTCCTATGATGTACATAACGGGGAAGAAAATCTCCAAGTTTATCCTAAATTATCTTATCTATTGCTATGGTGTTTCACAAGCCCTTATCTTAGATAACAGAACACCCTTCAAGAATTAGGATATAAGAGAGTTATGCCAATGATTTAACATCCAACATTTGTTCTCTACCCCCTATTACCCCCAGGGAAATGATCAAGCTAAGGCTACAAACAAGACCATTATGAAAATATTAAAGAAGACAGTCAATGAAGCTGGTCATGACTGGCATCTGCAATTAAATCCCACCCTTTGGGCTTATAGAACTAGTAATCACTTACCTATAGGTGCAAACCCTTTCTCCTTGGTCTATGGATTAGAAGTCATCTTACTTATTGAGGTTGATCTTCCTTCGCTGCGAGTGTCACTATAGAATCTGATCATTGATGAAGGGTATAGAGTATCACTATTGAACGAGTTAGTATTCTTGGATGAGCGTCATCTTGATGCCCTAAATCATTTGCAAGCATACCAAAACCAACTAAAATAGAGATACAACAAAAAGATCAAGAGTTAGTCTTTCCAAGTAGGGGATCTTTTCCTAAAGCATAATCAAAAGAATGTTCCGGATTAGGACAGTAAAGGAAAGTTTGATCCTAATTGGTTGGGCCCATTTTTTGTCATAAAAAGCTATGGATTAGGAGTGTACCAACTATCAATGCTCGAAGGTTAACCCTTGTAGGATTCAATCAACATTCTACATCTCAAAATGTTTTATGCCTAGGATTGGAGGGTGTAAATCCAAAATTTTAAAAAAATCAAAAAATAACAAAAATCCAAAAAAATAGAAAAAGGATTAAAAATATTAAGGAAAAAAATCATCCTCTAGTGAAAACCACTTCGGTGTCGCTTTGGGAAAGTATCTTGGTGTAAACCTGGAAAACAAGCACCTCCATCCATCTTTGGATCTTTAGCTTATCATACTTCACATCCATCCATTGCATCGCATCATTCATCCTATTTATTCCATCACTCATCTGTGATCATATCATAGCTTGATATTGTAAAGTATCATATTCCCCTTGAGTACTACTTAGCACATTCCTAAGGTCAGTTTGTCCTACCTATATTGAGGTAGTATATTACATCACATTGGGGGCAATCCATTATGTATCGGTATGGGTTCTCGTATATCTTAAGTTTATTTGAAATCTCATCGAAAATCCTCAAAACATTCATAAAACTTTATCAAAAATTCAAAACACTTACAAAATCAAAAAATCCAAAAACATTCAAAATCATATACAACTAAAATCGAAAAACATTAAAAAAATAATAAATTCAAAATCCAAAACACCCAAAACACATCAAAATCCCTAAACAGGTCAAAACATCAAAAATCCAAAAAAAAAAAACATGTCGAACTACATTATCTCTAAGCTTAAATGTAGCTAAGTCCATCACTTATGTGCCCTTGAGACACCCTGGATCAGTCCTTTAGGAGTCCATCATAATAAAATGACAATCCATCAAGTGTTCATTTCTCATCATGAATAAGTCAAAGTCAATCGAACTACATGGTCTCTACATGTATAATGTAGGAAAGGCTCATCTTTGATAAGCCCTCGAGGCCTTTAGGATAGTCTTTTAGGTTAGGTTCTTGGTCAATACTCAGAAAATACAAAAATATTTGAAAACTTGAAAACCCAAAAACATTTGAAAACTTAGAAAATTCAAAAACATTGGAAAACCCTAAAAGACCTCAAATAACCTAGAAACCTAAACATCCACATAAAATTTCAAAAAAGACCGAAAACAACCTCAAAACACTTTCAAAATACCAAAAATATTGAAATATTTCAGAAAATCCAAAACCATCCATCCCATTTCTCTTTCACCCACAATAAATTTTCATCCATAATAAGTCAATTATCATTTTCAAAATTTGGCAAAATAAATAGAAAACAAGTGTCACAAGTTGTAAAGTGGGAACCTAAAGGTCAAAATCTAAAGTCTAGATCATAGGTAAATGAGTTGGTGGTGTTTGTATCAATGACCTATCACACATCTAGTCTTAGTCAAAACATCTGATAAATATTCCCTTGGATGCATCCTTCTGACAATGGGCATCAACATCAAACATCACCTTAGCTATGTTACGTTGGCAAGAAATATAGATAACATTGACTATTTGTTTTTTGTCTTTTCTTATGATTTATCTTTTTGACCCATTCTGAGGACCTCTCGATGATGTACAAATGATTTAGAGAGAAAGGAATGGGGCATCGATCATTATCTTTCGTTTGCTGTGTTTGTAAAGTACTCTTGTAAAATAATCTTGGCACATACTTGCTTATTTGTGTGTAGGGAGGTCATTTAGATTAAATTGTTGACTATTGTGTATGCTTTGGTCCAAAATATTCTAAACTTCTAAACTAAATTTCAATGATTTTTTCATATGTCAAGGTGTGAACAAGAATTATCCTATCTGTTTTCAGAGTCAAAATCCATCACACTAGATACAATGCCATCTTGGTTTTCAATACCATGATGCATCGTGTCTATGTGTTATATCAAATATAAGAAATGACAGAGAGTCCCAATCATGAATATGAGTAAAATCATCCATCTCATCACCATAATCTAATAAAGTCTTGATGGATCATGGACTTGTTGGAATTCTGAATCAATCTCAAAGTAAATGGTCAACTCATTCATTTTATTCTTCTATCTTCTTTCCACGCTAACATGGTATCATGAAAGTTGACCAAAAATCATCAATGCATCCACCTTGCATCCACAAACCATTAACATACATACATCTTGCATAAGCATATCATATCATCTGCATATCACAAAAGAATGACATCATCATATGGGAAATCATGAAAAAGAAAGTATATCTATCTCATAGCATGCCATAGAAAGATAATAAAAAAAGAGAGAAGGAAACATCCATTGAATTGCATCCATATTATGAGAATCACATCATAGATCATCTCATATCACATCAACATAAATAAAGAAGTGCATCCATAATATAAACATTTGCATCTTTTGCATCCATACATAATCATAACACATGAAATAAACAACATCACATCACATCATAAATCCGCATTGGGCCATCTCATAAATATCTCAAAAATGAATTTCATGATACAAATAGTAGAGTCAATGTGTGTAACTATCATCAAAAATATATATACAAGAGGTTATAAAAAATGAGCCAATGAATGTATACATGTATAAAATCAGGCTATGTATCAAAATGTGTCTACAAAATCAGTGTGGGATCTATCCCCTGCTCTGATGGTCATCATGTTGTGATTGATCTTGATGACTAATTGACAACTGTTTGTGGCTTGGTGCACCTGACTGTCTGACTGAGGGCTACCCATCTGAATTCCTCAGTATAGCACCACTCCTCTAGGAGTAATCTGGCTGGCGAATCTACCGTGAGACATCTCTATGGTACAATGTTTGGTAGTATACCGGATTTGAGATGACCTCTCTATACATCTACGCGGCCACCACCTATCCCTATCTCGCCACTATGATAACCTCTAGCTATTGACGCCTCCTAGTCTCTTGGGCCAACTATAGGTCTAGTTGCTTTCGCAACTGTACCTTATGATCTCTCGCAGCTGTCATGGCTTGCAACTACTATCGTAATTGGTCTCTCTTTGCTATAAGGGATTTTTCGCTTAATAAAATTTTACCCTTTTTTTATAATTTAAATATAGTGAAATAATCTTAATTTTCTTCTTTTATGATTAATCAATTATTTAATTAAAAAATAAATATTAAAAATTATATTATATTATACTTACAACAACAAATGAAACTCAAATCAATGGGAATGATGCCCTTGAAATTGAGAGGGAGGATCTCCAAAAGGAATTAGCTCAACATAATTTGGAATTCCTTAAATACAATTATTATTAATAATAAGTTCATATTATTTTATTAATAATTATTAAGTGTATATATTATGATTATAATATAATACTATTATAGTATTAATATTATAATTTCAATTTAAATACAATTAGGTTAAATATGATATTCAATTATATTTCTATAATATTACATTATTTATTGTTTGTTCTTAATAAGAATTATAAATATTTAGTAGTGTTTTATATTATTTTATTATTAATATATTTTATGTTAATATATTTAACCTATACGTCTTAGAATGATAATTAAAGAAATTGTACTATATTTGACTCATATTTATATTACATTTATATTATTTTTAAATAATATGATATTATGTTTACATAATAATAATTATTTTTCTAATATGATTAATTAATTATTTAATTAAAAAATAAATTATTAAAATTTATATTATAATTATTATTTAACATAATGAATTTATATATTTAATTATATTTCAAATTATATAAATTTAATTATTTAATTAAATTTTTTTATACTATAATTATTTTGATTATATTGGAAAAATAGGTTTTGAAGAGACCTAAAACCCTTTACATCATATTAAAACAAAATGTTGCTAAAAGAGATAAACATTGAAGCAAAAGTAGCAGCCAAAAGTAAACCAACAACCAACAAACAATGACCCAACAACAAAAAAATAGAAAAAAAAAAAAAAACAGACACATAAACTATTTCATATTTTTTAAGGTGTTGGCCACCTCGATCTCCTAGTTGCAGTACAGGTTAACCATGTCTATTAATTCTTGATTTTCTTCTTCAAACATCTTCCTAAGGTTCCCCCTAGTTCTAGTGCATGACCCTTTGGCCTCTTCTTTGGTGTTCTTCTTCCCCTTACCCTTGGAAGATTGGTCCTTCTCAATCATGTCCACAAAGTACAACTAATCCTCCATGAGCTAACTAATCTTTTGAAACAGAACCATTAGGGACTCCACACTATTCTTAACCGAGCTATGACTAACCTGTAATAATTTCTTGATATCTTCATTCGTTTCCTTAATCATTCCCTCTATTTTAGCAAGGCGATTCTCACACTGGGTTTTGAAGTCAGAAAAAGAGCATTCTAAATCTACCAACCTTTCAATCAGAATGTCCGAAGAAGAGCCCTTCGGCTAGTTCAACATGTTTTCCTTCAAACCCCTAATCTTAATATTGACCTTGTTAAATTCTTGCAACACCCATTTGGCAAGTTTAAAGGTGCATGTGCCACTCGACTGAGCCATATCCAACAGTTTAAACATGGAAGTATTGTCATCATTTAGATAGGAAAAATCCTCAGAAAGATGATTAACCTTCAGCGGCTTAGGCTTACCAAATTTTGGATTCACACCATCCTCCTCATGCATAGTCCTCTCAACTGACACCTCCTCACTGCACATATTCCCAACACCCTCCCCACCAAGAGAAGACTTTCGAACAAGGGAATCATTAATATCAACAACATTATCCATCACATCCTTTACCTGATCCGAAGAAGCCTTCTTACCCTTCCTACCACCTTTTGAATCCTACTTTTTTAACTTTACGATTTGTTTAGACGCCCTTCATGGAATCTCCTTAACCTCCTTATCCCTAGCCTCAACAGACCGATCCTCCTCCTCATGACCAAATGCACTAGAGCCCTGGCCATGAAGCTCAACATTCTCCTTAAATAGACATTGATGAGAAGTATCAGAGTTAATATCAGTGCCATCTCCATTGGAAAGGGACCCACGGAAACCAAACTCCTACATGACAAGCTTCTTAGCGAGACCCTTCTTTAAAATACCATTCTTTATTATTTTAGAGGGGGTCACCACGGGTGATGAGGAACCCCCCAAAGATTTCTCCTCCTCATTCCATTCAAATTAACCATCAACATTGGTCTCTGAGCTAGTCGAAAAAGACTCCTCACTTGTGGCCTTCTCTTTGCCCTTAAAAGACTTGGAAGGAGTATGAGCTCTCACATGCTCCATGATGAGCAATATGAGGCCTTCATGAAGAATAGGGGTCCTACGATTCTTCAAGTGTGTATAAACTGAAACTTCCAGAGATGACAGGAGAAAAAATGAGAAAGAAACATGCAACCCATGTCTAAAATGGTTAAGCAGGGTAAAATGGTGCCCTAGAATAGCAACATACCGACTATCAAGAGTAACATACCACAGAATAACTTTCACCACATTATCCCAAATACGCTTCAAGGAAGCCTATTCATAACCCCATGAGGGCATCTTTATCAGCTTCACTCATTCATTGTCTTTGAATAATTGGTCCATAGTTTCATCGTTGCTCTTCATTTCTTTAAAAAAATTGTGGTCATTTGTTGACAATCAGTAATGAAGGCAATAAAGTCTTCATTGATCATAAAATCCATTCCTTTCACCTTCAAGCATCAATTGTGTTAATAGAGAACAAAATTTGTAGAGGCTTTGGGGTCCTGGCCATGGAGCCTCTCCAAATAGGGCATAAAATTCCCATGTCTCAAGATTCTCCAAATTATGTGCTTATTCTTCCATCTGTCGTAGGATAGAGGTTCAATCCTGCTTCTATCTCCACCCATCTCGACAGTCACCATTAAGTGATGCCCCAGTTGAATCACACTTGCCAGATTGAAATTAGGCAATACATAACCCACAAAGCGTGTGGTAATAAGGAGGGCGATAATTGTTCTATCACCCCAAATCACAAGCTCTCCATTAGCTATCATTTCACAATAAAAGCTTGGCCTCCTCAAAAAGGAGAGAATACTCCCCACACCTTAAAATTATCAAGCCTAATAGCCTTGTTTGCAAAGAAATCCGCTAGGGAATTACCTTCCTTATATAGATATGTGCGACACGGATCTCATCAAAGGATCTTAACATCATAATAGAATCCACAATAAGATGTTCGACAATCCAACATGGGTTTTGATTGCCAAGTAAACAATTGACAATATTGAGAGAGTCTCCCTCTACCCATAAATTAGAATAACCCCTATCAAACACAGACTTGATGCTAATGAAAGCAACTTTGGCCTCAGTGTGGTGATTGGTTTGGTTTCCCAATGGGAGTGCCACCACGCCCAAGAACCTACCATGTTCATTCCTCAACACCTCCCCAGAACCTGCAGGCCCAGGATTACCTTTGGTTGCCCCTTCAAAGTTAATTTTCACCCACCCTGGGGTGGGGGCTTCCACTTAGTGTTTAATTTGGCATTTATGCTAGAATTAACAATACCAGAAGGCAGATAATTGATCTTCCAATTAGTAGTCACCAAGAGATCGTAGCCAAATTAACAAGAAGATGAAGCACACCGAGAAGAGTCCTAAAACTGAAGAGAAATGTTTTCCATGATGGCCCTCCAAATTTTGATAAATACATTGTCCACCTTAAGTTTAGCATCTTGAAAAATTCTATTATTTCTTTCTTTCCAAATGCCCCAAGCAATATGCGAGGTCATGAGCTCCCAAAGCCTTCGAAGAATAGAGGAAGAAGAAGGACACTTCCATTGATCAACAAAGCTACAGAGAGAGCTCGAGAACACCCAGTCCAGATTCTAGAGATAGAAACTTGCTGCAAATGAGAGAAAAAATTGTACCCAAGGAGATGAAAAGCACTCTCTACATCACACTCACAAAGCACACACCTATTAGGCAAAATGAAACCCCTTCTACAAATATTGTATTGGGTCAACAATTTACTTTGCATTAGAAGCCAGAAAAAATATTCACCTTAGGGATCAACATATTATTCCACAAATTCCCCTAAAAAGGGCAAGGATCAGACTTATCCAAAGAGTTGACAAAGGCTGAAGAAACAAAAAAACAACCATTAGCACAAGGATCCCATATAACATGATCCGGATTTGAGAAATAGAAAAGAAACAATTAGTACAAGGAGCCCATTAACATGAGGAGCCCATATACTCTATCTTACATATAGCACTCTATCATCGTGTGCTCACAACCCTGCATGTACTGGGTCTATCGAGCATAAAAAATTGTTGATGATCATCATTACCAATCCAACATCTGAAGCCATGACCGCCATTTGAATACTGCCATGTCACCAATAACGCAACGCCAATACATGACCCCTAGTTGGCTTGTATGTTACAGTGTGATTTGGCCCCTGTATTTGAAGACCACGAGCTCATTTGGGTCCACGTTGACCATGTGCACTATTGGTTTGAGCACGATGATATGCTTATAGGCCCAAATGTGTAGTAGTGTCACACCTACTTTGATGTATTTTCCCTGGCAATAAACAAACTAGTGCATGTCATGGTACAGTGAAGGTAGCGTCACTGGGCCCCAAGCAAAGAGTGTCCTCCTATATATCATACGATGCCATGCAAGTCCCCATTCGGGACTGAATCCTCTACCTCGCTATTCTGGGGCCACGATGCCATAAATCAGTACAACCACTATTAATCTGAATATCAGGGAGCGTCCTCGGTACATCTCTAAGTTAACTCATAAATTCGCTAGGACAACAGTGTCCTAGTGAAGAATCTCATGGAAAGAATCATACCCAATATCAATATCATAGATCACGCGGTCCTCATGGATAAGAAGTCGTAATATCCACCATACGTCCTCCAAAGTGACTGCCGCCTCACCAGTCGAGAGGTGAAAGGATGAGGTCTCACTGTTCCATCACTCGCACAATGTTGTCATCATCACTAAATGCGTCCTCACTACAGACATATATGTGATAAACCAAAGACCAATCTTGTCGAGGTCCTCCTGTCGAATCTCATCTAAATCATCCAATGTTGTAAGTAATCCGAGCTGGTGTTCACACGACATCAACGGCTGGATAGAGGATAGTTATATTCATGTGGTTTGGATATGTTGACATCTTTGGTTGCCATGCAGGACTTCTTTACTCTATGGTTGATTTGTCATGCTTTGTTTTTGATATGATGGTTATATTCATATTGATTAGATCATGGATGTCATGTTTATGTTCCTGAATTATGATTGGAGCTTTGACATTGATCATAGTAGTTCCCTTTATATTGATTACATTGATCATTTGCTTGATTACTTCATGATGGTGCTATGTTGTATTTGGAGTTTGGCATGGATTGGTTGGTTATAGGTACTTAGGGATACTTGTTGACATAGGTGAGGCTTGAGTTCTCTTATGGTTAAGAGATATGTGTTGGAATGGTTACTTGTTATAAAAGTTTTTCAATAGTAAAGACCGAGGATCCTACACCTGGAAATGGATGTGAGTCCATCATAGACCTGATGAGAAGGTTGTCTTTATTGAAAGCCTATATTGCTTGGTATTGTATGCACAAGACAAAGAGAGTTTACATGCTCAGAATTGTCTATAAATTGTAGCAAGTGTATGAGAGTTCTATGTGAGTTCAATGAGAGTCAAAGAGAGTTTATTGCAGGTTGTGAAGAAGGATTGTTGAAGGCAAGGAAGCATATCAATCAACGATTGATACAGTGTTATTGTAATCTTGCTCTAAGGTTAAATAATACAAGCACTATTGATTCTGGTGGATTTTTTTATCGAAAGGGTTTCTCCATGTATATGTTGTCTCGCTTCTATCTTCTATCTACATTCTTCTACAATCTACAATAAACTCTCCTTGACTCTCATTGAACTCACATAGAACTCTCATACACTTGTTCCAATTTATAGACAATTCTGAGCATGTAAACTCGCATAAGAATTATCAGTACAAGAGATAAACTCTCCTCACAAATATCTATGCCCAAATTATGCAAGTAGAGTTTCACAATGTAAGTTTTAGCCAAAACCAAAGTCTCCTTAATTTAGGTGTCCCAAACTGAACACTTAATTGAACTCTGGATAAGAAGATATCTTGGAAGCTTCACCTCAAAGTTGGCACCCAAGAATGGGCCCACTTAACTGAACCTTGTAAATATCTTTTCATGCAAAAGGTGTTAACTGAAAGATGCCAACTTTGGCACCCAAGGTGGGTCCAAGTCAATCTTTGTTAACTGAAACATATCTCTCCATCAATTTATGCAAACAATATGCATGATTGATCATCCCCACTTAATTGAAAGTATCCACCTATTATCTGTCATGCAATTGAAGTCATTAGTCATACAATTCAAGTCAACTAACATGCAACTCAAGTCAAATAGCACACAACTCAAAATAACTACATGCAACTCAAGTCAACTAGCATGCAACTCAAGATAACTGAACCATAACTGAATTGAATTGAACTGAACTGAACTGAACTGAACCTGAATTGAAACTAAACTGATAGTGCCACTCCACTCTTGTAAATATAAATCCTTATTTAGTAGCAACAAGACATGTATTTCTGAAGTGTTATCAATCCTCCAAACAGTTAACTGAAGCAAGGTGGGTTCCACCTTCCATGTGGGCACCCCATGTGATCCTATCTTGTAGGAGCTCAAAATGGACGTCTCCACACGTTTCTATTATTTAGGAATTGTGAACCCCTAAACCTGCAATTGCACAAAGACGACAAACATTGTTAGTGTTAGATCAAAATGCATGCAAATATGAAGGATTCCCCATGAAATCCACCTATTTAAACTAATATTAGGAAATGAAGAACAAACTCAAATAAATGAAAGTAAATCCTAATCTAACCAATATAATGATGATCTTATGGGGAAATTGGTGCCAATGAAATGTTGCAATTGGCCCTTTCCCAATTCCTATGTTGCAATGTGAGTTGATTGAATCAATGGTTAAATCTCCAAAGAGATTTGAGCATAGC
Source organism: Sequoiadendron giganteum (assembly GCA_007115665.2). Taxonomy (NCBI): domain Eukaryota; kingdom Viridiplantae; phylum Streptophyta; class Pinopsida; order Cupressales; family Cupressaceae; genus Sequoiadendron; species Sequoiadendron giganteum. The sequence goes on from CM021103.1 coordinate 53,577,260, forward strand.
CTTGTTACAAATTATGAAAATGATGGATTATTGAGTGCAATGGGAAAAATTAGCTCTCAATGTGAAGAGAGTAACTTTGCATATGAATTATGGATGAAGATTGAGGAGAAGAATCTCCAATTTATAAACTTCTATTTGGAAGAAGTGAGCAAGATTGAGCAATGTGGGACAAAAGACAATCCAATGGCATTGTGCCACTTGTCCACATGTGATTGGATGAGAAATGAGCACATTTTGGCCAATGTGCATGATAAATGCATACATTTGAATTTGAAATGGTGAGTTGACTTGTTGAAGGGGGAAGAGAAGTGAAGTTATTGTCACTTGGCTCAAGGTCAAGGACATGTAAGAGGCATTTAATGCCTTGTTGGAAGGACCAAGTCCACTTGGCCTTTTTGAATTCAAATGAGGGAATATTCCCTTTTGATGCTTTGTGAGGGAAAATAGAAGAATTAATAAATCAAAGTATTTGATTTATTGTGCAACTTGCATTCTCTAGAGGATTTTAGTGAGAAGGATTAAGTTAATCATGGATTTGATTAATTTAATGAAGAATTAGGTGATGCGACAATTTAGACTTAGATTTATGAATTGATTTAAGTCTAGAATTGAGAGGAAATGGTTTATTAAATAAATGATTTGATTTATTTAATCAGGAAGGAATATGTTAGATTAAATCAAATAAGGTTTTAATTTATTTAATTTAATATGAGGACTTTAGAGATTTTAATTAAATAAAATGATTTATTTAATTAAACAAGGATGCAATGGTTAATTAATTTGATTGATTAATTTAATCATTGAAAGGGGAAGACTTAATCCAATAAATAGTGATTTATTGAATTAAAAGATAGAAAGTGATGAAATGCTGAGAATGTGATTTAAGAGGAAATGTTGTTAGTAATCGGGATCAGGTGTGCCAAAACGAACTTGTACATTTTCCATGTCTACATTTTGCCCCTCTTTGAAGCAATGTACTTATTGCATTGATTCAAAGAATAAACTGTTGTGATCAAAGGTCCAGGATTTTATTTTATTTTTTGAAATTTTTCAGATGCCTCACTGCTGCCCCAGTGGAAGGATATTGCTGGATATTGCCCCCTCGAGAGATCGGACGAAAATTTTGAATTTTTTGAATGATCTTGCGAAAAAGATGACAAGGTGCTCGACAAGCCAGAAATGCCCCAGAATGCCAGAAAAATGCATGCAAATGCCGGAAGGGACGCAAAATGACTCTTGATTGGACAAAAACAGGATCGGGGCATAAAAACCCTATTTAGAAGGTCAAATTAGGTCAAAAAACCCTTATTTTTGAGCTTAAATAGACCTCGAGGGGTCACTTTCAAAACATTTGCACTCTTAACCTTTAAAAAAATTGACATTTGAGCTCTGAGTCTTAGACAAAATGGCGCAATGAGAGCTTCCCTTGCACGTGTCGGAGCGGGTACGAGTATATCAACGACCAGTCACCGTAGGACCTTTGGTATGTACCCCTATCCCACTTTTATTTTTCTTGTTTTACGTGCATTTATTAGGTTTTAAGTACGGTTGAGTTGGATTGCGCCACAAAAAATTTCCAAACTGGCCCCCGTGGTCCCATATAGGGCCGCATGTGCATAGAGCGTTGCACGACAGAGTTTGCGCCTAGGGATTTTCAATTTTTTAAATCGGTCGCTCGCTCAAACAACGCCGCGTGGGCCAATAGCTATCTAAGTCCGTCATGCGGCGCGCTTTGCAAAATTTTGCTATCTAAACCCGCTGCGTGGCGAAGTTTGGAGACTTACAAACTACGCCGCTTTTGCTGTTTCAAAAGCGAAAAGGCGATACGAACACCATATTTTTTCTAGGGAAGTTGACGTAGTACTTTTCCTTGCGCAGGAGACACCCGAGGTTATTCATTCGAGGGAGCACCGATGGCCAGTACTTGAGCGATTAGGCGATATGCATATATTTCTCCAGGAGCAACTTGGGATGCTTCGTCTGTGGTTCGTTGCCTACATCCCTCCTGTGCAAGCACATCTGGGTATGATGCATGCCTTGGCTGAGCGGTGGCATAGCGAGACCTCATTTTTTCATCTTCCCACTAGCGAGGCCACTATCACTCTTGAGGATGTCTGGAGCATCCTATGACTACCCATTCATGGAGCGCAAGTGATTTATGATTTGGAGGAGGGGAGGGATGCTTGCTTCGGTGTCATGGGTGTGAACGAGCTCATGTTATCTGACGATTAGATAGATTTGGAGAGGTACCGAGGAATAGCCCCTACTTACAACTTGATTGTGGCCGCCATTATTTCTGGCCTTGTAGCTCCTGATCGGCGCGAACGATATTTCAGTCCAGGTTGGGGACTAGCATGGCAGTAGATGTGCGCTCGCCGAGTGTGTTATGCCTGGGGACCAGTACTTCTGGCCTCCCTATACAGGGATTTGCATGAGTTTGCTTATTTGGAGGGTCGAGCTCTTGGGGTTGGATTGACTCTTCTTCATGTTTGGGCATTTGAGTGGATTCCAGTGATTCGCTCGTTTATGATACTGGTTGCCTTAGATATTGATGATCCTTTGGTGTGGTGGTATGGTGCGTCGATGATTTGCTTCACCCACATGGGTACAGACGGCATAACTCACTGGTGGCGGGCTCTGGATGAGATGATAGTATTCATTTGGAGGTCGTATTTGGATGTAGAGCAGCTCTTCTTTGCCTGCCAAGATAGATTTATGCAGGGTCGAGAGCACACTCTGATAGAGAGATACCTTCCTGACCGGGTGGCCAGACAGTTTGGGGAGGTGCAGGATATACCCACTGCTCAATATACAACCATCTTTGCCCGTACAACAAACGAGACAACATGGGGACAACCCATTCCAGCAGACGAGGCAGTGACCTAATTTAGACAGTTGGTGGCTCAGTCGTGGGCATATGATCAGGGGCTAGCAGACGCAAGGGTGAATTTAGCGTACAGGGCATGGTTCAGGCCACCAGTGAGGTTGACAGTTCCGGGGACAGTGCTTACACGTCGCAGGCCGAGGGGTAGGTTAACAGGCAAGAGTCGGGGAGGTGTACCACCTCCTCAACAGTCACCTCCGAGGGATCCCACATAGCATGTGGCAGGATAGGATGGGAAGCCCCATGCAGTAGGACAGGATGGGCAACCCCATGCGCCAGTACAACAGCAACAGGTAGTATAGCCGACAGGATAGCCAGCGGGACAGCCAACGGGATAGCCGGATGCTTGTGACATGTTGATTCAGCAATTACAGGGGCAGGTACAGGTTCTGACAGCTGAGCGGGATGAGGCTTGACAGCGGGTTGCTACAGTTACAGTGGAGAGGGACCTAACACGATCCGAGAGGGATTAGGAGATAGGCCAACAGAGGCAGTTAGAGAGTGTTGCTTCCACATCCCGGGGCCAATCAGTTGATATCCAAGATTATAGGGATGCTATCAAAGAGGCTGAGTACTATCGACACCATTACCAACAGGTAGTACCCTCAGACCGCCGAGTGCCAGACTTTTCCCAGCAGACAGGGAGGCGACTAACAGAGGCCCATGGTGAGAGGCAGGATGGGGAGGGCAACAGCCAGTAGGGCTCGCCCCCCTTTTGATCACAATACGATTTTGCTTCATTTTTGATATACGAACTGCAGTAGTTGGCCTTATTGTACAAAGACGACAAACATTGTTAGTGTTAGATCAAAATGCATGCAAATATGAAGGATTCCCCATGAAATCCACCTATTTAAACTAATATTAGGAAATGAAGAACAAACTCAAATAAATGAAAGTAAATCCTAATCTAACCAATATAATGATGATCTTATGGGGAAATTGGTGCCAATGAAATGTTGCAATTGGCCCTTTCCCAATTCCTATGTTGCAATGTGAGTTAATTGAATCAATGGTTAAATCTCCAAAAAGATTTGAGCATAGCCTTGTTACAAATTATGAAAATGATGGATTATTGAGTGCAATGGGAAAAATTAGCTCTCAATGTGAAGAGAGTAACTTTGCATATGAATTATGGATGAAGATTGAGGAGAAGAGTCTCCAATTTATAAACTTCTATTTGGAAGAAGTGAGCAAGATTGAGCAATGTGGGACAAAAAACAATCCAATGGCATTGTGCCACTTGTCCACATGTGATTGGATGAGAAATGAGCACATTTTGGCCAATGTGCATGATAAATGCATACATTTGAATTTGAAATGGTGAGTTGACTTGTTGAAGGGGGAAGAGAAGTGAAGTTATTGTCACTTGGCTCAAGGTCAAGGACATGTAAGAGGCATTTAATGCCTTGTTGGAAGGACCAAGTCCACTTGGCCTTTTTGAATTCAAATGAGGGAATATTCCTTTTTGATGCTTTGTGAGGGAAAATAGAAGAATTAATAAATCAAAGTATTTGATTTATTGTGCAACTTGCATTCTCTAGAGGATTTTAGTGAGAAAGATTAAGTTAATCATGGATTTGATTAATTTAATGAAGAATTAGGTGATGCGACAATTTAGAATTAGATTTATGAATTGATTTAAGTCTAGAATTGAGAGGAAATGGTTTATTAAATAAATGATTTGATTTATTTAATCAGGAAGGAATATGTTAGATTAAATCAAATAAGGTTTTAATTTATTTAATTTAATATGAGGACTTTAGAGATTTTAATTAAATAAAATGATTTATTTAATTAAACAAGGATGCAATGGTTAATTAATTTGATTGATTAATTTAATCATTGAAAGGGGAAGACTTAATCCAATAAATAGTGATTTATTGAATTAAAAGATAGAAAGTGATGAAATGCTGAGAATGTGATTTAAGAGGAAACATTGTTAGTAATCGAGATCAGGTGTGCCAAAACAAACTTGTACATTTTCCATGTCTACAAGAATAATCACAAATGTCAATTTACATGTTCATTTCATTAAAATTTAATCTCTTTCTAATCCTAGTGTTGGGGAACACTTTTGAAGGACTTAGGAGATACATGAAATATGTTTAGGATTGCAATTAAATGGTATCCTATTCCCAACACTCACTACAGGCATATATGCGATAAACCAAATCTTGATCTCGTCAAGGTGCTCCTATCAGATCTCGTCTAAATCATCCAATGCTGTAAGTAATCTAAGCCGGTGCTTGCGCGACATCAATGGTTGGACAATCTCCTGCATCCACAAAGCGCACGATGTCAAGATTTGGCTAAAATCGACTAAGTTTGGAAGATTTTGTACCCCAATGGATAATGGTGTCGCTATTCACAAAGGCGTCACTATATTTAATTTGCCAAATAACGTCACCAAGTTTCAAATCTAAGGTAGCACCACTATATGCAAAGGCGGGGTTGAAACTAAATTCCAAATCCAAAGAAGCATCGCTAGGTACACCTGCATCACTAAATATAATTTGAAACCCTAAATTCAAATCACAGAAAGAATCACCATTTACAATGGCATTGCCAAAAGCAACAAAAGCGTCACCGAAATTCCAAAAAGCGTTGCAATATAGCCATGCCAAACTTGACCTAATTTCAATGCCTAATAAATGCACGTAAAATGAAAAGTACGAGGAAAGTTTCAGTTTGCATACCAGTGGTCCTATCCTTGGAGGTCGTTGGTACTCTTGAACTCAGTCGGTGATGTGTCATGGGAGAACTTAGTGAGCCATTTCGTCCAAGGGTCAGAGCTCAAAGTGCTGAAATTCTCTAAAGCGTGAATGCACAAATGAACTGGAAGTAACCCTTTATCACATATTTATGCCTAAAAATTAGGGTTTTTTGCCCTAATTTGACAGGAAAGCTAGGGTTTTAGCCTCTTTTACCAATTCCTATGCCATGAAGCTTATTTTGCACCATTTTTTGCATTTCTGAACTTATTTTTGTATCTCAAAGCCTTTTTGACACTTGAATCAATGTTTCACGTTTGTCAAGAGATCAACCCAAAATTCAAAATTTCCACCTGATCTCTCGAGGGGGCAGGGTATCAGCTTATTTCCTTTCACTGGGGCAACAATGAGGCATCCAAAAAATCAAGAATTTTTAAATTTTGATCTGAGCAACAGTCATAATCTGAAAAGCGTCAGTCTTTGAACCAATGTAACAGGTACCTCACTTCAAAGAGGGGAAAAATGTAGATGCTTAAAAATGTCCTGAATGGTATTACACACTTGAATCCGGTATACTAAGATCATTTTGTCTTGAAATCCATCCTGTTTTCGCCTGTTTGATTAAATAAGCCTAGTTATTTAATCAAATACCTCATTTTCATCTATTGATCTAATTAATCTAATTAGGTTACTTCCTATCCTCTCACACTAACATTTCATCTAGTTTGATTAAATAATGCTTATTATTTAATTTAAAACCCCTCCTTTTATCTCTTCTCATTTAATTATTAAATCTAAATCATTTAATTAAATGTCATTCACCCCTTTTCATTAAATAAATTAATAATTTAATGAATATCCTCACATTCCTCATCTTGCACATTAAAATTTAGTTTTAATTACTAAATTTGCTAATTTCCCCTCCCATCCACTTGCATAGGGAATATTCCAAAGGAATATTCTCTTATTTGGCTCCAAAAAGGGAATGATTTCTTTCAAACAAACTTTGTAGCAAACTTTCAAAGTTGTTACAAAGTGTGTTTGTTTGAATCATTCTCATCCCTTGATCTTTCCTTGATCCATGTGATCTTTGATTCTCATCTATAGACCATGAGAATCCTTGATCCATGTTTCCCTCTTCATTCAATATTGACCATTGATAGATCAAATCGATCTAAGCCCTTGATTTTTCATTTGCTTTCCTATAAATACATCACTATGTGGAGAGAAATGGATACATATTTTGATAGAAAATTTATGATGTTGAGATCCATACTCATTTGCATCCATATTTAGCATATTGTTAAAGCATTTTAGATTAATCTTCATTTGTTTTAGTTTAAGCATCCATTAATGGAATCTATGCTAGCTTAGTTTACACTAATTTTAGCATATTTTGCATCTATGGCTTGCATATTTGAATTTTTTTTTTATTTATCGTAGCTTGCATCCATTATCATCAAGCATCTTAGCATTTAGAACTCATCTTTATCATGTTAAACTAATTTTATACCATGTTTCGTTCATATCTCATCGGTTTTGTCGGTTTAACAAGCTCATATTATCCAAGGGATTGGGAAAAGGTCACCATTCCACATCAATGCGACACCACTCCCCCAATGGGATAAGATTCGAGGTCTTAGAACAGGGTTTTGTTAAGTTTTCATGTTTATATCATTTTAGTTTAATGGCTTCCTAATTTTGATGATTTTGAATATCTTAGTGGAATCATGGCTTAGGGGATTAAATAGGCTTTGAATTCATTTGGATCTAGAATATTTAGTTCATACTATGACTATGGTCACACCTTTAGATTTAAATTCCCCTTGAATCAAATCCAAATGCTGAGTAAGAGAATTCTTATTATCAAAAACGTGCCTAAAGGATTCCTTATTTCATCTCTTAAGGTTTTGTTTCACAAAAGCAAGCTTTTTAGCAATTCTGTACATAACACTACCATCAATATTCACTTGACACCAATTACTAACACAATCTATTAACCTAGAGTCCCACAACCACATAGCCTCAAACTGAAAAGGAAAATGTTTCCTTCCATCAACTTTATCAGCCACAAAAGAGAGGGAAATGATTTGAACCAAATCTCATGATCGAAGAAAGTGAGCAAGAAAATTTGACAAACCAGGAAGTTGTAACTAGAGCACGGTCCAGTCTGAATTGAATATTATCCACCCCCAACTCTTCTATTGGACCACATGAACTTGGATCCCATCAGATCCAAATCAATGAGAGCATTATCATCAATAAACATTCTCAAATCTAGATGATTGTGAAGGTAGATCTGAGAGCCACCCAATTTTTTGTCATCAAATTGGGGAGTATTGAAATCCCCCATGACCAACCACGGGGAGTCCAAAAAAGATAAACACAAGGATCCAAGCTTGTCCCAAAGCCTCTTCCTAGCCTGCTTCAAATTAGGGGCATAAATATTAGAAATAACCTAAGAAGAGTTGTCACAAAGATGAATAAACCAGGTATCCACATGATTGAAATCATCCACAACGGAGGTTCCTTTCACAACTCTAGTATTCCAAAATGTAGCTAAACCACCCGAGTAACCCTCAGAGTTAACCCCGTGAAAGCCACAATCCTTAAAGAAATAGTTCTTCAATGATTCCAACTTATCAATTTGCATTTTAAATTCTTGAATCAGCAAAATATCTAGCTTATGATCTCGAATTAAGTTCTTCAGGAGGTCATGGTTATGCATATTATTCAACCCCCTGATGTTCCAGGAGATGATCTTCATTTTCAAGAGGAGGGTGTGCTCTTAGAGCATGGATCAAAAAGGGCCTTTTAGACCCCCTCCGTAATATATTTCTTGCACTCCCTTTCCCTACTCTTCTAAAAAGAAGGTCTCCCCTGACCCTGATGTTCAAAGCCATAATATGATTTCTACCTTCTAGTAGTAACCCCTTTGTGACCTTGAGGGGGGAGGCATTCTACTTCTTTTTTCTTCCCCTAACAACAATTTAGCCATCTTCTTCCTTAATAAGGGAGTTCAAGACAACCAACATAGCCTCGTGGCCTAAAAGGATCAAAGCTCGATCAGGTGGATAAGAAGAAACAACATTCAACTCCAAAATTGCACGTTTGGGAGAGCACAATGAATCCGACACATGGTCCACTTCAACCTCCTTAGAGGGAAAATCCCTCACATTCTCAAGCAGCCCAGAATCCTCAACGATGGGGGAATGAGGAGCGACTAGGGCCTCCACATTAGCAACAGGCATTGGGAATAGACCCTCCTCAAGAACACCCTAAGCCAGAGGAGCAGAAGAGTCTTTCACCTCCTTCACCTTCCAGAATTTGGTTTGAACAACCTTGGGAGGACAATCCTTATCCCAATGATCCAAATTTTTTACACTTGAAGCATTCAAAAGGGAAAGACTCAAAGACAACCTATTGCTTACAACTACCCACCTTCAAACTCAAATGAAAGAAGTTAGGCAATTGGGCATCATGGTCAATCATAACACAAATCCTAGCAACCAACCATCTTCTAGATAAAGTACCTTCATCAATGGAAATCGGAAACACAAAATAATTAGTGACAACTTTAAAAACCTCCTCATCCCAATACTCCAGTGGAATATTAGGAAGCTTTACCCAAACATAAGCATAGTGGAACAGGCACTTTGAGAGATCCATGTTAGGCTCCCAAGGGTGCTACACCAAAGTCAGACGGTCAAAAATCCATGGAGCCTTAGAGAAAACCAGCCTTAAATCCTCATCGCAAGAAAGGGAAAATGAGAAAAAGCCTTGAGAACTCATTTCTTACAAACCTAGGAGCAAACCTCCTCAATATTAGGCCGAGGCCCCAAATAATTGCCCACCAAAGAAAAATCCATTTGAGCAATGTTTTTATCCACAATCAAGTTTGGAATGGAAAGGGAAAAACCACCCTCCATGTTTGAAGAAGACACCATTCAGAAGCAACACCCTTACCTTTGAGTTTGGAAGAGAATAAATCAGCCTACCTTTGATTGAGAAAAGAAGGCTGACCCACCGAAGGTTCCCTTTCCATCGACACATGATCCTCCCAGGAATCTAGCTGAGGAGGAGCATTAGAAGACCCACCTGAATGGGCCCACATAACAACTTTTTCTGACCCCACAAACACCGCTTGGCCCATTGGGACATTAGGAGCTTAGAAGGAAGCCACCACTGCCGATTCCCTCACACATGCCTCCTTGAAAGCAACAACCGCACACTGATCCACCGAGTCCAAAACTTTGACCACCTCTGAGCCACACAAGTCATCCTTCCTAGCAGCAACATCACAAGAGACATAATCTGTAAGAAGACCGCTTAGAACACTGCCATGAACACCAGAAAGCGATTTCAAATTCAAATCGCTCAAGCCTGCCATCGTAACGTTCACCTCACCACCGTCCATTGCACCTTCATATTAAATAAAAAACTAAAAAGGTAATTTCTTGAGTGATTAGTTGTCCATATTAATTTACCCCTTATAATATACTTGTTATTGTTATTACATAATTAATATATACATTTAATTATCTAAGTAAAAGTTCATTTATTAAAAATTATATTATATTATACATATTAACAAAATTATTATATAAATTTTTTTTAAAAAAATATATCATTTTTCCTTTCTTATAGTTATATTATATTATCATTTGATTTTATTTATATATTATTTAATAATTTTTTATTTTTATTTTTAATAAATTTATATAATACTATTAATGTATATTATTATTTAGTAAATATAAAAAATATATTATATCATACCTATTATTATTTAACATAATAATTATATATATATATATATAGAATGTTTACATAATTATCATTTTTTAATATATTATATTATCATTTGATTTTTTTATTTCATATTTATAATACATTTATAATATTTATAATATTAATATATAATTATTTTTTTATTAATATTATATTTTTACTATGAAATTTAAATTATATATATTGTTATATAATTTTTTTATTGTAATTTATTATTTGATAATTATACTATCATAGTATACTTAAAAAAATAATAATTAAAGTTAACTTTAATAATGTTATATCGTAGTACTATATTTTTTTAGTATATTGTTTTTCTACAATATGATATTATTAGCTTAAGTTTTAATGATGTAATTACGTTGAGAGGCGTTCTACAGTCACAACGGATGGGAAAAACCTGTGTAAAGAAAAATGATTCAAGTTAAAAATGGTGTGCGCCTACCAGTAATCGAAGAGAGAGTGGTGATGCAAAAAATAATTGTTGCCTATTTGATGGCGGCATAATAAAGCGTTAGTTATTCACCTGTCTAATGGCAACATAATAAAACATGATATATTTGTCTGTCTGATGGCAGCATAATAAAGCATCTTCACATAAAACCATTTAAGGTGCATTTTGTGTAATGCCTGATAAATATAGCGTTAGATATTCTATTCGCATCAATCCATTTATGTTTTTTGTAACGGCTAATTTAATGCGTTTGAAGTTAAGTTTAAGGTTTAACCATGCTCATTCATGCATTTCTATCTTCCCCTATTTCTGAGCAACAAGAATTCATGAGAAGCATCGGGTTTTGTTTTGAACAGTTTTTGTATCGATTTTTTTGTGGTATGTTCTTCAATCTGTTATTGCTGCTACTTACCCCATTCTTACTATTGCTTCGTAATCCTTGCATTCTTTCTTAATGGTTGATTTCCTCTGGCTTCCTCTTCTCTATTATGCATTTTAAATTAATCTCTATTAGGTATTGTGAGTTTTAGTGTCATCTCTCCTGCACTCTCAAGAATAATGTCAAACACTTCGAAGACCACAAATATTTTCTCTTGGTCGTACATCGTTGGATGATTATCATAAAGGGATTGTTAATGACGACGAGGAAGAGGAAGCAATGAATAATGATGTTTTTGATATTCTGAACAAAAAGGCACCACTCGAGAGACTCAAGAAATGGAGGGTAACATAGCAACACTCAGAACATCATTAAATATTGTAAAACTTTAGAGTCCAGTTTCCTCACAAGGACTTAGACGAATCTTTAAATAAGTTGTAGATTAAGCTTGAGATGATTTCTGTGAAATTCTTCAAATAGTTTTTTGATTTTAATCTTACCATGAGGCTTTAGAATATTGTGCATGTCTCTATAAATTGTGTGAGTTTTACATAGATTAAACTACTGTGAAAGTCTGTAGATAACTTTGCAGATTTTAGGGTTTACAAGGAGATAAATTCTATGAGTGTAGTCTAACTTTTTAGAAATCTTTGACATGAATTGAAGTATGATGAAAATCTTGAATAAACTATAAATCTCTATGTCTAAGTGTTATGTTTTGCACTATATTTTACATAAAACTGTATATTTATGTCTAAATATAGTCAATTGCTTTAAACAAATAGACTAATTTGGTTTTTAGAATAGGCTTTAAATGTTGTTTGAAAGTATATGTTTATTGATGTCCAGATCTTCTAAATAAACTCTAGATTTTTGTTTTTAAAGGAGAGTTTAGGTAATTTGCACATGTCTATCTAAAATCATGGAAGTATGTGCTTTCTACCATTTCCTTAATTAATTTTGAGATCACGAATAAGCGTAGAGTTTTTTTGGGCATGGGATGCAATATTATTGTATCTCAATGGATTCCCTTGCTTTCCCAACTTCATTAGGTTTACTTTCTTTCTTCATGGAGGTGGTGCGAGTGTCGTGGACTATCTTCTCACCTACAGGTCCCTCATCCCCCATGGCTGCAATTTCCCTATTTCCCTCCAGCTACCATTGCAAACTCCTCTCACCCCTCTCACCCATCATTCCCCCTAACACTAGACACACCACAATCTACTTTGACAATGTTTCCACCCTCGACTATTCTTCTTATCTCTCCCTTCTTTTCACCTACTTTTATTCCATACCTCTTCCTTATGTATGGAAAGCCCTTTGGGATGTTGTCTTGATTCTTGCCACCACACCATACATTACCTTAGGTCACCTTGCCTTCATGGATCCTACCTCATGAATTGGTGGATTGATGATGAATATAAATCTCTTAATCGTAGAATTTTCTTCTCACTAACACAAAAACCTACATCGATACCTTCCATTTTTAGGGAGTATTGTTGTATTCTCTAATGCAATAAGTTAGGATTTCTTTCTTCTTGATGACTTTCCTTCCTTGTGGATCTTCACCGCTCCCAGACCTTCAATCAAACTTTCTCAAAGAAAAACTATAGCTTTTGACATCAGTATTGGCGTGGTGTGTGGGTTTCCTACGATAGCTCTCTTTATGATGTGCCCAACCAATTTTTTTGTCATGGTTCCTGCCTCTTTTCCATCTTCTACCATTTTATCTACATGTGCTTTTAAGAGGGCTTTGTTAAAGTTATGTACCAACAAAGTAGAAAATTATGAAAGACTCAAAGCTAAATTCACAAATATGGTTTGAATCCCCTTGCCTTCCATTTGACAACATTTTTAACAAGGTGTTTAGTTTAGACTTCCCTTAGTCTTGGTCCCAAGCACATAAATCATCCTATTCAAAAACTTGGAGATCTCTTCAACTTTGACAACTATTGGATCATTGTAATTCGACATAATCTTGCCAAACTTTATGCCACAATGTTAGACATATAATTTTATAAGCAACCGAAGAGAGGTAATCTTAGAGATTAAGGTTAGGTTGGATTTATGAGAGATTATTAGACTATTCAACACATCTTTATTCTCAAGCAATTATTGAGGAGGTTTGTCATCAATATTTTACTATTTTATAGACTTCAAGAAGGCATTTGACTTGATTTGGAGAAACTTACTTTTTTAGAGGATGCACGATGTTAGTATTCCTAATTCTCTCATTACCTTAACATGGATGTTGTGAGATATTTATTTTTAGATTGTCCCATACTTATCAAGAGTTTTTTTGCGGTCAAGTAGAGGTGTCCTCTCTCACCAAGGAAAATAGGCACCTCAAGAAGGATAACTCTCGGCATATTTTATATATATCAATATTTAATATATGTATGCTAGTATTATATTTTATTTTATTTTATTATAATAATAAGACATAGTAAGCGAGGATGTGTGAAGGTAGTTTGAGTGCATGGGCAACTGGCGACAAGGATTGTCAGCAAGCATGCATGGATGGTAGGTCATGGAGGGTTGGGGTGTAGACTATTAATTTATGTAGCTTGGACAGGTGTCTCCAAACCCAAGAATATTTAATTAATTAATTAATTTTTTTGGAGACTTCTAGAAAGGGGTTAGTTTGAGTCGAGATAATTAATTAATTAATTGATTCCTTTAGAGACTTCTAGAAACCAGTTAGTTAGGGTTTGTTAGAGTCTAATTAATCTTAGCTATCGATTGAGATTAAATCATGGCCATTGGTTTTTCAATGAGAATAGTATAAAATGGGATCAATGGGCATTTGGAGAACACACACTTGAGATTTGCAGTGATAAAAAATATATTTTCAATGATAGAAAATAGTTTTATAGTGATAGCAAGGGCGCAGTGATAGCATTAGAGGCAATAATAGTGGAATTTCAGTAGGAGAAATTGAGAGAAGAATTTTTGGAGAAGAAATAATTTCAGAGCTCTTCCAATAAGAGGCAAGCAATTATATATCTCTTGATTTGCTAAAGTTTAATAAAATTCCTCATCTACAGAACTAGTTTTTCCTCTAGGATTTTTCCAAGGACAATTTGTCCAAAAATATTGTGTTCATTGTTTTGCATATTTTCTTCTCTATTCTCGTGGTTTTATTTGTGAAGTTGCAGTTGTTTTATTTTTCAATATTTGTTTTGAATTAATTTTTGACAATAAAATAGTCTATATAGATAGGAGATTAATAATCAGTAACTACAATAGAATTTTCACATGGTATCAGAGCTGATCTGAGGGCAAAAAAGGCTCAGCGCAAGCACATGAACGAAAAATCAAGGGTTTATAAAACCCAGGTTGACCTCTTTAGAATTTTTTTTTTCTCATCTTTTGAGATAGCCTCAACAGGTTTAAGAGATCGGGACAAATTTGATGGAGCCTAAATTTTTTGTGTCTAAAATGCCAAAATTTATTTATTGCTGGAAGAGAATGGTATCAAGGAATATGTGACTAGTGGTGTAGATGTACCTATAGATCCAACACAACTCTTAGAATATAAGAAGGAAGATGCCAAGGAAATTGATGAAGGTCGCTCCAATCCTCATAATTTAATTATAAATGTCAATCCAGGGCAGTATCCATGGCAATATGCAAGAGGGAGAATAAATCATTTGCATGACATTCTTTTTCTACAAACAGAATTGAAAGGAAATGCATGAAAGAAATTGTTGGAAACAAATCTAATCTAAGAGCAGGTAAATGAAAATGTTGGAATAAAATCTATCTTAAGCATTCAAAGGGAAATTCTAGAAATATAAATAAAAAGGAATGGAAAGATTACTAGAAAATAAACTATGAAATGAAAACTACAAACAACTACACTATTGCTGCTAAAAATTGAACTCTATTATTTTATAAAACTCTTCCCCATTTGATTCCTTGATTACAATGAATTTATAGAATTCTAAGAGATGAGCCTTATAGTTGTGCATCAACTTGCTAGAAGATAGGAACATGTGTTGAGGAAAAAAGGTAAGTCTTTTCTTCATCTTGTTGAGTCAATCTTCTTTGGTCGTCTAAAACAGATATGCCTATTTTGTAGCCCCTAAATAAGCTCCAAAAAGACATTTGGATGTTGAAAAAGTCGTGTATTTCCCTTGTGTATCATTAAAGCTCATAAAAAAACTCTTAGATGCTTGCAAAAAGTTTCAAATTTCTCAAAACTACCTCCTAGATATGCTCCATTTGTTTGCACAACCCAAAAACTTGCCTTAGATGCTTAGAATTTCCCCCTAGATGCTCTCAACTGTTGTCCCTTAACTGCTCATAGAAGTCCAAACTGCTCAACCTCTTCATAAATTCTATCATACTTATCCTTCACTTAGATCCTTCTTAGCTCTGGAAATTTCAGAGCATTGGACTGGTGAATTTTTCTCTCAAACCACGAACTGGGTTTTTGTGAAATTTAATGGGTTTTTTTCCTTCTTGTCTCCTAATTTTTTTCCAAAAATCTCAAGAATCCAAATTGTAATTTTCAAGATATGATAAAATATTGACTGCTCCAACTGAAAATCTCTTACTTTCCTCATCATGCTCAGTCTTGATAAACTTCAAAATTAAGCAAAATACATGCTTTTATTTAGCTAATAGATGAGATTTTTTTTTTGTCTCATCAGCGAGGAGGTTGATCCTTGACGGTGTTAAGGACCATATTATTTTGCATATCATAGAGTTAGATACAACAAAGAAGATATGGGACGCCATTATGAATCTATACCAGAATGCTACCACTAACTAAATGTTGATTCTCAGAGAAAAGTTGAGGAATACCCGAATGAACAAGGGAGAAGATGTTACAAGTTACCTCACTATGCTTAGACTTGTCAAGGATGAGTTGGCAGCTATTGGAGATAAACTAGATGATGGCGAGCTAGTACGAATAGCCCTAAATAGGATTACTAAGTAGTGGGATGTCTTTGTCCAAGTTATTGATGGATGAGACACCTTACCAAGTTGGGATCGACTATGGAGTGAATTCATGTAGGAGGAGCTTAGACTAAGTCTTGTCAGCGTTACTAGCAGTAAAAGTCAGAAAAGTGAGGCAGAACAAGAAAACATTGTCCTAGCTAGAAAAGGGAAAGTGAAGAAGGGGTCTAGCAAAGGATCAAATACTAAAAGTGATAAGAAGGACTTGTCTAAGATCAAATTCTATGATTGTCACAAGTTTGGCCACTATGTCAGCGATTGCCCGCAAAGGAAGAAGAACGAAAAGAAAGGCAAGAAGCAGACGACAGCTTCAATAAGTGCAAATGAGCTCTCTAGTAGAATGGAGGATGAGTTTGCACTCATAGCTTGTATGGCTGGCTCAACCTCACAAGGTTTTTGTATAGATAGTGGGGTGTCATTTCATATGACAAGAGTTAGAGAGTACTTCTCCAGTTATAAGGAGGAGGACATCATAAACTATATTTCTATGGGGAACATGCCCAAACTTAATCCAGTTGGGAAAGGGACTATTCTATTTCAGAGGGAGAATGGCAAGTTGATTCCCATTCATGATGTGTTGCATGTGCCAGGCTTGGCTATGAACCTAATTTTCGTATCCATCCTTTAGGATAAAGGCTAGAATGTACTCTTTAGAGGGGCGAATGTGTTAGTCAAGCATATGGATTGGAAATCACCCATATCTATTGGAGTTAGGAGCAGCCAACTTTACAAGTTGCAGTTTGATACTCATAAGGCACTCATGAGTAGTATTAATCCTAGAGATCAAGGAGAGCTATGAAATAGGAGGATGGTCCATATACATCATGGAACACTTAAATTGCTTCGTGAGACACAGACAAGTGTTCCAAAGGTGAGTATAGATCATGATGATGTATGTAAGGGATGTGTATTGGGGAAGTTTGTG
Source organism: Sequoiadendron giganteum (assembly GCA_007115665.2). Lineage (NCBI taxonomy): Eukaryota > Viridiplantae > Streptophyta > Pinopsida > Cupressales > Cupressaceae > Sequoiadendron > Sequoiadendron giganteum. Next base: position 53,594,375 of record CM021103.1, read on the forward strand.
AAAGAAAATTTTCCACAGAGTGACACCAGATCCAAGGGTGTTCTTGATCTAGTACATTCAGACATATTTGGACCAATCTCGACAAAGTCACTTAGAGGATACAAGTACTTTGTTACTTTTGTTGATGATTTCTCCAGGAAGAGCTGGATATACTTCTTCAAGACCAAGGATGAGGTCTTCAATTGCTTCCAAGAGTTCAAAGCTCTTGTGGAGAATTCAACATACAAGAAGATAAAGGTTCTTCAATCAAAAAATGGAGGTGAGTACAAAGGGAAAGAGTTTCAGGAGTTCTGTATCAGGGAAGGAATCAAGAGAGAATGGACTATTCCTTACAACCCACAAAAAAATGGGGTTGTTGAGAGGAAGAATCGATCTATATCGGAGGCAACAAGGGATATGTTGTATGACCAGGATATGCCACGTTACTTATGGGCATAAGCATGCATTACAACAATATACATACAAAATAAGGTTCCATAGAAGGTATTGAGCAAGATGACACCAGAAGAGGCATTCTCAGGGAAGAAGCCAGATGTAATCCACTTCAAGATATTTGGGAGTTTGGCATATTGTCACATTCCAAGGGCTACACGTTCCAATTTAGATCAAAATGCAGAGAGAGGGTACTTTGTGGGGTACTTTATTCCAGGGGCCAAGAGGATTATAGTTAGGAATGATGTAAAATTCATGGAGGACAAGGAATTTAGGAGGTCCATATATTTTCCAGAAGATGATCAGAGTGAGCAGCCAACAGAAGCTCCAAGGATCATCCAATCGAATCAGGGGTAGTGAAGCTCGAGTATAGTTACTAGTACAAGCACAGGCTCAAGTGCTAAGATTTCATAGAGTATGGAGCAAAAAATGCAACAGATCCAAGACATGCATCAAGAAGACATGGAGGTTGATATTTCATCCTCTATAGTTGGCAGCAAGAACCAACAGACACATAGGGATACACATCAGTTTGTGGGAGCTCCAAGGACAAGTAGTAGACAACAAAGACAACTCTAGCCAAGTATAATGACTATATGATATTATTTATTCAGTTGGTATATAGAGAGCCTTCCAACTATCAAGAGGCCGAATAACAATAGGTGTGGTGAGATGTGATAGTTGAGGAATATACCTCAATAGTGCAAAACGATGTGTGGGAGGTTGTGCCTAGACAATAGATAGGGCAGTGGTTGGATCATATTGGATATTTAGGATTAAGCATGGTGCAGATGATAGCATTGAGAAATACAAGGAAAGGTTTGTGGCCAAGGGGTTACCTTAGAAGGAGGGAATACACTATGAGGATACATTCACTTCAGTGGCCAGGTATACTTCTATATGAGTCGTGATCTCACTTACAACACAAATGGGATGGTAGATCCATCAAATGGATGTCAAGATGACGTTTCTTAATGGTGAATTAGTAGAGGAGGTATACGTAGACCAAACAGAGGGATTTTTAGCACACAACAATGAAACCCACGTGTGCAGATTGAAGAGAGCTTTGTATGGGCTCAAGCAGGCTCCTAGGGCGTGGTATGAGCACATTGATAGATACTTGCAGGGAATGGGCTTCGTCAAGAGTGAGGCGGATGCTAACCTATAATACTTGGTAGTTGGGGATGAGGTTCTCATTCTTATTCTATATTTGGATGAATTATTTTTAATAGGTTCACTAGGGTTCATAGAGGAGTGCAAGAGGGACCTTGCAGCAAAGTTTGAGATGAAGGATTTGGGGCTTATGCACTACTTTCTAGGCATGGAGGTGTGGCAAACAAATGGAGATATTTTCCTTGGACAAGGGAAATATTGCATCAAAATCTTGAGGAGGTTCAAGATGGAGGATTGTAGAGTCATGTCTACACCTATGATCATGAATTGGAAGAAGGTAGACTCATCCAAGGAGAAGGATGTAGACCCCACCTTATATAGACAGTTGATTAGATCTCTCATGTATTTGGTCAACACTAGGCCATATATATCCTTTGCATTAAACTCTCTTATTCAGTTCATGGTTGAGCCAAATAGAGTGCATTGGACAACAATAAAGCATGTGTTGTGATATTTGTGTGGTATAATCGAGTATAGGATCAAATATGCTTGAGGTGATGGTATCAGGTTGATAGGCTATATTGACGCAGATTAGGCAGACAGTACAATGGAAAATAAAATCACTTCAGGGTGTTGTTTTAGTTTGGGATCAAGAGTTGTTTCTTTGTACAAAAAGAAGCAAAAGTCTGTGGCTCTGAGTTCTATAGAAGCAAAATGCATAGCAACTAGCATGGCGACATTTGAGGCGATATGGCTTTGAAAGTTGTTGGTAGCCTTGTTTGGTTAGAGGGTTGAGACTATGTTGATACAGTGTGACAATCAGAGTTACATTAGGTTGTTTGAGAATATGGTGTTACACGATAGGTCTACGAATATAGACAATGGGTATCATTTCATCAAGGATTGTGTACAATGGGGGATAGTTTAGCTATAGTATATACCTATAGATCAACAGGTAGCAAACATTTTGACAAAGGCATTGGGGAAGGTGAAATTTATCTTCTTTAGAGATATGTTGGGTGTCATGTAGAACACCTTCCTAACTAAGAGGGAGTGTTAATTTATGTAGCTTGGATAGGTGTCTCCAAACCTAAGAATTTTTAATTAATAATTAATTTTTTTGGAGACTTCTAGAAAGGGGTTAGTTAGAGTCTAGATAATTAATTAATTAATTGATTCCTTTAGAGACTTCTAGAAACTAGTTAGTTAGGGTTTATTAGAGTCTAATTAATCTTAGCCATCGATTGATATTAAATCATGGTCATTGGTTTTTTAATGAGAATAGTATAAAAGGGAATCAATGGGCATTTGGAAAATACACACTTGAGATTTGTAGTGATAGCAAATAGTTTTGCAGTGATAGAAAGGGCACAGTGATAGCATTGGAGGCAGCAACAATGAAATTTCAGAAGGAAAAATTGAGGGAAGAATTTCTAGAGGAAATATTTTCGGAACTCTACCAGTAAGAGGCATGCAGTTTATGTATCTCTTGATTTGCTGAATTTTAATAAAATTCCTCATCTACAGAATTGGTTTTCGCTTTGGGGTTTTTCCAGAGATAATTTTTCCAAAAATATTGTGTTCATTGTTTTGAATATTTTCTTCTCTATCCCTGTGGTTTTATTTGTGAAGTTGCACTTATGTTATTTTTCAATATTTATTGTGACTTAATTTTTGGTAGTCAAATAATCTATATAGATAGGAGATTAACAATCAGTAACTGCAATAGAATTTTCACATAGACTTAGGGTGTGGCCAAGGGCAAGAGACATGTCGATTCCAGGAAGGGAAGTTGCAACACTACAAATGGTGAGGGACATAAACGTTATGCCCTACACTCAAGCTCAACTCAGGAGACCCCTGCTCCCTCACATTCTCTAAGTTTTGATCCTTTGGGGATGTCTCTAACTAGTTTGATGCTTGACGACAAACCTATGCCTCTCATTTTGGAGCCAAATGCCCTTTCTTCCTATAAAATGAGATCAAACCCTTATCATTTATGTTATGTGTTACGTCTGGAGAAGATTCTGCAGGAAAACCCTTGCCCATCATACTCTAAGTCTCTATCTAATCTACTTTCCTCCCCCATCGAGGAGCTTGTTCCTCATTCTGGTGGCTCTACCCTTTCTATTAGGTATGTTGAGGTGGTTATGTCCGATGAACCTCTAGATTTTTTCCTCTTAAATGAATGCATAAATGAAATTTTTGCAGACATTGGTAGCTACTCTTTGATTTTGAGATTTATGTGTAGGTGTTTGTCTATTGAGTTCATCCTTGAATGTGCTAAAACTTTCTAGAGTAACTTGTCTACCCCAGGGATTTAATCTCTAGAGTTTGGCTTCTTTTTATTCACCTTTAGCTCTGTTGCATACTACAATTTTATGGTCCAAAATGGTCCATGGTTTTTGTCTAGCCACAACCAAGATTACAAATGTTCTTATCTGGGTCATGCTCTATAAGGTGCCCTTGGTGTTGCAAAATGTGGATCTTATTAGAAAATTGATCAATCATGTCAGTTTCTTTGTAAAGCTTGATACTAAAGTAGTGGCTCTAAATCGTAGATTCTATAGGGTATGTGCCATGGTTGAGATTTCTAAACCCCATCCTCACTCTATTTGAATCCACTCTTCTCATGGCATATAGAATCAGTTTTTAAATTTTGAAGATCTACCTTTTCGTTGCTTTTGCTGCAATATGTCGGGTCATCAAATTGAGGCTTCCTCTCTTTAGCATAAGGTTGGGTCAAGGGATGTCAACCTTAAAAAATGGGTTAAGAAGGCCGATTCTTCGGATGCTAACTTTATCTAGTGGAATCATGGCATGTTTATGGAAACTCAACTAGTTTTAGGGAAAGCTCATGTGCAGCTTCTAGAGTCTTCTCCTCTTGTTGTTAATTCTACCCATGACAAATCACCCAATTCCTCACCTGGGTTGGAGGAGGATGGCTCCGAGTCTAATGGCACCTTCCCTTTCACGGATGAATTGGATAATTTGGATCATGATTTTTTTTTATCACGATTTGGTTTTGGCTCCACCTCAAAACTCGAGATCTCTCAGATGACTAACAAAAAATCTAAACCAAATTGTGGTAGCTCAAAGAGAAAGGTGGCGAGGAAGTTTGAGGCTAAAAAGCTTTGCATTGAAGGAAAGGAAGTTGTTGAGGAGGGGTCCCAATGGACCATGGATGCTCTCCTCTCCTAGAATCTTAGAAGAGATTATTTTCTTTCTCGTGCGGCTTTGAGCCATTATTTTATGTACTTTTTTTTTAGATTTGTTTTGTAATTGTTATTCTTCTTTCATAGCTTGTGTTAGGTTTCTTCATTCTTTCCAGGTCTTTTATTTCTCTTCTGCTCCTTTTTTGTGTGACAAAATTGATAAAACTTCTTATTATATGTGTTTTAATAATAGGGAGTGGGCCCTCTTCCCACATCTTATGGATCAAAAAATTATTATATTAGGTTTATTTTATATTACATTAAAATTATAACAATTATTCACTTATATAACATGTACCATAGAAAAATAATAATGAAAGGATTTCATCAAAACTTTCTTGGTTCTTTTCAATTCATACACATGATAAGCCTTACATTAAAATGATAGATGTTCATAATCTAACTATTGATTCCATAGAATGATTTTGAAAGGACAGATTAAATAAGAGACAGTATGTGGGAGTTTCTTGGAGGAGTCAAATCATGGTTTTATGGGTTGTATGAAGCTACTAAATCTTCCTCAAAACCAAGGTTTCCCTTCAAATATTTGGGCTTTGTATTACTTTCAAGATTTTAGATTTAAAAAGCAATAATGAAGTCATTATGACTAAATTTAAGGTCAACCTTACCTTGGATGATAAAATTCTTTAAATCCATTTTTGAATCTTCACCCATGCCCTTTTTTTGGATAATTGAATGTATATGTTTTGCATTTTTCTTTATATTGTAGATCTGGTGAGATTATTTAAGACTCGCCATTTTGTCCTATATTTGTGATAAGTACTTACTCTAGTGGGCCATTTAGATATTTAACTTATCTAAATTGATACAAGGGTGTACAAAAGCTACAAATGATTTTAGGGTGATCTTGACACCTTGAGACCATGAACAAATGAAGAATGTTCTTGAAACAAAGAAGATAGGTTGCAAGTGGTCTTTTGTATGTGAGGAATTGAAGCACCACATTAATAAAGAAGCTATCTATAGACTAGTGGAAAGACATAAATCAAGGATAAAAAAATACACGAGAACTAAATCTTTATGACTAAATTAATAAATTATTAATTTTTTTATTTTTAGAAATAAAAATATAAGAATATGCTCGATTGAACATCACCAAAATTGTATTAGATTTAAAACATCCTATATATCTTTCAAAAGTGTATATGCATTTTCAATTAGCTAGAACTCATACACAATCTGTCCCCAAAATATTGCAATGCAGTCATATGGTAAAATGTATTTAGTTGGGGAAGTTGTAAATCATCAGTATTGAGATTGGTTTTCTTTGAGTGATCACATGATTAGGATTAATAGTGATCAAATTATCGTATGCATAAAGCATAACTATTATGAATTATGGAGTGTACATGTAACATGATTAGCTAATAAGATTGACTTATAATGGTTCCTCTTTTGCTTCAGTACTAAAATTTTGACAAACTTTTGGTAACATAAAAGTGATTGGATAAGGAATTTTTCAGCTAGATAAAATAAGCTTCTTTTGTGTATGCCAAAAAATAATTAAGCATTCAGATAACATCCAAGAGAAAACAACATTTAGACAACTATTTATATTGTGGTCATTGAAATTTAAAATAACATTTTAGAGCACACAAAAGGAGGCCACAACATCAATACATAAGTTTGATCCTCTGCAACTATGGTCATTTATATAAAAACAACACTTTTAGAGCACAAAAAGGGAGGCCAAAACATCAATACATAACTAATCCTCTACAACTGTGGTCATCGATATTTAAAATAATAGTTATGTCCAACTGGAAATAGCAGACTGCTTTTTGCAGCTATGTATCACATAATATGAATAGTTGGCTAAAATTATATCCAATTCTAATAAAAAACTTTCTCTACTGATAGCATAAGATGACACTTGAAATATACATTACACATATGCATATATCTAGCTAAATTTTCAAATATATGCTTTCTATTTTGTGCATAGTTGCACCAATTTGATCATTTAATTTTGGAGGAAAAACTCCTTTGTATAGATTGAGAAATTTTCATCATCGAACATAAAAACTATTTTTTGAGTAATAGTGTTGAAAAGAGGACAATACTAACAATATCTTAAATTTTTTTTGTCAAATAGTTAATACAGTTGAAATCAAATAGATAAATATATCATGTAAATGTCTTAAAATTATAGATATTAATAAGGCTAAAATCAAGCATTATATAATTGCCAAGCCAAATAATTACCAATATTGTTTTATTTGTAAGTACTTCATTGAGTGTGTAGTAAAAAAGTTTAAGTGTTGTAAGATTGAAAAGAGAAGATGTATGCATTGATTAAAAATGTGACCCAATGAAAAAATAGACTAAATGCTAATTTAAGATGTGATTGTATTCCAACTTATTTTTGACGTATTTATTTGTGACACAACTTTACAAAAATATTTCTTAATTTTACATGTTATTTTAATTTCTATGTTTCTATTCTTACAATGTTAATATTACTCAAACTCCCTAAATATGCAATTCAAGAAAACTAATTTCTAAACCGCCTCTTTAAGTAAGATACATAATACCATATTGTTGCTATTCAGGGGTATTTATAAATTGACACATTTTGATAAAATTGCTTAGCAAAGGAATGATATTTCATAGTGTCTTTAGAGCTTGCGCCATTTATAGGGAGGTTAAAAAAAACTTTATCTAGAATCCATATTTAGAGTCTTTGGATATAGATAGTTTTGACAAAAGTAAAAATTGGTATACCCTAGATTATTTAGGGTATAGAAATTCAACAAGTAAATAAATACAAGAATTTATAGATGTAGTACGAGTGCCTTTGGAAATGGACATGAGAATTTGTATGTGAGAAGCAAAGGAACTATGTGTATTTTGATTCCTATATCAAACCCATAGTCAAGTTTATATACAAAACTACTCATTGTTTAACCATTAGATTGGTCAAATCTACTGTGTTTAGATTTACAATACAAAATATCCATTAAATTGGTCAAAAGTGTGCCATTCAAATTTCAATTTCAAATCAAAGAGGATACCTTATGATTATCAAAATATAACTTCAAAGCTAAGCATCCATTAGAGAAACAGGATTGTGGTTTTCAAATGAAAATTTTAACATCTCCGAGAGATAAAACATATATAATTATCTTAAAATTTCTCTATTACATATTACAAAAGTGTAGAATTTAACTGAATACTTCAAATTAAAATTTAGTTTTCTATTCTAGTTTGAAAATGAATCATTAAATTTGTCAAATATTATATTTTTTGGCTTTGAAATGTAAAGCAGAGAAGAAGCCATGTATTTTCATGTTGTTACTAATAAATTTGTTTGTGATTTGGTGTGATTAATGTTGAACTTTTCATTCACTGGGACTTTGAGAGTTCTAATATTAAGTGTTTTTTTGCATCATACCAAAAATTATATGATTCCCAATGCTTATCTAAATCTCTAGGTTGGGGGGATGCAGTTTAGGGGTTGGAAAAAAAATCCCATTTTTGGGATGTGGGTAGATGTTGATTAAAATACTATTAATATTTTTTAATAATACAAAAAATAAAAAATAAACAATAAATTAATCATCTAGGAGTTAATGGTGACTCCTCAACACCCCCAAGAATAGTTGCTAGACCAAAATATCTTCCACAAGAGATAAAATGGCAAGAATACTTGCATCAACAATGCAAGATTGAATATGGTTGAATATATTAATATACATAAGATGCCTTGCTTATAAAGATAAGGTGAGAGGAAGGATTATACAAGATCATGACAAGTGTCTTAATCTTATAACATGAGACAACTAACTCATAACAACCTAAGATAAGATAAGTTCTAGAAATGACAACTACAACTTCTATAAGGAATCTTATAATCCTAAGTAAACTTAACATGTGAATATGTACCCAAAGTCCCTAGTGGGAAAATTAGCTAGGTACAAGACATTTATTCACAACAACACCCCCCTAAGTGCAACTTAGCCTGAGAATATTATTATGTAAACTATGAAAAGATGCAAAAAGACTATGAAGATGGGTCTCGACTATGAGGCCATGTTAGGTACCTATTTACAATGCAACCTCTCACAAACAGATAAAAGGAGAAAACCCAATGGGACAAACTCCTCTCCAAAAGAGAGGAAACAAAATAAAACAAGATGATGTATGGAGAACTCAATGATACCCCAGGGATTACATACATCATGTATACACAATCAATGAACCCCCATAAGAGGGAAAAAGAGAGACAAGATAGCCCTCCACAGTGTGTAATCTCCTACAAATATGGTAAATGTATGAAGAAAAAACATAATCCAATGCCTACAAACAATGTTTCTCCCCTTAGGAAGAAGATACACTAAGTACAAATATAGGAAGGCTTCTCATTCTAGATAAGAATTATTAAGGAGTTGAATCCATATATATCGTGTCTCTGAAAGTTGCTCATGTGTTGACAAGTTCTTAGATGATGTTGATGATGCCACAATCCAATTAGGTACATGTCCAATAACAAAAAACTATGACAAACTAGGAACAAGTGGAAATTGATCTGGAACGAACTCTAAAGACAAACATTAAGTGACAATAGTTGATCCATGACTATCATAAAATAAGAGATAAACCATCAAATTGGTCTTCCAAATCTAAAATATGAGACTCCAAAAATAATGATGCAATGCCTGATAAGTAGGAATCCCAATTAGGAAGACAATGATATACCTGTTGGAATGAATCACTAGAAGTACTTAATGAATCATCAACAAAAGATGAATGTGTGATCTCTTCTTGAGAAGTAGGAACTTTGTAAGAGAAGTCTTTAGATCATCAAGACACTTAAGTTTTGTATCATATTCAAACTCCTCTAAGGTCTTATCATCATAGGGTAGATTGTCAACATTATCAAGTGAAATGAGGCAATCTAATGTAGGATCATGTGGGAATGGAGGATTATGTGGATCTCCAAAAATCTCCCAAAATTTGGTCCAAAATATTTGTGGGCATGAGATTCATAAAATACTATGATAGGTCTCTCTAAAGATGCTTTCACTAAAATTAGAAAAAATCTATCCTTTGATATGATCATTCTTATTACCCTAGACATATTTCTTATATGTTGTTTCTGGCTCAAGAAAGAGTCCATAAAGATGAGGCAAAATATTTTAAAGCCACCTACAATGTGTTATTATGCCTTTTGTCATGAATCATAATTGTCCTTAGTTAGAATTATTACAGGAGGATGAGTTGCATAACCCATGATTACAATAATGATACACTTCTCAAATGATAAAATTTGAGATCAATACATAAAATGGAGTTGAAATGAAGTAAAATGGTCAAAACAACACCCTCCTAGTTGCCAAAACATCCAAGTAACCTCTAGTATACCTATTAGGAAAGAATTGAAATCATAATATACTTGAGGAAAAAGTGCATGGATGGCTAGAAAGATCTCCTCAATACATTTCCAATGTTGCAAGAATCATGAAAATCAAAGATCGTGGAAAAAAGTTATGAGCTTAGGAGCAAAAAAGATTTGACTTCAATCAGAAATAAATGTTATCAAATGAAAAATGAAAAATAACTTGCACCGCTAGAAAATTGAGAGAACCAACTTTCTAGAAATATTTTGTTTGAAAAAAATGGCCTCCTCGAGTGAAAATTATAGAAATTTGAAAAAAGCCATATTTTAGGGCCTAGGGGGATGGATTAAGCACTCAAGGGCTTAAAATACTGTCTCTAGGTTATTCATACATGACCATGACTTATTTGTAGAGTTTTAAAAAATTACCACCACCGCTTGGGTGGCGATGGGGTGACACCCTCAAGAGACAACTCCATGTGTCGCTCAAGCCTCGGTGGGGGGTTTAGCACCCTCTCGCAATCAACGAGATTGCAGGCCGTTATTGGGAGCTACGACTATAATCATTGACCAATACAATTAAAAAAAATCATAATAAAACTCTATAGTTTAAAATATTTTGTACCCCCAACAACAGTTGAAATGGTCGATGTGATAGCATGATGTAGACCAAGTATGCTAGGCGAGGACAATGACGCAAAAAGGTACATTGGAAAAAGATTCTTCATAATATGCCAAAAAAATATTTCACTTGAAATAATAAAATACAAAAAGAATTAATATTTTTTATGTGAAAAATTAAAGATTGTATTGCCTGCTCGTGGGGTCGTACAACTTACTCAGGCAAGAAAAAATTGCCTCAAAAACACCTACGACTGAATATAGGTGAATTTTGTATCAAAATTTGTCTCTTGAGCCTTCTGATCATGATGGTCAAGTCAATTTGGGCTCAAAGTGCCCCAAAATTTTAGCTACTTCTAGATCTTGCAACTAAAACCCTCAAAATGAAACCTTTATAGATCAAGGAAAACATAACCAAATTTGATGAAATGAAAGGAAAACCTGACTTTGTTTGATGCCATGGATTCAATCATGAGGTCCTTGAAACCCCAACATGCATCCAATAAAATATCCAAGCCAACACAAAACCCTCAGATTTGGGAAGGAATCTACAACATTGGAGCTTTGATACCATGTAGGAGTTAATCGTGACTACTCAACACCCCCATGAACAGTTTCTAGACCAAAATATCTTCCACAAGAGAGAAAATGGCAAGAATGCTTGCTTCGACAATGCAAGATTGAATATGGTTGAATATATCAATGTACATGAGATGCCTTGCTTATAAATTCAAGGTGAGAGGAAGGATTATACAAGATCATGACAAGTGCCTTAATCTTATAACATGAGACAACCAACTCATAACAACCTAGGATAAGTTCTAGAAATGATAACTAAGACTTCTAGAAGGAATCTTATAATTTACTATGTAAACTTAAAATGTGAATATGTCCCCTAAGTCCCTAGCGAGGAAATTAGATAAGTACGATACATTTATTCACACCAACAAATCAAACACAAAATAATTATGATCTTTAGACTAAAATTTTCAAATTCAAGCAAGATTTTGTGCCCTAATGCTAAACTTTGCATACACTTTATTTTGTGGGAATTAAGAGGCTAAAAAATTTCACACACTTTATTCCATTAGAATTGAGAGGTTAAGATTTAGCACTTTGTGTAGGAGGCTAGCAATTTATACCAAAAAAATTGTAAACTTCAAGTATCAAAATTTGTTGAAAAATGTGTTTGAGAATGGGCCTTGAATAGGTCATATTGACACTATTTACAAATCTAGCCTATAAATTTAGAGCAAGAGAATTTTATAAATTCATTCACACTTCAATAAAATTATATCAGGGAATAGTAGTTCTATGGTAGAGCATTTTGGAAGTGAGGTGCTAGGTTTGAGTCCTAGTCGATCCATGTTTGTCAATTTGTTATTAGAGTTAGGCTAGACATTCTCAAAATTGTATGTGCCTTGAGGGGGGATGTTGGAATGTCAATCCATTGTCCAATAAAAATATAGTGCATGAAGGGAAGGTAGCTCAGTGGTACAATACCCAATCATGTATATGGGAGGTTCTAGGTTTGAGTCTTAGCTATTTATTTATTAGAGAAGAAGGTGAGAAGTGTTAGGAAAAAACATTGCCACGAAAGAAGGAAAGTATTATCAGGATAAAAATCTCAAATCCAAATGTGATTACACACACTTTAGTCCTTGGGACTCGAGAAGCTAGAAAGCTTAAGTTCTTTCTTGCATGAAACTAACAATTTATATCTATAAACTTCGTTTAGAGAAATTTATTAATAAATGTTTCATCAAATTATAGAAGTGTAGTATTTAATAAAACACATTGAATATGTAATTTAATTTCTTCTTTTTTATTGAAAAATTAGCCATTAAACAAGATAAATTTCCACTATTTGAAATACAAAGCGAGGGAACAAACATGTGGCTTCCATGCTGAAATTCTCATATCTGAGTGCTTTTTAGTTTGATTAATCCAAAATTTTGTATGCATTCTAGTTATTACACTTCAATAGTCTAAGATTAAATGGTTTTTTAAAGATTTCATTAGTTTTACTAAAATATTTTTTGATTAAAAAATTAACCTTCAAATCATTTAAATTTCTACTTGGCTTTGAATGTGGAGCAAGTAAGTAAACATTTGACTTCCATTAGTGTGCTTAAGACAAAACTTGCATGCATTTTAGTCCTTATTGTAGGATACCAACAATTTACACCAAAACTTGTAAAATTCATGTGTAAAACTCCATTTCAAAATATATAACTAAATAGCATATAGTGTAACAGTAAATTTATAATTTTATTTCCAATTTCTTATTTGCAAATGAGCCATCAAATTAGTCATTTTTTTAACATTTAACTTTGAAATGAAGAGAAAAGAAGAAGACATGTGGCTGTCAAGCTATAAGTCTCAAATCCAAATGTGACTTAATGTCATACATGTAAACTTTTTAATGCATTCCAACGTTTTGACTTTGTCAGCTAAGAATAAGTCCTTTGTTAATATAATAATCGATATGTAAAATTGAAAACATCATGTATTGAAATTTGTGAAAAGTTAGTTTTGGAAAACAGCCATAATGATCAAATTAATAAAATTTGCATAATTTATATTTGAAATGTAGAGCAAGGATTCCTTGTGGGTTTCAAGCTAAAACTCTCAAAGCAAGTGATATTTACTGCAATTTGATGAAATAATTTTTCTAATATATTTTTTGTGGTTTAAGAGATTAAGACTTAAAGAGAGTACTCTCTCCTCTTTTTATCTTTGTTTGGTCAAGATTTTGGAGTTATCTCTCTCATATCCTTCTCTTTCTAGATCTAAAATTAGCTCTCAGATTCACGGGAAGGTAAATAGAGTTGGAAATTGGCAGCCTCCGCCAGTGGATATCTTAAAATTAATACTGATGGTTCTTCCAAGGGTAACCCTGGTAAAGCAGGCATGGGGTGGTGAACAAAGATTCTAAAGGTTTGGGTCAGTTCATCTTCTCTATTCATATAGGTGTTCACTCAAATAATTATATGGAAGCTTAGGCAATTCTCAAAGGCCTTGAAATTGCCTTTGCCAAAGGATGAAAAAGAGATATTTGTGAATTTGATTCTATGGTTTTTGTTTCCCTGCTCAATAAAGAAAAGACTTAGGAAGTTTCATGGAGACTTACTAGGGTGGTTAAACAAATTCTTAGCTTGACAACTAACTTTGATTTCATTTTCACATTCTTAGCTTGACAACTAACTTTGATTTCATTTTCGCATGTTCCCAAAGAATGGAATAGAGTTGTTAACTACCTTCCCAAATGAGCTTCAGAAGGGGTTCGAGGATGGAATGTCTTTGGATGTGATCATGATTTGGATAACAAAAAATTATAGGACCTTCTCAAGATTATTCATAATGATCAAAGAGAGGGTGGTTAGATTGTAAATTTGGGTGTGTACAAGGTTGAATTGCACTTTTAGGTCTTTCATGGATTCTTTCTATTGGTTTTGTAGGATCACTTTGTGGATCATCCTTCTTTTGGATATAATGATGGTAGTTGTCATCTGAAAATATAGTTGTGATCTTGATTCTTAGTCATCTCTCATAAGTTTTATTTTGAAAAAGCTCAGTTAAAACTTAAGATTGATTGCTTTTTCGTGCACATAAATTTGTTTAAAAAGTATTTTAATAAATTGAAGCAGAAGAGAAATACGAATGTGAAGCTATGGTATGCAATGGTAACTATGTTGGCTTGATCATTTTCTATACATAATTGCACTAAAATCAATTGGTTTGAGATGAGTCTTGATTTTTTGAAATGGTGTGTCCTATCATGCATGACAAATATCAAAGAGGTCGTCCTGCTCAGCCCCAATGGCTCTTATCACATATAATATGAGCAAGAAAAATATTTTAATCAAACCCAGATGGTCATATCACATATAATATGTGGCAAGGAAAATATTCTGTGAAGCACCAAATGATCATCTCACACAACTCCAAAACCCATGAAATTGCATTATTATGTTCCCAAAGCACAGATTTAAAACAAGGAAAACCTTGAAAATAAAATATTGTTCACCAAGTGTCTAACCAAGAAGATTTTGCATCATGCTTTAATTCCCTTGCATTAAGTGGCATAAATCAAGCATAGTCAGAGAACACAAACAAAGAACGTAGCCAAAGATATTTGATATCTTTAAAGCTTGACTCTAACTATCATCAATTACATAGAAGAAAATTTTATAAATATTTTATTTAAAGTTGTCAATGGCAATAATTCTTGTGCCCACATCACTCATAAATATAAAAATTAGGAACCAACAATCTAATTTTTTGGAGAGGTTCCATGAAAGACATATTGAATGTTACTCCCCTTCTCAAAACCATGAAACTTTAACACCAAGACAATGTTTTGACAATAATATAGCTTATAGAGCCTAAAGAAATGGATGCTAATAGAATATAGAACCTTTCATGTTATGCAAAGAACTTACGGGAAAATGTCATTGGCAAGTGCAAACCCAAATTTGGCTATCCTCTTCACATCAGCATTCTAGAAAACTAGGGAAGCTTGCAAGCTTTT
Source organism: Sequoiadendron giganteum (assembly GCA_007115665.2). NCBI lineage: Eukaryota > Viridiplantae > Streptophyta > Pinopsida > Cupressales > Cupressaceae > Sequoiadendron > Sequoiadendron giganteum. The sequence goes on from CM021103.1 coordinate 53,609,649, forward strand.
ACTACCATTATGAAAGGATATCAACAGATCTTCAATTCATAACATAACTTATTATAACCAAGTTTCCCACTAGTACATGACCCCTTTAACACATATAGGCATTTGTCTATCCCATCTAACATGACCCCTTCAACACGTATATGCATATGCCTATCCCATCTAACATGACCCCTTCAACATGCATATGTATTCGTCTATCCCATCTCGCAAAGTGAACCACACACATACTGGTCACTTCACCTCTATGCCCACCTAGATCCATAAAAATAAGTTGTAAGGCCGCCATTATTCCTATAGAAATAAATGGAAATAAATGCAAACATTCCGCCAAACCAATCAACTCACAATTTAATGTTAAAACATATCAAATCTACAATTTATGTCATTCAAATTTCAAATTTAAAATAGGATAGGAATTTAATACGCCATACCAAACAAGCATGAAAAAAATCATAATAATTCCTAATTCAAATAAGCATGAAATCCTTACAGACTTATCTTATTCTAGATTGAGTTACATAAGAAAAAGAGGAGTCACTAGCACAAAATTGAGCAACATAAGAAGAAGAGGAGGCAACAACACAGAATCAAGACTGCCACCTTCCATATTATTCCTAGTATTAATCTACATGCATTATATTAAGATTATTTATTATTTATGTCTATGAATGTGTTTCCCTTTTATAAAATGTAAGTGTAGTCCCCAATTTGTTGTTCCTGTACATGTGTCTATACTATACAAGCCTATCATATATGAGATTCATTACACTCTTACTATTTTTCATCCCTATTCTTTATATTGTTCTTCATTATAGTCATAGGTTAATAGTTGTGTTTCCATTATATACAATGCAAATATAGTTCCTAGTTTGTTGTGCATGTATATGTTTTTACTATATATGCCTATCAAATATGAGATTTAATGAACTTTGAATTACTATTTTTCATCCATTTACCTTAATTTTATCTTTGATAGACTCATAGGCTAAAAATTGTGTTTCTCTTGTATACAATGTAAGTGTAGTTCCCAATTTGTTGTGTGTGATTATTGTACATGCCTATTAGATATGAGATTTGTTAAACTCTGACTTGCTATTTTTCACCCCTTCTGATTTAATTTGTCCTTCATTATAGTCATAGGTTAACAGTTGTGTTTCCCATGTATACAATGTAAGTATAGTTCCTAGTTTTTTGTGTGTGGATATGTCTATATTGTACATTCCTATCAGATATATGCGATTTGTTTAACTCTAACTTACTATTTTTAATACCTTCACCTTATTTCATACTTTAGTAGAGTCATAGGTTAACAATTGTGTTTCCCTTGTATACAATGTAATTGTAGTTCCCAGTTTGTTGTGCGTGAATATGTTTGTAGTTATACTGTACATGCCTATTGGATATGAGATTCGTTAAACTCTGACTATTTTTCATTCCCTTGCTCTTTTTTTCTTCATTAGGGTTATAGGTTAATAGATGTAGTTCCTACTTTGGAGTGTGAGTATATGTATTTTGTATATGCCTAAGAATGCCAATGTTGATCACAATGAAGTTGTTCCATCCACTATTTTGTTCTCCATTATAGTTATAGGTTAATAGTCTTGATTTGTATATATGTATTCCTATGTTTTTTTTGTTTTTTATAGTATTTATGAATGTCAATGCAACAAACTAAAAAGAAAACACATAAAACATCCTACAAAAAGCCCAAACAAATATGTGATCAAAAAAATCTTGGTGGATATTGACTTTGAACATGTGCATCTATGATTGAAAAAAAAAATTCTCTAAATATAAACAAACTAATTAATCTTTTATTCAAGCATCACTATCATCTTACACAAAGTAAACTATCATTGAATATAAAAATTCTTCATATTGTTTGAAGAACTAAATATTGGTTTTTTTTCCTTTAGTAGTATTGGTTTTGATTGTACTTATTTTGTGTAGATGAAGAAGGCAGATTGAATAACAACCCATACTGCAGCAAAAAGAGCCACAACAAGGTTTCCTTCTCACAAAAGAGGTGTTAGATTCCCCCCAGAAGCAAATCCTCCAGTTAATGCCTATCAGATATGAGATTTGTTAAACTCCGACTTACTATTTTTCATCCCATTTCATTTAATTTTTCCTTCATTATAGTCATAGGCTAATAGTTGTGTTTCACTTGTATACAATGTAAGTGTAGTTCCTAGTTTGTTGTGTGTGGATATATCTATATTGTACATGCCTATCAGATATGAGATTTGTTTAACTTAACTTACTATTTTTAATCCTTTTTCCTTATTTCATACTTCAGTAGAGTCATAGGTTAATAGTCGTGTTTCCCTTGTATACAATATAAGTGTAGTTCCTAGTTTGTTGTGTGTGGATATATCTGTAGTTATGCTATACATGCCTATCAAATATGAGATTCATTAAACTCTAACTATTTTTCATCCCCTTGATTTTTTTCTTCATTAGGGTCATAGGTTAATAGTTGTAGTTCCTAGGTGAGAGTATATGTGTATTTTGTATATGCTCGAGAATGCCTATGTTGATCACAATGAAGTTGTTCCACCACTATTTTGTTCTCCATTACAGTCATAGGTTAACAATCTTTCTTTGTATATATATTTATTCCTATGTTTTTTATTGTTGTTTATAGTATTTATGAATTTCAATGCAACAAACTAAAAATATAACATCCTACAAAAAATCCCCAAAAAATATGCAATCAAAAAAATCTTGGTGGATATTGACTTTGAACATGTGCATCTATGATTGGAAAAAAAAAAATCTCAAAATATAAAAAAAATAATTAATCTTTTGTTCAGCCATCACTGTCATCTTACACAAACTAAACTATCATTGAGTATGAAAATTCTTATATATTATTATCTGAAGAACTAAATATTGGTTTTTTTTTTCTTTAGTAGTATTGGTTTTCATTGTACTTATTCTGTGTAGATGAATAAGGTAGATCAAATGATGATCCATATTGCAACAAAAAGAGGCCACGACAAGGTTTCCTTCCCTCAAAAGACGTGTTAGATTCCCCCCAGAAGAAGATCCTTTAGTTAATGCAAACAACAATCCACAACCTGTTGTTCTAGTAGTGGAGGTTACTACACCTCAAAGATCACATAATATAACATTGCAACAATGATTGTGGTCAACAAAGGACATGATAGGGAAACTCCAAGATGTAGAGGAAAATTACAGGTCCATAAGGGGTGCATCAAAAAATGGAAAATCCCAAAAACCATGCTTTCCAAATGGTTAGGTGACATTACAACCACGTCTAAGAAAATTCCTCCAATTGTCCTCATCGAAGATGAAATTTTGATTGTTGAATGGTGCAAAGCAATGGTTGTGGTAGGCCATGGCCTTGAGATTGTCAATTTGAAGGCAAAGGTCACCCAAATTTTTGAAAGTAGACCCAACGCTTTCAAGAATGGGCTCTTGGGTGTTGGAAATAAGATGCCATTTAATTGCATTCTAAACATATTTCATGTATCTCCTAAGTCCTTGGAATGTGTTCCACAACACTAGGATTAGGAAGAGATTAATTTGGAATGAAATAAACATTTAATTTGACATTTGTAGTTATTTCTAAATAATAGGAGCATGTGGGGACGCCTTGGGAGAGCTCCTACAAAACAGGAGCACATGGGTGCCTACATGGGAGGTGGGATCCACCTTGGGTCAGTTAATTGGTTGGTGAATTGAGTACACTTCAAAAATGCATCTTAGGTTCCTACAAAATAGGGATTTTGATTTATGCATGTTGAGTTCCTATAAAATAGGGATTGATGTTTATGAGGTTTAGTTTAGTTCAGTTTAGTTATATTTCAGTTATCTTCAGTTGCATGTTAGTTAACTTCAGTGACTTGAGTTGCATGGATAGATAACAAGTGGATACATTTAGTTAACAAATGGAGGATCATTCATACATATTGCTTTGCATGAATCGGTGACAGATATGTTTCAGTTAACAAATATTAACTTGGGCCCACCTTGGGCGCCCAAGTTCGCATCTTTGAGTTACAACTATTGCATGGAAAAGATATTTACAATGCTCAGTTAAGTGGGACCCATTTTGGGTGCCTACTTTGAGGATGAGCTTGCATGAGATATTTTTGAAAACTACGAGGTTAACACTTCAATGTCGGTTGTCAACTTTGAGGGAGACTCTTGTTTGAATTATTCATGCATGTGTGAACTTAACTTGGCAACCCTAGGCATGGATTTTCTCAAGAGGCTTTGTGATTATATATTTGATAACTCTTATGAGTTTGGAAACAAGAATATTGTCTATTAATGCAACAATTGTATGAGAGATTTTGGTGAGAAAATATTGCAGGTTGTGAAGAAGAACAAGGAAGCATATCAAGGAGAATTGAATCGGTGTTATTGTAATCTTTTCAAATGTTAAATAATACAAGCAAGACCAATTCTGGTGGAATGTTTTCCCGAAAGGGTTTCTCCACGTACATGTTGTGTCCTTTCTATTCTATCTTATATTTCTTCTACAATATTTTGTCTACTTTCTACAACATTTAAATTGATCTAATTCAAGATTAATCATACACAAGGAATTGTGACAAAGAATACTAAAATTGAATCTACAGTTACGCAGGATTTACAAGTTTTAAGCTACATTTTTTACTACAGTTTTACCTTCATTTTCAATATTTGGTATCAGAGCTAATGGTTGGGTAGAGTTTGGGACGCCTTTCTTTTAAAAGTTTGAAGGTTTTTTGGTTGTAGTGGGAGCTTTTAATATTGTGTCAATTGCTGATTTGTAAAATTAGTATGTTGCAATGGGTTCTACTTCTCGTTTAGATATTGAAAGGTTCAATGGATCTGGGTATGAGATGTGGAAACTAAAAATGGAAGATCTCCTTGAAGAGAGAGATCAATGGTTAGTTGTAGGTAATAAGACAAAGAAACCTACATCAATGTCAAATGAGGATTGGGCTAAGCTTGATAAGAAGGCAAGAGGAACCATAAGATTATGTCTTGTTGATGTTGTTCTCTTGAATGTTTCAGATGAAAAGACCGCATTTGATTTGTGGAAGAGGATAGGTGATATCTATCAAACCAAAAGCCTTACTAATAAGTTGTATCTGAAAAGATAATTATATTATTTAAAGATGAAAGATGGTGATTATGTTGCACATCATTTAAATGTTTTTAATTTGATTCTGAGTCAATTAGCATCTGTAGATGTAAAGCTAGAATATGAAGATAAATGCATTTTGTTACTTTTTTCTTTACCAGAATCTTGGGAAAATCTAATTGTTGCTATCAATAGTAGTGGTGCAAATCTAAATATGGGCAATATAATTCCTACACTCCTATCAGAGGAGATGAGGAGGAAGTCTAAAATTGGCTCCCAAGGTGCCTTGTTTATAAGAGGTAGGCATAAGGAAACGAAACCTAAGGGAGACAAGAAAGGAAAGGGTAAGTCTAAAGGATAGTCTAAGACCCCTGGTAAGAGTAAGGTAAAGTGTTGGAATTGTAGAAAATTGGGACATATAAAGAAGGATTGTAAGAGAAAGAAAAAGAGTTATGATGCTTCTACTGAGAAATCCTCGAATGATGGTAATGATGCATTGATTATTTCATGTAAAAATGTTAGTGATGACTCTTGGCTTATTGATTCAGGTTGCTCCTATCATATGATTCCTAAAAAGGAGTGGTTCTCAAAGTATAATAAATATGATGGAGGCAATGTCTTCTTTGGAGATAATAACACAACAAAGATTGTGGGCAAAGGAGAGGTAAAGTTATGTTTCAGTGATGGTAGGGTTAATACCCTTTCGATTTAGATTGGGTAGGAGACTTGGATAGTCAGAGGTCAACAAGTGGTTATGTGTTTGCTTTGTTTGGAGTTGTGGTTAGTTGGATGAGTAAGAGGCAGCCCACAGTTGCTTTGTCCACCACAAAAGCAGAGTACATGGTTGTTGTACACATGCCTCCAAAGAGGTAATTTGGTTATAGAGACTTGGGAAAGGTATTGGTTTTTAATTGCAAGCAAATTAAACTTGAATGTGATAGTCAAAGTGCTATTTGTTTAGCCAAAAATACTATGTATCATGCTCGTACTAAGCATGTTGATGTGCAGTATCAGTTTGTGCTAGAAATTATTGAGAGTGGGAAGGTATTGATTGAGAAAGTTGACACTTTGGTCAATGTTGCAGATTATCTTACAAAACCGGTTCCTACAGAAAAGTTCTCTTGGTGCAGGAAGGCCATTGGCCTTGAGTCCTATACTTGATTTATAATAATGATTCCTTTTTTAGAATAATTACAATGTATAATGTCAAGTGGGAGAATCTTGGGAATAGGATGCCATTTAATTGCATTCTAAACATATTTCATGTATCTCATAAGTCCTTGGAATGTGTTCCACAACACTAGGATTAGGAAGAGATTAATTTGGAATGAAATAAACATTTAATTTGACATTTGTAGTTATTCCTAAATAATAGGAGCATGTTGGGACACCTTGGGAGAGATCCTACAAAATAGGAGCACATGGGCACCTACATGGGAGGTGGGATCCACCTTGGTTCAGTTAACTGGTTGGTGAATTGAGTACACTTCATAAATGCATCTTAGGTTCCAACAAAATAGGGATTTTGATTTATGCATGTTGAGTTCCTATAAAATAGGGATTGATATTTACGAGGTTCAGTTCAGTTTAGTTTAGTTTAGTTCAGTTATCTTCAGTTGCATGCTAGTTAGCTTTAGTGACTTGAGTTGCATGGACAGATAACGGGTAGATACATTCAGTTAACAAATGGAGGATCATTCATGCATATTATTTTGCATGAATCAGTGACAGATATATTTCAGGTAACAAAGATTAACTTGGACCCACCTTGGGCACCTAAATTGGCATCTTTGAGGTACAACGATTGCATGGAAAAGATATTTACAATGTTCAGGTAAGTGGGACCTAGTTTGAGCGCCTACTTTGAGGATGAGCTTGCATGAGATATTTTTGACAACTACGAGGTTAACACTTCAGTGATGGGCGCCAACTTTGAGGAAGACTCTTGTTTGACTTGTTCATGCATGTGTGAACTCAGCTTGGCAACCTTAGGTGTGGATTTTCTCAAGAGGATTTGTGATTATATATTTGATAACTCTTATGAGTTTGAAAGCAAGAATATTGTATATTATTGCAGCAATTGTATGGGAGAGTTTGGTGAGAAAATATTGCAGGTTGTGAAGAAGAACAAGGAAGCATATCAAGGAGAACTGAATCATTGTTATTGTAATATTTTCAAAGGTTAAATAATACAAGCAAGACCAATTCTAGTGGAGTTTTTTCTCGAAAGGGTTTCTCCACGTACAAATTGTGTCCTTTCTATTATGTCTTATATTTCTTCTAAAATCTTCTATCTATTTTCTACAACATTAAAAATTGATCTAATTCAAGATTAATCATACACAAGGAATTGTGACAAAGAATACTAAAATTGAATCTACAATTACACAAGATTTACAAGTTTTAAGCTACATTTTTTACTACAATTTTACCTTCATTTTCAACACTGGGGAAGTACTAGTGGATTGGTTTCAAGAAGCGACATCCAAAATTGACTTACATGGATAGTTGACGGGCTAGAAAAAAGATAGGGCATTGATCCTTAGACCTGATGTTAAATTTGCTTTCTACAAGGCATTTTCCATAGCATATGATGCAAATCCATATGGTCCTCATCGCATTTGGAATTGTGATGAAATTGGTATCCAGGTAGGCGAAAAATGGGGCCACGAGGGTGTTAGCTAAAAGAGGTAGTAGGAGCATGTCCTACATTGTTCCAAAGAGTCATGAATGGATAAAAATTCTTTGTGTTGATGTTGTTGAGCAAAGTATTCTAGGGTTTTACTTATTTAAGGGGGAAAGTAGTTAAATAATTACATTGCAAACTACAAACCAGGTGCTTGCATGGCAACCTAACCACATGCATGGATGACAACAGAGTTGTTTATGAATGGTCTCACGACTTTGTGCAATTAGTTCCAGTCGGAGACCCACCAATAGGTAGTTGTTGACTTTCAATGGGCATGGAAGCCATGTCGCACTCATAACCATCCATGAAGCAAGAATGTTGGGTATCAATTTACTAACTTTTCCAGCACACACTTCACATAAACTACAGTCGTTAGATCTCAATGTGTTTTCTCCTTTCAAAACATACTCCAAATTAGAATGTGCATCATGGTTGGCAAGGTATCCAAACCTCAGAATCAGGAGGGTAGAACTTACATAATTAGGTGGAAAATCATTTTTAAAAGCTTTGACAGTTTCAAATATCACATCGGGATTTAGAAGGATTGAGATATGGCCACTCAATCCTAATGCACTTGTGGATGACATGTATCCCAACAAAACATTTTAGGTCAGCATAGGTGAGGATGCTTTTGTAGTGCAGAACATCCTTAGCCTTTCAAGAGTTGCTATTTCAAGAGATGATGTCACACAATCATTAATGTCCACTCTTCTAGATGGTTAATTATATTCTATAATAGAATCACAAGTACATGAGCAGATACCGCATTCACCTCATAACAATCTTGTTGATTCAGTTGCACAAGTGGTTGGTGATCAACAACCTCCAAACATGTGTTGGACAACCTGCTTGACGAATTAGAGGATAGTCTTAGTCTTCCCTCACAATGTAGCCAACTGTCTTGGTTGGCAGAGAGAGCCATGAATCTAGGTATTGATTTGCATGGCCAACAAGAACAAGGTACTTTTACTTTTCCATCAACACCACCCACATTTTTCCTACTTGAAAGGGTATATTACTATGTTGATTATGACACTTTAGATTTAGGAGGCAATGCATATTTTACCCAAGACTCATAGGTAGTGGACAATGAGGTCAAGGACAACATTGAGTCATAATTGGAGCTGACACAAGAAAAAAAATTAGTTCCACACATCAACAAATTCCTCAAGCTGCCTATGCATACTATCAATAAAAAAAACAACGATGGTGGTGATAATGGAACTCAGTTGAGCAAACAATATCAACTCTTAACAATATATGACTACATGAATCTATTACTACAGTAGGGGAAAGGAAGAAAGGGATTGAGGAGATCAAATCTCGAAAGAAACAAGAGAATGAGGAGAAAAAGGAAACACCTATTGTGGTGAGGGAAATGAAGGAGCAAGCCAAAACAGATAAGGAGATATTGCATAAAGAAAAAGAGTAGTTGAAAGTACAAAAAAAGAAGGATAGAGATGCCAAAAAGGAGTAAGAGAGGCTTCTGAGGGAACATGAAAAAAAAGGAAAAATAGATTGAGACCTAGCACAAAAGGCTTTATAGCGAGGAAGGCGGTTAAGCACTCCTGCTAATCCCTTATCACAAAGTAGTGTAGTATTTTGGGATTTGTTGAACATAAATATCCCTCAATTATGATACAATGAATTATTCAACCATCTCCCAATCTGATTTGAGGTTCAATCAATTTCCAAGTCAAACAGGTAGTCAAGAATTACATCATATCCCATAGATATTTGTTCCTATCAACTATTTACAACTGGTCCCATCACATGTAACATGCACCCAATTTCCCAGTCCAACTCTGAGTCATGTAACCAACACTCCATAATGACTGGCAGGGGACGAGAACATGGTTTTCATTGCTACCTCGAGTAGCCAACCACCAATTATCTATCACAATAGCTCCTAATTATTTTCCAATCATTAGAATAACATTGACATCTATAGGTTCAACCTTTTTTGTTTTGATTTGTAATGTTTGTTGTGGACTACAAGTTTATGTTATAAAAATATGATAATGACATGCTTTTTGTTTCCATCTATGTTAAATTGGTGACAGTTATTCAATTTCAATTATCCCACTTGGATTTCATATACCACGTGTCATATTTTTATTTTGCCAAGGTGTCAAAAAATTGCCTATTTGGCCATGTGGCCCATTGTGGCAAGGGCCCACCCCCACAAGTTGTGTAGCATGACATACAAGGAGGATGTTGTTGCCACATCGTGCTCTGACAGTTCACCACCCTTTCACTCCAGTTGCTCGAATTAATTCCTAATCGCACCCTCCATTACTTATGTACAATTGTGTTTAATGCACAAATTCCAAGCATTCCTTCATTGAATGCTCCTGCTACCTCGCACAACAATCTATCTTTCACCCCCTTTCTTTCTACCATCTTCTCAACTCTTCTTCGTCAACGAACAAGAATGTGTTTGTTTACATTATGTTGTCTACAACTTCAATCCCACTACCACTACATGTTACACTCTGATACCAATCTCCCTTCTAGCTTCATTATATATACATATGTGTATACATATGTATGTACATATACATATAGCCTATACATATACATATATATCTAGACATGTATACATGTATAGACATATGTATATACATATATGAATAATTATATATATACACATGTATGTTTATGTATATACATATGTATTTTGTTGTTCTTCAATTCAGTCATATAAATATTGTTGGTTTGTTCACTCTCACAGTTAGCCAATTTATGAAGCAAAAAAACGTATGTAAGCAATTGTATATACATATACATATTTGTATAGACATATATATATGTATGTATAGACACATATATATATAGATATAGATATAGATATATACATACATATACGTATATCTATTTAGTTGTTGTTCTTCGATTCAATCATATAAATATTGATGGTTTGTTTAGTCTCACAGATAGCCAATTTTTGAAGCAAAGGAATGCATGTAAGCAATTTTATATACATATACATATATGTATAGACATATATATACATATACATATGTGTATAGACATATATATATACATATACATATGTGTATACTTATATATCTATTTATACATGTCCATTTTGTTGTTGTTCTTTAGTTCAGTTATATAAATATTGTAAGCTTTTTTGGTGCCATAGATAAATTTGGGGGTGTTCTCTTTTTCATAGGTTTTGCTTCATCAATTCAGTCATATAAATATTGTTGGTTTGTTTAGTGTCATAGTTAGCCAATTTCTCAAGCAAAAGAATGCATGTAAGCAATTGTTCATTATGTGACTTCATGGTCTTAGGAGAAAGCACATATCATAGTTGAGTACATCTCAAATGCGTATGTGTGTGTGACTCGAAACAAAAAAAAATTGACACCTTGGCCAAATCAGATTTTGGCATGTGCCATATGATTTAAAAATCAAATAAAAAGGTTTCTTTGGTTTCTAAATTATTTTTCCTCCATGATAGAATTATTAAATTCTATTAGAGGTTCATGTGAACCTTCCAAGATAGGTTGTGCATGTATCAACCCCTCTCTCTTAGGCAATGAGGACACACAATTTTTTGGAAACCTCGATATTGTTAAGCTATGTTGCAGCAGTCATCCAATTCACTTTGAATGGTAGACTACAACATAGTTGAACACAAAGACAAATTTTAAAACCATGTGTCCCAATTTCTACCACCTTATAGGAGGGTATAGTTTCATGTCTAAAATTATGATTTAATTGGCACTACAATTAAATGCCTATATGATGAAAATTTATTAAGAAGAATGTATTCATCGATAAGGTCGATTGTTGTATGGGTTGAAGTCTTAATTTTTTGTCATTTTGTTTGTTAAGATGGATTGAAGTGTTATTCTTATGCTTATGTTTGGGAGGATAGACACATGCGACATGGATGAATGGATTTTGGTAATTTTTGTATTTAGTAATGCTTTGGGAAGACTTGATTTCCAAAAGCCTTTCTAATGGTAACTTATGTTGTACTTGTTCATAATTCCCTTTGAATTGTGAATTGCAACATAATTAGACATGAAAGGCCTTCAGAAAACCAAGTCCCCTAAATTTTGTTGGCACTTTTTTGCATACTAGAACAAAGTAGAGTTGTTAATTATTGTTATATGGTAACACATGTTGACATTTGCAGTGAATTGTTGGTAGTGTAGTGTCAATGCCTATACAATATAAAAAAAATTATTACAGTGGAATTTGGTATTAGAATATAAATATATGTACACACACATATATGTATATACATATACACATATGTATATATAGATATTTGTGTATATATGTATACGTATATACAAAGCAAGGTTGTTAACCTATGACTATAATGAAGGAAAAATTAAAGTAAAGGGATGAAAAAAGTAAGTTAGAGTTTAACAAATCTCATATCTAATAGGCGTTAAGAGTTTAACAAATCTAATATATGACATGTACAGTATACACATACATGCACAACAAACTAGGAACTACACTTACATTATATACAAGGGAAACACAACTATTAACTAGGAATTTGTGTGGCATGTCATGGAGGTAATGGGAAGGGATGCACAGTAAAAACACATGTACATAAGCAATGGCGGGGGTGGTGGGCGATTAATGCAAGCAACTGGATTGAAAGGGTGGCGAACTAATGCATCTTTAATGGTTAAATAGATTATCATAAATAGAAGTACTTCATAATTTATAAGACCTTTACACAATATGTATAATAATAAAATTTAACATGTAAAGGATAAATTCATGTTCTCTCTTGGTATTTGAATATGGCAACATAATCTATGAAAACAAACTAGATTCACAATTTCACCTATGGGTTAAGTATAAAACTACTTAGTTGTGCAAAAGTAAGTTGGTGGCAAGTGAGGAGGGTGGGTTTCATAGAGCAAGATAAAATTATTTAATTTCAATAGATCTTCTTAAACATATCAATAATCATGATAATATGTGCAAATCTAACCCCAATATTTGGTTTCTAGAACACCCCTAAACCCTAAACCTACAATATTTACCTGACTGAATTGATGAAGCAAAACCTATGAAAAAGAGAACACCCCAAAATTTATCCATGGCAGCTAAAAAAGCTATAATATTTACTTGACTGAATTGATGAAGCATAATCTATAAAAAAGAGAACACCCCCAAATTTATCCATGGCATCTAAAAAGACTACAATGTTTACCTGACTGAAATGATGAAGCTAAACCTATGATAAGGAGAACACCCCAAATTTATCTATGGCACCAAAAAACCTACAATATTTGCCTAACTAAATTAATGAAGCGTAACCTATGAAAAAGAGAAAACCCCCAAATTTATCCATGGTAGCTAAAAAATCTACAATATTTACCTAACTGAATTGATGAAGCATAACCTATGAAAAAGAGAACACCCCCAAATTTATCCATGGCATCAAAAAACCTACAATATTTACTTGACTAAATTGATGAAGCAGAACCTAAGAAAAAAAGAACACCCCCAAATTTATCCATGGAAGCTAAAAAAGCTACAATATTTACCTGATTGAATTGATGAAGCAGAACCTATGAAAAAGAGAACACCCCCAAATTTATCCATGGCACCGAAAAACCTACAAATATTTACCTGATTGAATTGATGAAGCAAAACCTATGAAGAAGAGAACACGCCCAAATTTATCCATGGCACCTAAAAAAGCTACAATATTTACCTAACTGAATTAATGAAGCAGAACCTATGAAAAAGAGAACACCCCCAAATTTATCCATGACACCTAAAAAAGCTATAATTTTTACCTGATTGAATTGATGAAGTGGAACCTATGAAAAAGAGAACACCACAAATTTATCCATGGCACCTAAAAAGTTACAATATTTATGTGTTTAGGAATTGATGAAGCAAAACCTATGAAAAAGAGAACACCCCAAAAATTATCTATGGCACCAAAAAACCTACAATATTTACCTAACTAAATTGATGAAGTAGAACCTATGAAAAAGAGAATACCCCCAAATTATCCATGGCACCTAAAAAACCAACAATATTTATTTGATTGAATTGATGAAGTAGAACCTATGAAAAAGAGAACACCCCCGAATTTATCCATGACATCGAAAAAACTTACAATATTTACCTGATTGAATTGATGAAGTAGAACCTATCAAAAAGAGAACACCCCCAAATTTATCTATGACACCTAAAAAACCAACAATATTTGTTTGATTGAATTGATGAAGCAAAACCTATGAAAAAAAAAACACCCCCAACTTTATCCATGGCAACTAAAAAACCTACAATTTTACTTGACTAAATTGATGAAGAAGAACCTATGAAAAAGAGAACACCTTCAAATTTATGAAAAATCCAACAACATTTATCTGATTGAATTGTTGAAACAAAACCTATGAAAAAGATAACACCCCCAAATTTATCTATGGCACCAAAAAAACCAAGAATATATATCTAATTGAATTGATGAAGCAAAACCTATGAAAAAGAGAATACCCCCAAAATTATCTTTGGCACCGAAGAAATCTACAATATTTATGACTAAAATGATGAAGCATAACATATGAAAAAGAGAACACACCCAAATTTATCTATGGCACCGAAAAAAACTACAATATTTCACACTACAATATTTACTCGACTAAATTGATGAAGCAAAACCTATGAAAAAGAGAACACCCCCAAATTTATCTATGGCACCGAAAAGATCGGCGATGTTTATCAAACTGATTGTTTAAGCAGAACCCATGAAAAAGAGAACATCCCCAAATTTATCAAACACAACAATATTTATCTTACTAAATTGATGAAGCGAAATCTATGAAAAAGAGAACACCCCCAAATTTATTGACACTCAAAAAACCAACAATATTTATTTGACTGAATTGAAAAATGTAAACCCCTTACATAAACGACAGTCATGCTGAACAAAAAATTAATTTCCTAAAAATGTCTAGTGTGTTTATGAACACATATTTTATAGTGTTCATAAACACCTATACGTTCTTATAAAAGCACGCTCACCTCATAATCTGAGAAATATTACCACAAACCAGAAAAATAAATCTTATACCAAAGAAAAAATGAAAAAAGGAGACTAGTAAGGCCTTAGTGAGGTTAGAACCTCACCCAAATTGAATGGGTGCCATCGAGGGATAGTCATTGTTGTCGTTAGTCATATATCTAGCCTGTCGGCCAACATCTGCACATTCGAAGAATGCAAATCAAAATATGTGCATTTCAAGAATGAAAACCAAAGTATGTGCATATGAAGACTATAAACCAAAAAACTTGCATGCAAACTGAAAAAGTAGGTTGCGTTTTTGTTTACCTGTCGAAATGGGAAACCTACAATGGTATCAAATAACGAGGGTGGAGGCATTGTCAAGCTCAAAGGGAGACTGCTATCGAAGCGTATCATGTATTGGCGGTTGGTTGAAGTGAGACCAGTATTCGAACATAACATGTAGTGGTGGCGAGATTGAAGTTGCAGAGACCATAAATGAACACATTTTGGTTTGTTTGTGAAGAAGAGTCAAGAAGATGGTAGAAAGAAAGTGGCAAAAGATTGTGAATTGTGTGAGGTAGAAACAAAGGGGCAAAAGATTGTGAGTTGTGCGAGGTAGAAAGAGCATTCAATGAAGAAATGGTTAGAATTTGCGCGACATGTCATGGAGGTAATGGGAAGGGACACACATTAAAAATAGTTGTACATAAGCATTGGCAGGGCAGCAGGGGATTAATGTGAGCAACTGGATTGAAAGGGTGGCAAATTGTTATTGTGTGACGTGACGACAATGTCCACTTCAAACGTCGTGCCATGCAGCTTGTGAGGGTGGGCCCATGCCATGATGGGTCACATGGTCAAATAGACAATTTTTTAACACCTTGACAAAATCGAAATATTACACATGACATATTTATAAAAAATCAATTTTTATTTTTTTGTTTTCAAAATTAATTTTCCTCTATGACAAGATTTAAATTTTTATAAGAGGTCCACGTGGACCTTCGAAGATAGGGTGCGCACGTACGAGCCCTTCTCCCCTACTATATGCTTACCATTGTAGATGCCTATGAACATAATAATAACCAATTAAAAACAGTCCCTTGCCTACAGTACCATTGGCAAGAACCAATAATACTTTTCGTACAATAAGATTCGCCTATAGAAAAGTACTAATAATAAATGTGTGATAAACTATTATTGTGGGTCCCACTGTCCCACACGTAACAGGCAATATTAATATAAATACATAGAGGGGCAAAAACACGAGGAAAGAAAGGGTCCACATCTTGGACTTTTATGGGGGCCGGAAAAGATGTCGTCCACTCACCGACTAACTACTTGGACGTTTCTCCATTTTATCTTCACGTCACTCCAAAATGATGACGCCGCACACTGCACTCTGTCTCATACCTCCACGTGGGCCCGTACATCTCCATGTGGGCCCGTACTCAGATGTATAAGTCTTGTGTTTTTGTTTTTCCTAATAGTGAAAACTCATTATTGGGAGTCCCTCACTATTATGATATAAAAAAATAATTGATCTCGAAAGTAGGGGACCATGAGAGAGACTATGCAATTAGCCTTCATCTTTATCAATGACTTGATTGGAAAAATAAATAAACAAATAAAAATATATTAAAATGTAAGAAAATTAAATAAGATTCATGCTCATGACTTCATATGATTTCTTTAATTTATAATTATAGGTATAATATTATTTAATGTATTTTATAAATAATAAGTTTATAACTAATTTAATTATAGGTATAAAATAATAATAATAATAATAATAGTAGGTATAAAATATTTAATTTATTTTATAAATAAGTTTATTAAATATGATTTCTTTAATTTATAATTATACGTAAAATATTATTTAATGTATTTTGAAAAAATATTTAATTTATATTATAAATAAGTTTTATTAAATATGTTTTTTTATTTAATGTAAAGTTAAAATAATATAAAATTAAGTTTGATATGTTATCATTGAAAAAAGTTGATGTTTCACCTTTTAAAATTTTAAAAGGAATTCTATTTTCTAAATAAATTCTTGTGTACTAATATTATTTCTAAATCGCTTTCTTTATACAATTGATAAAATAATAGATATAAGAATTTTACATATTTATTATAATTATATAGAAAATAAAAAATAGCATATGCTTATGTATGATATTGATAGTCATATATAAGAGATAGAAGTCAGAGATGATGGGATAGTTGGAAATGGACTTTGTTCTTCAAGATGGAATTTCATTTCTCGATCATATTTATATTATGTATGATACTGATAGTTATATATAAGATATGGAAGTTAAAAATGATGGGACAGTTGGAAATGTACTTTGTTCTTCAAGATGAAACTTCATTTTAAGTTCATGATGTTGATAGTAGGTTTTGTGATAGATTTATATTTGTAATTTTTTTATAAAATCTTAGAGATGGTACCTCATCCTAAGTACATATTATTGATAAGGTGGCTTATGATGGATTTGTCACTAAGGTCTATACTAGTACTAGTGCAAACAATTCTTGATTGATGGAATGTTAACCTAAATATAGCTAGATTACAAAATATGCAATTTCACTTCTTAATTTTGTGATATACTAAACATTTTGGTGTCTTATCTTAGATAATTGGTCTTCCCTTGGTAGCTTTGTACATTACCTTTGGTTCTTCACGTTGATTATTAACTGACTTGGTTTTTCATTTTAGAAGATAGTTTGATTTCCCTTACTTGTAACTCACTCGAAGCATAATTCCTACTTTCAATTTTATAGTACAGTGTTTTAAGGCTTATCCTTAAACATCATATAGGTCAATGGTCAAAGGTAATTTTTCGCTAGTAAAAGTATGACATCTATTTAACAATAAATTATTATTGTTTGTTTGACCATTAAAACATGTGATGATCAAATAGAGTGGTATTTTAATTAAAAAGAGAATGATACATGAAATACAAAGTTCGATACACTCCATTTATATTAAATCATAAAAGATAAATAAAACTTGAACTAGTTATGCCACCTTGTGACATACAAAAAATAGATGATTATATTATTTTAAGTAATAGAGACATGTGTGATTATTAACTATAAATAACAATGGTTGCTCTACAAAGAAAAAACATAGAGAACCATAACATCCTATATCTTAGAACCTCCTACCATTGAATTTATTGGACCAATATCTTCCCTGGTTTCTATCATTACCAAACCTACAAAATACTCTATGGCTCCCTTTATATATTTATTTCTCACATCTATTTGGGAAGAAGGTGGTAGGAATGGAGCTTGAAGTTTCATGAAGTATTCTAGTGCAACTTCAACTCTTCCCTCTAAAATTGCCTTCATCAAATGTTCAACCCTACCCACCAAGCGTTGGAATCTAACCTCTAATTCATGGAACAAGGTAGAGGAGACTAAATCCATGTATTCAGATATTGCAATGGGAAGTGACCTTATAAAGAGGGGCTCTATAATTTCCAAGGCTTTGTCTAATCCATTGAAAAATTTAGCCCTAGCCATTAATTTAACCAATCTTTTATCTTCAAGGAAATCAAGGAAATTGGAGACAAAACATCTATGAGGAAAATACCATGCACATGAGCCTCTAGTATTGGAAGATTTACAAAAAAATATTGATACAAGTACAAATATTTTATGCCTATAAAGAAAAATTAAGATAGATATTTCCTATATTAACCATTTGTGGAGAAAAAATCAAGATTCATAACTAAAATAGTTATAGTAGCATAATGGTATACACAACAACATTTAGAAACAAATTCAAATAGAAGAAAAAAAAACATCCACACAAAGAGATGACACGATATGTGTGTGGGGAAAACACTTTGAATAAAAAAACCATTATCCAAAAGCATTAAATCAATGTATCCAACAAGATAACTTGTTACAATACACTATCAACCCTTAGCCTTAAAATGGAGATCACCATCTTTCTCTTTTGGAGGAAACCGAGTAGCATAACCCCTACATTACAAAGACCTCTTATACAACCTCGAGTTAATAATTTAATATATAGGCAATAACCAACTAAGAAATCACTAATGGTTTTAGAAAACCATAAGCCAAAACATTAGAAGCATGGTGTCCAACTCCATGAACCAAATTCCAATGTGAAGCTTGCATGGTGGGTCAAAAAATTAAGAATTAAATATTCTTTCAAATATCATAAACCTACCCACCAAACTTGGATGCCCCTTTTTTTCATTTTCCACCTTTTTCAAGATGCTTTATGACATGTGTCATAGACTATCATTATTTGGTAAAGGTTCCAAGTTTATTTTGTTATCGCCCTCTTAAATTTTCTTATGTACATCATAAAATATCGTACACACTTACAATATCATATATGCTCTTACACATCTAGCATGACATAATTTTCTTACACGTTTTTACACAAATCTCATATCAAGGAATATACATGGCACAATGGTAAATTGATAAGTGGGATACTCTATTTCACATGGGATCACAACTAATAAATAAATATAATTAAATAATTATGAAAAGTAGTACTTGCAATTGTATGACATACCTAATTGCAACAACGTCAAGGATAAATCACTAATATGATTGCACACTTGGCTTCAAAGAAATATAAGCTAATCATCTCTTAATTTACATTCTCTATGTGCTAGACTAGATAATAAAAATAATCTTCATCATTTGATTTGTCAATGGTACCCTAAATGGAATCTCTTTCTACTACCTATAGAGGTGAAATTGTGGCTCCATGACTAGACAAATAATTTTAAAACCAAAGTATGATGACAATCAATAAAATTTTGAGGATGAGATCACAAACCTTAGATTCTTTTTCAAGACTTTGCCTCATAAATATGACATGAAATAGTAATATCAAGTGTAAAAAGAAAAGAAAATAAGAAAATGCATTCTTAGTCTTTAGAACATAATATCAAAGGTAGAGTCTTTGTCAATTTATGTTATCATTGTCCCTATTTACACTTCAGCTATCAATATCATCCCATTTGGCTCTTAACCCATCCCATATATCTAATTTATTTTATGACCTAGTGTTTCAAGCGTTCCAAGGAATCCACTCCAAATTTACTAGGAAATTAACTATACCATTTTCTTCCCAATAGTAATGGTTGAAAGCATATGATAACAGTTTTAAGAGTGGGCATTCTTCAAAAATAATATTTTTGGAATTTCAAGTTTTGAAATCCCTTGTTGTCAATGACATATAAGGTAATCATTGAGTTACATTTAATCTAAATTTCCTTAATTTAATAATTGAATACATTATAAAGACCCAAAACTAGAAGGCTTGAGATCATACTTCATTATTCTTTTCAACTTATATTTTTTTCTTGATGCAACTTGGATCAAGGGACTTGAAGAATGTCTTATTACACAACTAGTGCTCGATACTCAATATTGTGTCTTCAAGCTCCATCAAAATTTAATTTAAAAGATCCAATCAAAAGAAGGGACCAGTTGATGCTATTTCTTATATTTGAAAAGGATTAAGCTCTTAAAATCCCTTAAATGAGCAATTTTTCATAATAGTATGAAAATCCTAGTTTTTAATTAAAAAGGTAAAGAGGATTTGTGGAAATATTTATATCTAATTTATAGATGTAACATGCCCATTGTTATACCCATTGTTTTTACTATTTTTTACTCACAAGACAAAGTTTATGCTACTGACATTATGAGAAATAATTTTTTTTCCTTTCCATATGAATAACTAGATGCACATTTCAAACACCATTTCAAACTTTCCCATTTCATAAAAAAGAAATCATTTCAATAATTGAAGTAACAATTTCACATTACATAATTTCATGATAATATTTTCCATATACAATTTCTCAATAAGAATAAAGATACATGTTTTCATTCATAGCTTCCATGAGCTCAATGATATATATATATATATATAAACAACATACAATGATCTAGATGTCCCCATTGTTGGTGCATACCTCCTAGATGTTCCCATCATTGGTGCATACATTCTAGGTGTCCCCAAATTGATGCTACATCCTCAAATCCTAGTTGCCAACTGTATGAGGGAGAGCATCAGTCAAGCACTTTTCTACCAACCATGGACTTACTATGGCCCCCCACACATCTACCTAACTATTAAGATGGCCCTACCCTTCGATAAAGAGATTGGCTTGGTAACCCCATAATCTTGGCCTTCCTGAGCATAGTGTTGTGTCCTACATATCTAGGTCTACCATACATTGGTTTCTCTGCCTAGAATGAAATCATGGATAACAGTGAACTGGCAATGTAAATAGTGGCTACTTACACTACTTTGGCCAAAGAATTCAACACCCAATACTTCGAGCGATATTCATTTATCCACCCACCCTTAAGCTCGATTTGGTGTTGACCATAAACATAACACACATTCAATCTAAGGTGATAACATAACAAAAAAATTCAACAAGGTAATTCCCTTAACCATGGATTACCCTAACCCCAAGAATATCCAAGTCTATAAAAAACTGATTATCTAGGTTACACCCTTTCCCATGGATTACACTAACCCCATGTATAACCACACTAATCATACATGCACACATACTAGTGTCTAGCTAGGTTACCCCCTTTCCCATGGATTTCTCTAGAACCCCATGAATAACCATGCTAACCTTTTAAGTTCAAAATGAGATTTTCATTAAAGCACTATAAGATAGCAACATATTCAACATCATACATTATACATATAGACTTAACGAACTAAGTATAATTCTAATATCATATAAGCCACACATACTTCACATAATATAAATGTATTCCCAAATAATAGGGTTTCACTAGTTCGAGACTCAAACGAACAAGCATATAATCCATTCCCAAAGATTATTCCAATACAAGGAAATAAGTAGGTTCATAAGAAAAAGCATATCATGCATTCAAAAGGAAATATTTACAAACAAAGGCATTATAATCAAATAACCTTTCAAACATAAAAAATGGAGGAATAAAAATCAGCAATTCCTGGATATAGAATTCCAACCAATAATGTTGCTTTCTAATCTCAACCTCTACGATCACAAATACTACTCCTTCTACGTTCAACTAGATTCCAAACTCTAGCCTCCTCTCAAGATTTCTCAACAAAATTAACTCAAATAATTCTATTTCACTAGAACTCACACAATAATGCTTGCACAAAAATTACAATAGAATAACAATAGAGAAATCAGATCGAATAGTGTAACAAATGGTAGAGAGATCACCTCTATATAAACTAAAATTTGAGCTTTCAAAGGCTACAAACAAGCTAACATATTTGCCACCTTCCTACTCACATGCAACGACTCAGTTGATTAAACTCTTAAATTGCAACACATGTCAGTCCTCATATTTCCACTGGATGAGTCGACTTCATTCTTTGAGACAACATGACTTCTACTAAGTCAAGGGACAATGACACCACTCTACAGGTTTCCTATTTAGTTTGCAAGTCGGCTACCCTCTCAAATCTCTTCCATCTATGATTTGACTAAGTTTTATGGTTATCATATTGCTTTTCTATATTTTAGTGCAAGTTTAAGACTTCGTATTGGTTTCACACTCTATAGATTTGGCGCCACATATTCATACTTTAGCTCCCTCCAATTTAGCACAGTCTAAGACTTATTCAACATTATGAAATCTGCATTCATTCCATTAGCAACGTATAAACTATATTCCCATTTCTATGCACAGTTTATAAGTCTCTACTGACTTATTCTTAGTTTTCTTTAAGCACAACACTTATGCTTTGGTTATTATTCACATATGCGGCTCTATATTAATGCATTATCCTTTTCATATATGCAACACTGTAAAATGCGCTATGTTTAATACAATGTGCTTTGTTGATATATATCAAACATTTTTTATATAATATATATATAATCATGCTCGCATGATTATTAAATACATCAATTGTCAATATATATATAAATATATAAACATATATTAAAATAATCATATATATACATATATTAATATAAATGTAACCATATACGTATATGTATATAACATTGTTTTGATATCCATATTTAAACACATATTCACATACTCATTGATTGATGTATATACACAAAGTGTATATAATTATACATATCATATTTTTCCAATCGGCATTCCCATGCATATGGGTTATCCATTCATGAGCATGCGAAGGTACATATACCTACGTATACTCATGCACACATATATGCATATGTATGATAACGTAAACATGTACACATATACATATACACTCTATGTATATACTTCATCGATTAACATATGAATATGCATACACAAAGAAGAACTTACTCTCAACATGAAGACTCATTCACATACCTTCAATCAAAACATTCACATAACAAGATCATAACCTAATACAAAACATTCACAAACTCTAACAAAAGGTTACTTACCATTTCTTGAACTATCCTAATCAACTAGACCAACTAGGAAGTGAGTGTGTGTATGCTCAATTAGGTTCATTAGGGTTACCAAACCAAGTTCTTCTCCTGAGTGATACTCCCCCTCTCTTCCAAAGGTTTGAATATGTTCTTGCATCTAGCTTAGTACATAATAACAATAGTTAGCTGATAACAATACATTCACATGCATCATATGTTTTTATATTCAAAACATTTTAAAATATTAACTTGATTAAAAATTCATTCATCATATTTCCATCAAGCTTCATATAAAACACAATCATAAACATATATATTAAAGCATTTTTAACCCAACAAGGTAAAAGTAAATAGGTAATAACAAAATTGGGTGTAACAGATTCCCCCCTTGTGAATCATCATCCCTATTGATTATTAAGTATAAAACATGACCATAACATAAAATATAAAACATAGCATCATAAAACAACAATTTTTTTTAGGAGTTTCAAAATCTAGCATGACTTGAGGAAACTTTTGCTTCATCTCAGTATAGTCTTCCCAAGTGGCAGAATCTTTTGCATATTGATCCCACTAGACCTTGCATTGCAGAACCTCTATATTACGTAAGTGAAGGTTACGTGTTTCAAGCACCTTAAGAGGCTCGATCGTTACCACTCCTGGGTCTTGTAAGTATAAAGAATTCCAATTAATAACATGGTTATCACTTGGCATGCACTTATTAAGGTACGACACATGGAAAACATTGTGCATTTTGGAAAGAGCTGACAACAAAGCAATTCTATATGCAATAGGGTTGACTTCCTCGAGAACCTTAAAATGACCTACATAACATGGAGCTAGTTTGGATGTCTTTGCAAAATTTATGGAACTCTTGTGAGGTTTAACTCTTAACAAAACCTTCTCCCCTACTGAGAAATGTTTGGGTACCCGCTTGGCATCTACATAACTCTTATGCCTATCATTAGCTTCTACTAGCCTATGCTTAATGATACCAACTTGATCCATTTCAAATAACATTTCTGGCCTAAGGCTTATCCTATCTTCTAGCTTATTTCGGCTTATAAGAGTTCACACTTTCTACCATACAATGCTTCAAATAGAGTAATCTTGATTGCAAAATGATAAGAGTTGTATGCAAATTCAACCAATGGTATGTAATCCTCCCACTTGTATTGTTGATCCATGCAATACATCCTCAATAATCCTCTATCACTTGGTTTCACTCTTTTAGTTTGGCCATCCATTTTTGGAAGATATGTTCAACTATGTTCCAAGTGAAGAAAACATGGTTTGCCAAAACTTAGACATCACACGAGCATCCTTGTTAGAGATAATCTTCTCAAGAATTGCATGCAACCTAAATACCTCTTGAATTAACTTTTGAGCTATAATAGGAGCTTCATTTGTCAGATTCCCTAGTATAAAGTGAGCCACCTATGTAATCCTATCCACTAATACCAAAATGGCATTATGCTTATTTCTTGACATTGGAATACCTTGCACAAAATCCATGCTAATGATTTGCCACTTACTTTATGGAACTTCATGAGGATACAAAAGACTTGCAGGGTGATGATGCTCACCCTTTACCCTCTAACAGTCTAAGCAACTCACTACAAATCTTACAGCATCCCCTTTCATTCCCTTCCATAAATGTAATGGCTTCACATCAGTCAACATCTTAGTCACTCTAGGATGTCCAAAATATGGCGTGATATGAACTTCTTTCCACACTAAATTCCTTAATTCCATAGAATTAGGTATGTAGATTCTCTCTTTAAACCTTAGCAAACCATCAGGGTCAAAGTGAAATCCCTCATACCTTGGGTCTTGTGGATTATTCGTGAGTGCTTTCTTGACTTTCTCATAATATTTGTCACCCTTAGACTCTTGCAACACTCGACCCTTGAAATCAGTTTGAATTGATATCATGGAGGAGATATGCCTTCTATGACTTAAAGCATTTGCAACCCGATTCTCCTTCCCCTTGATATAGTTGATGTTGAAATCATAGTCAAATATCAATTATAACCACCTTCTTTTCCTTGCATTCAGATTAGTTGAGTAAACAAGTACTTTAGACCGTGATGATCAACCTTTAGTTTAAAAGGTTTTCCTAACAGATAGTGTCTCTGCATTTGTAACACATGTACAATAGTTGTTAATTCCAAATCATGTGAAGCATAATTTTTTTGATAAGGCTTTAACTTCCTTGATTCATAGGCTATGAATCGCCCATCCTACATCAACACTCCACCCAAACCTTCTCTTGATGCATCGGTGATGACTATAAAATTACTCTCTAGATCTGGTACCTTCAATATTAGAGTTGAGGTCAACTTCTCCTTGAGTTGATCAAATGTCGCTTGACATTTCTTCATCCACTCAAACTTCTTCCCTTTTCTCTATAAGGAGGTAATGAGAAAAGCTATCCTAGAAAATTTTGAAACAAACTTCCGATAATAACCAGCCAAACCCATAAAACTTTTGACTTTCGAGACATTCTTAGTTACTGGCCACTCAAGCATTGCTTTTATTTTAGTTGGATCAATTGCAATCCCATCAGTTGAAATCACATGACCTAGATACTGTACTTCCTTCTGAAATAAGTGTTACACCCCATGTGTTGTTATCTAATTACTATTACCTAGTTTGGTAAATTGCTTCAATAAATGTGAATGTGTTTTATTTATGAATTTTGATGGAAATGTGTTGAATGAATGTTTGATTCAATTAAATGATTTATGATTTAGTATGTGAAATATATAATATGAATATGACATGTATGTGAGGTATATGATGCATTGATTTGGCTAACTATTGTTATGGTGAACTAAGTTGAATGCAGGAATAGGTTCAAACCTCCAGAAGAGAGGGGAAGTATCACTCAGGAGAAGAACTTGGTCAGGTAACCTTTAAATTCAGCCTTAGTGAACATTCACACACTCACACCCTAGTTGGTCTTAATTAAGTCAAGTTAGTTCGAGTAATGGGTAAGTGACCTTATGTTTTGATTTTGAATGTTTGTATTGAATTGCAATCTTGTTTTACGATAGTTTTGAATGAGGGATGTGATGAGGTCTTGAAGTTGTGTTGAAGTACTTTCTTGAGTGTTCACTTGTATATCGATGAGATATATGCATTTAATGTATATATATGTATATATGTATGTGTCTTAGGTAATCTCATACATGTGAGTAAATAAGTGCATGAGTGTATGTAAGTAGACATACCTACACATGCTCATGGATGGATTACCCATATGCATAGGAATACCGATTGGACTAAAGTGACATATATATATGTGTGTGTGTGTGTGTATACATTCCAAGTATATATGACAATCAATGGAATTGTAGGTATGATTATTTTATAAAGATATTGAAATGGAATTACATATATATATATGAATAAGCTATTGATATAATTCCCAAGCACATAAGATAGCATTTATTATTATTGTTAATATTGTGAATCAAAGCACATATTCTAACATATGGTGCATAAAGTATGTGGCACAAATTTTAGTGGAAAGAAGCCAACACATAAAAAATTTAAAGACCAAGTCAAAACAGAGAACACGCACGTAGAGTTAATACTGCTATGTAAACATTTTAGAATGTAGTAAATGTTGTTAAAGAAACCTATGGATTATGTCAAATTCATGCTATGAAGGTGGCACAAAAGTAAAGAGGTGGTGCCTAGTGCTTGGAATGTAAAAGGAGTCTTTGATGTTGCAAGGTGTCACCCTTGGTCTCCTCGGTGTGGGACAGTGCGACGCTCGGACTTAGTGACATGGTTTAATCGCCTCTTGTGCATCTTGGATCTTGTATAAATCTAGTGATTGTATTAGGCATTAATAGGTTGATCTTTTGGTGTAAATACAACTACCAATTGAATAATTGGTATTAGAGCCAAGTTCACAGGTTCAAACACCTCGCTTGCATTGGGGGGGATTGTTGAAAGGTGTCACCTTCGGTCTCCTCTGCATGGGATAGCATGACACTCGAGCTTTGTGACATGGTTTAATCGCCTCCTATAGATCTCGGATCTTGTATAAATCTATTGGTTGTATTGGGCATTAACAAGTTGATATTTTGGTGCAACAACAACCACCAATGTAACATTTAAAATGTGCATAAACCTGCAAATAGTATTTAGACTTATTCAAGAGCAAACTTGGCAGCATTTTATAAAGGAATTCGAATTAGGAAACTTTGTTTGAGCTGTTGTCCCAAATATCAAGTCAAATCAACCATTTGAATGGTGAGGACTGTCATGTGTTGCAAACCTGTGAGTTAACTTGGTAAGTCATTGCATGAAGTAGAAAGGTGGCATAAATATTGACTTGTTTGTAGCATTCAGTTGCTCACAAATTAGTATAAATAGAGGTGCCCATTCTACCAATTTTTACACTTATCATTTTGATTATCTTTGTGTTATTCTGCTGCAAATTTTATGAGAGTGAATTGAGAATTATGAGATAGAGAGAGTTTCTTTTTATTTTATATTGTTTTGTTGAGAGATCTAAAGAGAAGCTAGTAGAGGTATTTGGGTTGTTCATTATGGAAGTTGCAAGAAATCTTGGGTCATTAAGATAGGAGGGAAGATTATTCAATGGGAGATTTAAAAAGGCATGTTGATTTATACTCCCTTGTTATTATGTTAAATAGTTTGTTTATTAAGATGTCATGTTGAAAATATTATCTCTTAAGTGTGTTTGATGTTTGCAAGTAGTTTGAAAGATATTTGACTATCTCTTGTTTTGGGAAACCTTTCTTTTGGGTTTAAATGTATATAGTTATTATAATTTATAGAAGGGGGTTTATACATTTGTATACTATTTATATTATTCGTAGAATTTCAGAACTATACATAGTTTGGCAATGCTCTAGGTGTGTAGCATAAGATATAGTTGTGTTGTGAAACTTTTTAGCATGTCATTAGATATAAGTTAAAGGGAAGGTTATTCCTGGGGTTAGGATAAATCCATGTGAAAGGGGATAACCTTAGAATAGAGTACTGATGGTCAATACAAATCGAGCAATTAAATGTGGTGATGTAGAAGACCTCACTCAAAGTTACTGGGTGATGAATCTTTGTCCAAAGTAGTGTAGGTAGCCACTGTTTACACTATCAGTTCATTGTGTGATCCAATTTACATTCGAGGTTGGGAAAATAATATATGAGGTAGTAGACATTATGGTAGCTCTATATTTGTAGGACACATCGCTATGCTCAGAAAAGGCTATTTGAAGGATGAGGTTACCAAACCAATCTCTTTGTCGAAGGGTAGGGCGGTCATCTACCAATTTGGTAGATGTGCGGGGGACCACAATTAGTCCATGGTTGGTGGAAAAGTGCTTGAGTTATGCTTCTCCTCATGCGATTGGTGGCCAAGATTTGGGAGAAGGACATTCTGGACTATTTGTATTTCTAGTTCTTGTAAGCTTGTTGAAGCAATGTATGTAATCATGAGTCCATCTATATAAAAATTGTAATATGAAATGTTATCTTGAATATATTTATGTAAAGTTAAATCATACTTATATTATTGGAACGATTCTTTGATTATACAATGGAAAAATTTGGATAGTTATATTTCAAATGATGCATTTTATTATTGAATAGAAAAGAAAAAAAATCTTTTACATTTGATGCATAGACAATTACATGTGGGTAAAACTTAGTAGATTTACTAGGAAGAACAATGGGCATGTTACAAGAAGGTACACTTAGAGAGTTTCCCATACAACTTATGCTTTCTTAATCATTGGAGAAAAATCTCTAGATGCTTGAGATGCTCCTCTTCATTCTTGGAATATATAAGAATATCATCCAAAAAGACCAACACAAACTTATCCAAGCAGTCTCTAAATACATTATTCATTAAGTTCATGAATTCTGCAGGTGCATTCGTCAATCCAAAAGGTAGGACCATGAACTAATAATGACCATACCTTGTCTTGAAATTTGTTTTAGATATATCTTCATCCTTGATCTTCAGTTGATGATAACCTGATCGTAGATCAATTTTTGAAAATATTTTCGGTTCTTGCATTTGATCAAAAAGATCATTAATACGTGGCAATGGATACTTATTCTTTATCATTGCCTTATTAAGAAAATGATAATCAATACACAAGCGCAGTGTGCCATCCTTCTTCTTCACGAAGATTATAGGTGCTCCCTAGGGTGAAACACTAGGTCTAATCAGTCCCTTGGACAATAATTCCTCCAATTGAGCTTTTAACTCCATTAATTATGTCATGGTCATCCTATATGGTACTTTGGATATAGACTCCGACCCTAGAACTATGTCGATGGAGAAATCAAAAACTCTCTTAGCAATGGTAGAATATAGTTGGATCTATCACTCAAACTCCCTAATAAGAGAAGTGACGGTATTTATAATCACACACTCAAACATTTGACTAATAATATGATGGATATTCTTTATGTATTGGTAATTGCATTTCTTGAGTCAGCCTTGATTATGTTGGTTGAGGAGAGCAATTTGATCTTCATCTTATTGATTATTATTTTCCAAATGTGAGAGAGAAACTCCCACCCTAAAGGGGATGCTAATATATTTGGATATTTCACCATAATTTAGAGGATTTCATACACCAGGGATTCATTGGGGAGGCGCAATAGATGGCATGAAGCATTTTTTTTCTACATTGACAATTAGAAATCAAGTACAACACATGGTAGATCAACCATGCCTAAGGAATTGAAACTTATTTAGTGAAATTCTAGATGAATAATAATATATTATCAAACAAGTATAACCTCAAGGCATGGGAATCGTAGAGGAGGATAATTCCCTAAATTAGATGTTGTGAGTGGGCATGTTAAAGGAGGTAATTAAGGGTGTCACCAAAGAGGACATGTATAGGAATGGGGTTAGGGGCATCCTTGTATCGTGGATCCTTAAAGGGTGGATTGAGGTGAAAGATATCCACTATTGAGGTGAGTAATTCCATTATTAAAGGATGTTATACATGATAGGTTAGTTTAGTACCAAAATGAAGCTAGCCTAGCATAATTTTATAAATGAAACACCATCTAATTTAGTCATAAGCTTTGTCAAAGTCTAATTTCAATAAGATTTTCTTATGAAATTTATTGAGACCATTCAAATGCCTCTCAAGAGAAGATAAATTTATCCAAGATGAATCTATCACCAACCAAGCTAGTTTGTTCAAGTTGAATAATTTCTTTGATGATGGGTTTGATCTAGATGGCTATGTCTTTGGAAATAATCTAGTAGGAGGTATTCATAAGGGTGATGGGTCCAAATCTATCCACCATGACTTTATTATTTCCCTT
This sequence comes from Sequoiadendron giganteum, assembly GCA_007115665.2. Lineage (NCBI taxonomy): Eukaryota > Viridiplantae > Streptophyta > Pinopsida > Cupressales > Cupressaceae > Sequoiadendron > Sequoiadendron giganteum. The sequence continues at coordinate 53,640,206 of CM021103.1, forward strand.
ATGTGGAAATTTTATGAGATTGTTTAATAAAGGAACCCAAATATATGTATCCTCTATAACTTAAAAGTAGAGAGACTACTAGCGCTCTCTAATTTATTGCTGCATAGCTTTGAATAACTCTACTAGGAGACCAACCATGTTTAGTATTTTCTAATTAGACACAAACTCAAGAGTTGCATCAAATTATTTAGTAGTGAATAGTTGATTAAGATGATTTTAATAATCTTAATCAATTTTGGTGGGGATGTAGTTACCAACTACTGTATCTATTTTTTTTATTAAAGGGGCTAGATCTAGATCTATTAGAGAATAGTCAATATCATGCATACAATTTGTATATAATTATTACATTGTTTGTAATAAGTCCATCATCTTTGTCTAGAAGATAATATGTCTTATCATGTTTATGTTTATTATAGAGATATTAGAAGAGAAAACCAGTGCCTTTGTCTCAATTTCTAATACGATTGAGTCTCACTCTAACTTGAGCATGATTACCTTTATACACTTCAAATTATCAAAGTGTATGTCCTAGAAGTGCCACAACCTATTGAATAGTTTCATAATTGGGAAAGGATGATAATAGGCATCTTAGTTTTCCAAGTCGACCATAGGGAGATCTTTCAATTACTTTATTTTTGCAGGAAAATTTTCAACTATAGGATCTGGGAAAGGTAGTGCATTGAGTAATTACATGTTCCCACCAAGCAATCTAACTTTCATAAATGATAGGTCTAGGATTTGAAATCCATACATAAATGAGGGAAGTTAATAGTTATGTTAAATAATGTGATATGTATTAATATTAAAGGGATATTACTCGAGGCTTCAAGTTGGTTATTTAGGTGGTTGAAGAGTAGCGGCTTGATTAGGATGTACCATTTGGTCAATAGGGGTTCAGGGAAGTTCTAAGTGCTTGAGTTTGTAGGGTCGGTTTTGTAGTTGGTCCATGCCAATTAGTGGGGTAATGAATATCCATTTTATTGTGGATTGGGTAGAAGACACTAAGTGAATTAATATGTGCAAATAATTTGGAACACATGATTTCTTAGGTTCATACCAAATCATGCATAACATGGATGACATTATAGTAATTATTGTTGTGACAAGGATGGTTAATGAGGTTGGTTAGAAAATAATTAAATATAAAATTAAGTGGGAAATTGATTGAATGTTGTTGGCTAGTGGATGATATCTATAGATTTGATGGGAAAGAAACATTCAGGTTATATTGGATTACTTAATTAGATGGGTTCTTTTGAAGACATGGATGTGGCTAACTAACCTCTAAGGGTGACTAGGTGGAGAAGGTTCCCTATGCCTTTTCCAATGTTGAGTAGGTGCCTTTGGGGCTTGTTAACCTCTCAATCATTTATTGTATACTTATGGTGTTCAATTGGTTGATGACCAGGACCATGGTAGTGGTAGAAATAAATCTACCCCTCTTGCAATACCTTGGTGATACCACAAATACAAGTTATTAAGAGGTTGCTAAACATGTACTAAATATATTTCATTCACAGCGCATTGGTATAGTTGTCCATGATTTAGAGTTTTTAATTCAAACAATGCAACTTAAGAAACTTTTCAAAAACATTCCTTTGGTCATAACCGTCTTCTCTCATCTTTTCTTCTGATCATAATCCCAAGTCTTGCATGAAAACATAGAGGTTTCCCACCACAAGCTTATTTTCAAATGAAAAAAATGGTTTGACTTATATAAATCCCCCCCCAAAAAAAAATCAATGAAACCAACAAGGAACTTACCTCAAGTTTGTGCTTTCAACGGTGTCAATGAGAAAAATGGGCAAAGTTTGCAAGAAAACTATTACAAAACCCTATCAAAGCAAAAAATTGTATAAAGTTAAATGAACGTAAACCAATCTCCTTACATCTGTTGTTTCAATATATTCACAATAAATGGAAAGTAGATCTTAAAATAATGATTTGATCGTATATGAATTCTCCCCCACGAAAAAATACTCATTGAAACCATGGCAAGGGATTTACCTCAAGATCGTGTCTTCAATAGTGTTGATGAGAAAAAAATGGGTAGAGTTTGCAGGAAAAATATTAGAACCCTATCAAAGCATATATATTTTTTAAATGAGATGAACCAAAAGCAATCTCCCTACATATGTTGCAGCGCTACTTCAATCTATCCACAATAAACAAAAAATAGATCTAAAAATGTTAGGGTTTTAGGGGTCCTAGGTTCTTGAGCTCAAGAGAAGATATAAGGATAAAAAAAAGTGATTGATTTTTCAAGCATGGGGCGATTTTAACCAACAATCTAATTGATTTTCGATGACCTCAAGATGGTTAAACGGGGAAATAAAATTTGTTTTGTTGCTTGTGGAATATACATTGCATTTTTAAACCCACAACTCCAGTATTGCTAGTCGAAATGAAAATTTGTTTTCAGTTAAGAAAAGTGCAATGCAGAGCCTTTCACATCAGAGCCAAATATAGTAAAAACATTGAATGGACCTAACAGTTATGTGAAAATTCTTTCAAAAATTAGGCTAAAAATTTAGTAAATAAGTCATTCTAGTGTCATTAGAAATAGTCTTATTATGCCTCTGAAAAATGATAATCTCTTATGATATTTTGCACCACTACAAATATAACCTATCAGAATGGAGGAAAAACAGTTTTTTTATTTATCTGACATAAAAAAAATGTTCATATTCAAAAACTAAAACATTAAAATAAATTATATGAAAAGAAAATAGAAAATTTGATTGGTTGGAATTAAAACATTTAATCATTAATTAAAATCTACCCCTCCGCTATAATTCCATCACAAAAACTAACAAGTGTCATGTAGTGGCTAGTACTTGTCTTTATAGTATTGTAATTATTGTTTTTTAGATTTGAAAAGAAATAAATGTAAGTTTTACTAATGTGAATAAAAAATAAATGTAAGTTTTGTTAATTATAGTGTTTTAGTATTGTTAATTAGTTTTTTGTATGATCTAACCCTAATCCTAACTCAAACCCTTACCTATAATTCCATGATGGAAACCAATAATAATTTTTGTACAATAATATTTCCAAAGCAAAATTACTAATAATAAATGTGTGATAAACTATTAACGTGGGTCCCATTGTTCCACACTTAACAGGCAATATCAATATAAATATATAGATGGGCAAAAACATGAGGAAAAGATGTCGTCCACTCGTTGTTCATTTTATATTCACGTCGCTCCAAAATGATGACGCCGCACACTGCACTCTGTCTCAAAGCTCCACGTGGGCCCGCACTCAGATGAGTAAGTCTTGTTCTTTTTTCCTAATAGTGAAAGCTCACTATTATTATGATATCAAAAAATATTTGATCTTGGAAGTAGGGGACCATGAGAGAAACTATACAATTAGTCTTCATCTTTATCGATGACTTGATTGGGAAAAAAAATAAGCAAATAAAAATATATTAAAATATAAGAAAATTAAATAAGATTCGTGCTCATGACTTAATAAGATGATTTTTTTTAAAAATTATAATTATAGGTATGATATTATTTAATGTATTTTGAAAAAGATATTTAATTTATTTTATAATTAAGTTTATTAAATATAAGTTTTTTTATTTAATATAAAGTTAAATTAATATATAATTAAGTTTAATGTGATATCATTGAAAAAAATAGATGTTTTTTTTATAAAAAAAATCTCTTCTTAAATAAACTCATTTGTATTAATAATATTTTCAAATCATTTTTTTATACAATAGTCAAAATAATAGATATAAAGAATTTTACAATTTTTTGTTTTGCTATGTAAGAATTTTACATATTTATCATAATTTTATAGAAAATATAAAATAGCATATGCTTATGTATGATAGTGATAGTCATATAAGAAATAGAAGTCAGAGATGATGGGCTAGCTAGAAATGTACTTTGTTCTTTAAGATAAAATTTTATTTTTCAATCATATTTATATTATGTATGATATTGATAGTTATATATAAGAAATGGAAGTTAAAAATGATGGGACAATAGGAAATGTACTTCGTCCTTCAAGATGAAACTTCATTTTAAGTTCATGATGTTGATAGTGGGGTTTGTGATAGATTTATATTTGTAGCTTTTTTATAAAATCTTAGAGATGGTACCTCATCCTAAGTACATATTATTGATAAGGTAGCTTATGATGAATTTATCACTACGGTCTATACTAGCACTAGTGCAAACAATACTTGATTGATGGAGTGTTGAATCTAAATATAGCTAGATTACAAAAAATGCAATTCCACCTCTTAATTTCATGATATACTAAACATTTTGATGTCTTATCTTAGATATTTGGTCTTCCCTTCGTAGCTTTGCACATTAGCTTTAAATTCTTCATGTTGATTATTAACTGACTTGGTTTTTCATTTTAGAAGATAGTTTGATCTCCCTTACTTGTAACTCACTCAAAGCATAATTCCTACTTTCAATTTCATAGTAGAGTATTTTAAAGCTATTTTTAAACATCGTATATGTCAATGGTCAAAGGTAAGTTTTTGCTAGTAAAGTATGACATTAACTTAACAATAAATTATTATTGTTTGTTTGACCAATAAAACATGTGATGCTCAAATAGAGTGGTATTTTAATTAAAAAGAGAATGATACGTGAAATAAAAAGCTAGATAAACTCCCTTTATATTAAATCATAAAAAAATAAAACTTGAACTAGCTCTTCTGCCTTGTGACATACAAACAAATAGATGATTATATTCTTTTGAGTAATAGAGACATACATGAATAATAACTATAAATATCAATGGTTGCTTTACAAAGAAAAAACATAGAGAACCATAACATCCTATATCTTAGAACCTCCTACCATTGAATTTCTTGGACCAATATCTTTCATAGTTTCTATCATTACCAAATCTACAAAATACTTTATGGCTCTCTTTATATATTCATTTCTATCACATCTAGGTGGGAAGAAGGTAGTAGGAATCACACTTGAAGTTTCACAAAATATTCTAGTGCAACTTTAGCTCTTACCTCTAAAAATGCCTTCATCAAATGTTCAACCTTACCCAGCAAGCATTGGAATCTAACCTCTAATTCATGGAACAAGGTAGAGGAGACTAAATCCATGTATTCAAATCTTTTAATGGGAATGACCTTATAAAGAGGGGCACTATAACTTCCAAGGCTTTGTCTAATCCATTGAAAATTTTAGCCCTAATATAAAAATTAGCCATTACTTTAACCAAGCTTTTATCTTCAAGGAATTCAAGGAAATTGGAGATAGGACATCTATGAGGAAAATATCAAGCATGAGCCTCTAGTATTGAAAAATTTACAAACAAAATATTGATACAAGTAAAAAAATTTTATGCCTATAAAGAAAAATTAAGATAGATATTTCATATATTAACCATTTGTGGAGAACAAATCAAGATTCATAACTAAAATAATTTTAGTAACATAATGGTATACAAAACAGCATTTATAAACAAACTCAAATAGAAGAAAATAAATAAAACATCCAAACGAAGAGATGACACAATATGTGTGTGGGGAAAACACTTTGAATACAAAAATCCATCATCCAAAAGCATAAAATCAATGTATCCAACAAAGAAATTTTTTTACAATACACTATCAACCCATAGCTCCTTAACATGGAGATCACCATCTTTCTCTTTTGGAGGAAACCTAGTAGCATAATTCCTACATTACAAAGACTTCTCATACAGCCTTAAGTTAATAATTTAGTATATAGGCAATAACTAACCGAAAAATCACTAATGGTTTTAGAAAACCATAAGCCAAACATGGGAAGCATGGTGTCCAACTCCATGACCCAAATTCCAATGTCAAACTTGCATGATGGGTCAACAAACTAAGAATTAAATATTATTTCAAATATCATAAACCTATCCACCAAACATGGATGCCCCTTTTTTTCATTTTCCACCTTTTTCAAGATGCTATATGACATGTGTCGTGGACTATCATTATTTGGTCAAGATTTCAAGTTTACTTTGTTACCTCCCTCTTAAATTTTCTTATGTACATCATAAAATATCTTACACACTTACAATATCATATATGCTCTTACACATCTAGCATGACATGATTTTCTTACACATTCTTACACACATCTCATATCAAGGAATACACATGGCACAATGACCAATTTATAAGTAGGATACTCTATTTCTCATGGGAGCACAACTAATAAATAAATATAATTAAATAATTATGAAAAGTAGGACTTGCAACTATATGACATACCTAATTGCAACAACATCAAGGATAAATCACTAATATGATTGCACACTTGGCTTCAAGGAAATCTAAGCTAATCATCTCCTAGATTACATTCTCTATTGTGCTAGACTAGATAATAAAAATAATCTTCATCATTTGATCTATCAATGGTACCCTAAATGGAATCTCCTTATATTACCTATAGAGGTGAAATTGTGGCTTCATGACTAGACAAAGAATTTTTACACCAAGTATGATGGTAATCAACAAAATTTTGAGGATGAGATAAAAAAAACCTTGGATTCTTTTTCAAGACATTACCTCGTAAATATGACATGAAATCATAATATCAAGTTTAAATATAAAAGCATTTAAGAAAATATATTCTTAGTCTTTAGAACACAATATCAAAGGTAGATTCTTTGTCAATTTATGTTATCATTGTCCCAATTTACACTTCAGTTATCAATATCATCCCAATTGGCTCTTAAACCATCTCATATATCTAATGTTTTTTTATGACCTAGTGTTCCAAGTGTTCCAAGGAATCCACCCCAATTTTACTAGGAAATTAATTATACCATTTTCTTCCCAATAGTAATGGTTGAAAGTATATGATAACACTTTTAAGAGTAGGCATTCTTCAAAAATAATATTTTTTAGAATTTCAAGTTTTGAAAGCCCTTTTTGTGAATGATATATAAGGTAATCATTGAGTCACATTTAATCTAAATTTCCTTAATTTCATATTGGAATACATTATGAAGACCCAAAACTAAGGCTTGAGATCATACTTCATTATTCTTTCCAACTTATAATTTTTTATTGATGCAACTTGGATCAAGAGATGCAACTTGGATCAAGGGACTTGAAGAATCTCTTATTACACAAATAGTGCTTGACACTCAAGATTGTGTCTTGAAGCTCCATCAAAATTTAATTTAAAAGATCCAATCAAAGGAGGGGGCCACTTGATGTTATTTCTTATATTTGAAAAGGATTAAGCTCTTAAAATCCCTTAAATGAGCAATTTTTCATAATAGTATGAATATTCTAATTTTTAATTAAAAAGGTAAAGAGGATTTGTGAAAAAATTTATAATTTATAAAGTAATGAAATATTGTATACTAGTCAAGTAGATAACACATAGGTGGTTAATCAAAGTGTACCATGTGGGGTATAGTTAAATTTTGCTTTTGTAACATGTAAGCAATGAAAAATAAAATCATATGAATATACAAACCCTCAACTTTTTACATGGGGGTTTTGAGATAACACTTAAAGGAACCAAAAAGTCTTCAACACCAAATTTATTTTTCTTTTTACAAATGGTTTCCATGAAGTCATAGATTATAAGAATAAATTATCTATATTTTTAATTTAAAGCTTCATAGAATTAATACACATAATATATATCCACAATCTATGAAAATGAAAACATTCTTTTACTAAAAGTATGTAAATTATTTCATCTATTTTACTAGAAGCATTTATTTTCACTCCATCAGATATCAATAAATTGGTGTAAGTATCTACTAATAAATGTGATCATTTTCACTATATCATTCTCTATAAGGTTTTTAATACACTTATACTAAAAAACTATGGTAACACCTTTTATGGAACCACTCAACATAGATATAATAATTTTTGGAAAGAGGTGAATATTTTTTATGTAAAAAATATATTTGTATATTGAGTATAAGTTGGGATACATTAAATCTATAATAATTAATTTAAATGAATCAAACAATCAACAAGAACTAATTAACAATGATACAATGGTAGCATATAGTTGGATCTATCACTCAAACTCTTTAATAAGTGAAGTGATAGTATTTATAATCACACACTCAAACATCTGACTAATAATATGATGGATATTCTTTATGTATTGGTAATTGTATATCTTGAGTCAAGCTTGATTATGTAAAGTCAAAATAATTGATGACATATTGCGGATCATAGTGGTGATCTCTTTGTCCTTCTTGGATAAATAATATTGACATGTCCCAGCATATTTAGCTACAATTGAATAGTGGATACATATTTAAAAAGATCATTTATAGGGTATCCTAAAAATGTGGGTGAGGTTCACCATATAAAAACTAAGGTTGGAGCAAAGTGTGAGATAAAAAAGGAGGTAGGAATCAAGTAGGATATTTAGTGCTAGGTTTTCTTGGCAAAGAGGAAAAACCAAAAACACATTTAAGAGTCTCTTTCCTTTTGTAAAATAGAAAAAGGATAGGTTAGGATGAATGAAGTATACCAAGTTACCAATGGGGAGTATAGAATGGAGCAAATTTTAGGCTATAATATAAGCTTGGGAGTTTGCTTTAGATTTTCACAAGGAGAATTTAAGTTTGTACCATTTATATTTAAAGAAGGACCACTTCCAATTGTCATTTAATATTAGGTCATCTACTAGATGGGGGAATGTGTGTACATATGTATATATAGAGAGAGATTCAAGAGGGAAGGTGGTGAGTTTAATCCCATTCAACCACTTCGAGACATTTGGAAAATAACATGTACAAAAGGTAAACATCTTGAGCAAGAGGTACCGAAGAAATAATTTAAATGATGACTCTTCAACTAGAGGAAGTAATCTAAAATTTGATTTGGTATTGTCTTAGATTTTTATATTGGATATTGGAGAGTTTACATGGATCTTTAAAGTTTTATTCCTTTCATGAAAATAATTTTTTCTTTGAATTATTTTCAAGGAGAAAGTGTTGTATAATTCACTTGAATAAGTAAACTCCACTAGATGGAAGAGGTTGGGAAGATTAATCCATGCCTTAAGGACTTGTCATACCAAATCAATTGAGGTAATCAAATTTGTCAAGCCTTCCAAATGCTATTAAATTGGATCAAGGCATGCGTTTTGAAATGAGGTGGTAGAATGACCTAATCTTTCTAACTAATTGAAGTGCATGATCCTGGAGTAGATTTTGTAGTAATGTGGTGTATGACAATCACTTTATATGGGACATAACCATTAAGGGACCTATGGAACTATTTATCAAAAAGTTAAGTACCTTGAATGATAGGATCAATGAAACCCAATACTTTGTGGTCTTAAGGTTGTATGCAATGTGACCAAGATAAGATCGACATGCCTCTTTTGTTGCCCCATTCGGACCATATAAATGTTCTTATAAGTTGAATGAATTATTTGTATCACGTTTTAGATGATATACAACAACAAGAAACACGAACATGACTAGTAAGGAGAATTTTGTAAGCCAATAAAATGCATCCATCCTAGATAAAAATATGTTGGTCGAGGAGAGCAATTTGATCTTCATCTTATTGATTATTATTTTCCAAATGCCAGAGAGCAACCCCCATCCTAAAGGGGATGCTAATATATTTGGATATTTCACCATAATTTAGAGGGTTTCATTCGCTAGGGATCCATTGGGGAGGCACAATAGATGGCATGAAGGATTTGGTTTTTGCGTTGACAATAATAAATCAAGTACAACACATGGTAGATCAACCATGCCTAGGGAATTGAAACTTATTGAGTGAAATTCTAGATGAATAATAATATATTATCAAACAAGTATAACCTCAATGCATGGGCATTGTAGAGGAGGATAATGCCCTAAATTAGATGTTGTGAGGCATGTTAAAGGAGGTAATTGAAGGTGTCACCTATGAGGATGTATAGGAATGGGGCTAGGGGGCATCACTTAGGATGGTGTCTCTATAAGAGAAAAGAGGGGTGATAACACAATTTTTGACAAAAGAGACATTATAATTAAAAGGGGCAAAAGTGTGGTAGGAGATATGGGGTTTGGTGGGTGGATGGGCTAGAGAAGTGGGGTGATGAGGTACAAATGAAGTGGGGGAGAGGTTGGTGGTGTGTTGGGGATGAGCATAGGAGGGTGTGGGGATTTGAGTCACAGGTGGGAAATGGGTGGGCTTTACAACAATGAGAGGGAGGTAAAGAAGCTTTAGGTTGATGCACAAGGCAATCTTGGATGAGATGCCCTTCCTTTTAAAAATATAAAAAGATTAATTTTGTTGAGTTAGGCTTTGAGTTAGTAAAAATACACATTAGTAAAAAAATCAAAAATTTGTATTACCTCGAAGTGAGCACAAAAAACAAACACAAAGCAATCAAAACATGAGAAAATATAAAAAATTAGAAACCACGTTAACAATGTAGATTCCTTCCTAAATTTATCCAAAATTATAATTATAATGAAATGCATAGAAACAATAGTCTCAAAAATTACACACCAAAAGACAATAATAAGACACACGGGATCATCGATTGATTTATCCATGGGTATGCTATGTAGCAACCATAACTTGTAAAATAACTAAATCATTGGTGCCACTTGTAGTATGCATCCCTAAGGTGTATTTGTACCATATGCATTCCAAAATAACACATGCACTAAGTGTGGTTTTGGATGATCGTAGTTTTGTTGATGCCTTTTTTTTTTTTTCCTTTATAAGATTCTTTGTATCATTGATGTTCTTCCCTTTTAGGGAGAGTAAACCACTAAACTTGTAGATTGGTGAATGACTCAAAAGTTAGTGAATGTCTTTGGGAATCTATTTCATCATGTTTACCAACACCTATAAGCTTCATTGACTAGTTTGAATTTGATGGGTATTAATCGCCTCTCAAAATGCTATGATACAATGAAAATCATAGGATAACTTCTATTAGTTATTTTAATTGACCTCAAATGATTATCCAAGTTATTGTGCAAGTGACAATGAAAATGCAAACCAAGTTGTGGGTGTTAGATGATGATTGATATGTTCTTCGGGTCTAAGGTGTGGATGGCCAAAATAACCCACTCTATATGATTCACCACACACTTCATGACACAATGTAAATTTGGAACTAATGAAGGCTAATTTGGTGGGGAATATATTTTCTAGTCAGTTGTATTAACTTGTTTAGTTGTCAAGTGCTACTAAAATAAATGTACTTTTGATTATTTGTATTAATCTTCATACATATTCTTATGATTATACATTACACACTCAATCATACACATCTACTCTTATTTGTACATGTTATTTTTTATTATGTTAATCTTAATGAAAGACTAAATATTATAACATCAATGCTCAACCTATATGAAAAAGTTTGTCACAATTATCCACACATTTTAAACATATCCTTATAATAAAATGTTCATACCAATAACAAAAATCAATCTTATCTTCCACAAACAACAAACATTGAGAAATTACTAACCATGGGATTCCTTATGAGTGTTCCCACAACCCCTTCAAGAATGGGACTAGTGAGTATTACGAATAAAAATTGATTCGATCATTATTTAAGTAACGATTAACTGATTTGTCGACCTAGTTTATTTATTACACGTACATAACCCCAGGTTCGAATATTTTTCAAAACGTTAAACCCTGATACACGTGGGCGTGACGGTCAATTATAATGCGCATTCCATGCGATTTTCTCGCCTACGTACATTAACTACCTATAAACCTACAAACAAACAAACAGAAGGCTACAATTACAGAGACCATTCGCAACTCAATTTATTTATTTTATTTCAATTTATCGCCAATATCAGATTAAAATGATTTTGGATATTTTCTATTCAGATTTAAGATTAACAGCTTAAATTTTGAATGATCATGCATAAAACTCCTGCCAATTCCATCTCCAACAGATCCCACACCCTATAAATCTACTTGCATTGCTTTGATTCAACCAAGAGCAAATGCAGCAAAGAGGAATAAATTGCAACTGTAGATCAAGAACGTTTTCTCGTGCTCGTATAGCCATTGACGGCCACTAGCATCATTTTTCAGTGGCTTCTGGCTTTTAAGATCTTTTTTCATTTCCGGGGATATTCACCATGGCTGCTGACGGTGAGATGAAACTACATTTTGATTTTGGATTGTTTTGCTTTTTTATTGGTTTTTGGACGTCATTAATTCAACAGATTGTCATGATTTCAATGCCATATTGCATGGTGGGAAATTTTACAAGCTGAATTGGAGGCTTAGTTTGGCTATAATGGAAGTTATTAGCGATTATTTGGGCCAGTGCGGTGTTGTATATTAGTATTTGTTTGGCTGATTGTTTGGGCTTAGTTTGATATTATGAATGTGGGATGTAGTAATCGTGCTCAATTCTATAGTGTATATTTGGATTTTTGTTTGCTTATACTTTGTGCTTAGTTTCTTGATTATGGAGGTGGGCTTTGATTATTTGGACAATTCTATATTGTATATTTGGATTTGCTTGGCTGATTGCTTGCTGATTATGGATGTATGCTGTGATTATTTGGTCGATGCTATGTTTTAAATTTGGATTTCTTCGGCTGATCGTTTGGGCTTAGTTTAATGATTATGGATGCGGGTAGTGATTATTTGGGTTGATTGTATGCTTGAACAGGTGAGAGGGCTGTTCAACTGAGCTACTGGAAGGAGCATTCCTTAGTGCTCAGCGTGGAAGCAATGATGCTCGACAGCCAGGCCTCCAAGCTGGATGAGGAAGAAAGGCCCGAGGTGACTGATATGTAACATTTAGCATGTTTTGGATTCATTGTAGTCAGCCCTGATTTACTGAGGCACATTGTGGCATAAATAGGATCCGTTTCTGATATTTTTGGCTTTCTGTTATTCATAGAAAGACATTTTGTTATTGGATCTTGTACTGGTGCTTTAGTGTGGTTTAGGAATGTTAGATCTGGGTCATAATTTAATTGGCTCACAGATATCACTCCCAATGCTTCTGTTTTTTTGTAACAATGGAAGGGTGGGTATATGATGTTATGGTGGTGCATGAAAGCATTGAGATAGATGCCTCTCTACAATTTCAGGTCTGGATTTAAAGCTATGTTAATAATTACTAGTACAAAACATTATCGTCTGAAAATATTAATGTATGATTTTAATTCTCTACAACCTCCTGATTACATCACTTGCTCTATTTGGTAATGAGTTCCCTGATCAAATGTATCTCTTTTTGCACCCATGGGAAGTGGGTAAATGATGTTTTAGTCAAAGCTAAAAACTAACATTGATGCATCTATGTGAATTGTAGCCAGGGGTTTATATAGCTTTAAGCTAGTTTTACAATTATTTTTCTTGATTGAAGATATTATTGTTTTCTGGTAGTTTTTTGGACTGCCAAGATTCATCTTCGACAATGTGTCAATGGCATGGTTTGCTCAATGTGTTAATGGATTCCTTGATCGCCTATGCTTTGTCTGAGATACGACTGTTAGGCATTAGTCCCAATGTTTTTAACTAGTTGGAAATAGTTAAATGACAGTTTAGTTGTTGCTAAAACACCTTGATAAATGCTATCTGCAAATGTTAGGTGTGTGTTTGTTTGGGTCTGATATAGTTTTAGGAATTTCGCTAGGATGCTGAGATTATTGTTTGCTATCAGTTGTTTGAATTTTGAACGGCTATGACATCTTAATAATGTGATCTTATCTTTATAATGGAGAGTACATCTTGATAATGTGATCTTCATCTCCATAATGGCGAGTACACACTAAGCTCTTTTTGGTAAAAGTTCCTTGATCTATTATGGACTGGGGATATTAATCAGTAAAGCAAGAAAGGCTTTCTACTAGTGTTTTATGAAAGACAGTGACAACTTGGTTATAGTATACTTCACTCCTTCAGATCAGGATTTCAAAACTAGTGTATGCTTATCTGTTTATTTGAATTTAAGTAGCTGAACAGATGACACTGTTGAGACATAGCACTACAAATTGTATAGATCAGGATTACAAAATCTAGTGTATGTATATCTGTTTATTTGAATTTAAGTAGCAGAATAGATTTCACTGTTGAGTCATAGCACTAGAAATTGTATGAAATCTTTGTCATGGTCACAGGTAAGTTTGTCAACAAGTACGGTGACTAATTTGACTATTGTAGCTTTTATATTATAGAAATTATGCTTGAGAGAGTTCTGAGCTGTGCATTTTATATGTACGAATTGCCATGAGTAATATGTGCTATAGTAGGGGAATGTAAGTTGATATGAAGGACAGGGTGGTTAATCAGGAAAGGAGCTTAACCTCCCTTGGTGGTTTTCATGGTATTTGTGTCTTTATAAGTCTCGTGAATATCCATCATATTATATGTAAGGCTTAGCTGATTAAACTTAATATAATGGTTTTGGATGGAAACCTTTTTTACTGGATCTTCCTGAGTTAATCCACTACACACACTTGATTTGGTCCTGCATCTAATTCTCAAATGTAGTTTTTAATTTTGTGTGTGTATGTCTAATTATTTTGATATTATCTATGCATATTTGAAAATATATATGCTACTGAATCCCAAAATCCAAAAACTGGAACTCCTCCCACACTACAGGCAATTCTCATTCACACCTGCTCACATATTAATGCTTTCTGTAACTTAGGTTGCAGCATATTAGGAACTTAGCTTGATATGATATACTGAATAGATTAACCAGCAGCATTTTGATTTGAGTCTGCTGATTAGATCAAGGGATATCGATCCTGAAATGCATTATTAGAGTATCTTAATATGAGGTTCTGGTATTAGAACTTGCTTGTGATGGTTATAAATATTGGAGAGTTTTATCAGGAATGATTGGAAAAGATCCGACTTTCTCATGTGTTTATTTTTCAGTACGCCAGTTTTTGAGGAGTGCAGAAGACTGATCTTAATGGTTCGTAGCATTGTTTTTTCTGTCTAGCTAGGGTCCCTTCATCTGTTCTAAACCTCTGCTTTCTTTTTAATGCTATGAATTTCTTAGATATTCAAGAAAGGATGGCAGTCAGAGTGGTAGACAGATAATATGTATTGAAATATGGCCACATATTGAATCTAAATACATTCATCATCCCCCTGTTTATCATGTTACTCTTAATTATTAAGGTTGGTGTGACATTAATGGCTAACAAGGCTAGGATCCATTTTTAATGGTCCTAGATTCCTAGAAGTGCTATTTTGCTGGTCTAACTTGACTATACACACGTTTATCTTCACATTGAGTTGTGTACTAAGGGGCTGCAAAAGGATTCTAACTCTACAGAAAGATTGCTTACGTGTAGAGTGTAACTGACTACAATGATTGTGGGATGGCATTTGATAAGATATATGTCAGAAGCGTATAATGAAATTTTGAAATGATCAATTGAAACATGTAATACTTGTATTTGTCTACACTGCAGATACTCCCTCTCTCCTACCACTTCTCTAATACAATGTTTCTGGGATGCTAGATGATAAGATATTTCTCAGAAGCTTGAACTGAAAATTACAATTTATAATCGTAAATTAATATTTGTATTTTTCTGTGATGCAGATACTCTCTCTTCTACCACCTCTTGAGGGCAAAACAGTAGTTGAGCTGGGAGCTGGCATTGGACGCTATACAGCAGAATTAGCAAAAACTGCTGGTCATGTTTTAGCCATGGACTTCATTGAGAGTGCAATTAAAAAGGCAAATACTTTGTCCTCCTCATACTCCTTAGTTTAGAGAATTTTAGAGCAAGATAGCTGTAATTTGTTTAACCCAGAAGTCCTTATGTTAGTCAAGGAGTCCAAGTGTGAAAACTTGAGGAGATTTATTTAATAAAAATAAATTTGATGATTTTAGATCTATGTTTTGTATTCATCTATTTTTCCTTTTCTCTTCGAGTGCAGAATGGAGAAACAAATGGGCACTTCAAGAATGTACAATTTATGTGTGCCGATGTCACATCTCCAGACCTGACAATTGAACCAGGCTCTGTGGATTTAGTATTTTCGAATTGGCTACTAATGTATTTATCAGATGAGGAGGTATGCTTGCAAAATTCTTCATGAATGTCTTCATGCTGAAATATCTGTTAGTGATGAATCATTTTTGAGTGAATGTAGGTACAATTTACTGTACTCAAGGACCTTTGTTAAACATTTTCCTCCTTTGCTTGATTGAGTGTGGCTTTATTGCTGCATGGAAAACTTAATGGTAGTTTTACTTGTTACTTTCTGAATGAAGTATCTGTGACAGATTTTGTTGGTTATCTTCTAATTTTTAGAAACCAATTTTGAAATGTCGTATTTATTTTTCAAGCATGATAGTGGATTTGAGGAGTATGTGTTAGTTATTCACATAGAATGATGACCTATTTATTCTTCTTTTGAATCTGAAGAGTTTGGATTTGTACCTGTAAGAAATAAGACAGATCATTATTGACATGCCCATGCCTGCCTCCCTTATCTTGTGCATGTTTGTATTTTGTATGACAAATATCTGAATGTCATGCTAATCTTTGTTATTGAGTTGGAATTGGCTAGATTTAGAAATCTGGAAACTCAAACTGTGTCCCAACGAGACATTCCAGCGATGTCCTCTGTTCTTCTATGAATCTCAGGGCTGGAGAATCAAGTCACTTAATATAATTTGGACTTGGCAGGCCTATTTTGGGCCCAGCCAAAAAGATTGGCAAATTGAATATGTTAAAACTCAATCATAATCACCCGAAAATTAACAAAATCAGTAAAAATGAGTTGCCGGGGCTACAAATCCTAGTTAGGCCTATTTTGGGCCCAGCCAAAAAGATTGGCAAATTGAATATGTAAAACTCAATCATAATCACCTAAAATTAACAAAATCAGTAAAAATGAGTCGTTGGGGCTACAAATCCTAGTTTTTCTCTTGTAGAGGCTGCAGTTTAGAAACTCAAATGTTTAAATGAGGGAAGGGCAAATTACCACCTACAAAGTTTTGTTTTAGGTCTTTTCTTATGGAGTGGCTAGTATCCTGGGTCTAGTCAATTGGACTTGCTAACTTGGCAAATTAAATCTGTTAAAAAATCAATCAAAATCATCTAAAAATTAAAAAAATCACATAGAAATTTAGATCTTTATTTTTAGGTCTTTGATTATTCAGTAGCTTGTTTCATGGGTTTAATCATCCAGATTTGCTTTGGCTTACTCAACTCCTGACGAGGCAAGTTCTATCATGACTCAGTATTTCAAAACTAGAGTTTAATAATAAATATAAAATATGCATTTGTGCAGGATGAATGAAGTCAGCAGACATATTAACATGTGCATTGCCCTCGCTTGGTTTATAGAGAATAGTTTTTAACTTTTTTCTTTAATGCCATCGATTTCTTGTAGTTATGAGTTAAATCTCTTTTTCTTGTGGCTGTAATATAAAGGTGAAAGAACTAGCAAAGAAGATGCTACAGTGGGTGAAAATGGGTGGGTATATCTTTTTTAGAGAATCCTGCTTTCATCAGTCTGGAGACCATAAGCGCAAAGCAAATCCAACACATTATCGAGAACCAAGCTTTTACCTTAAGGTATTATTTTTCTCAGTTCTTGTGTTAACCTGCTTTTACATGTTAAGGACATCTACTTTGCATGATATATGTATATGATAGTTCTCTGACAAGACCATGGAAGCAGACTTTCAAAGAGTGCCTCGCAAAGGATCAGTCTGGAGCCCTTTCAGAGTTTTCCCTTGTGGGCTGCAAATGTGTAGGAGCTTATGTTCGGAATAAGAAGAATCAAAACCAGGTGATCGACTGCATTGCATTTGTTAGTCTTACTTAAATAGCTACCTGTTAATCAGAAAAGTGAGTGGAATATTGTGCACGTCTCTTGCAGATTTGTTGGATCTGGCAGAAGGTTTGCTCAAAAGATGACAAGGGTTTCCAGCAATTCTTGGATAATGTCCAGTATACTCGTAATGGCATTTTACGGTATGAGCGTATATTTGGGGAAGGCTTTGTTAGCACTGGAGGAATAGGTATAAATATTTTCTGTAATATTTGTAGGTTCCTTTCAAATGTGATGTTTAACAATGTAGAGTGAATGTAATTGTTGAACTCTTTTGGATCTCAAAGACAAGCAAATGAAGGCTCATCTGTGGTTGCTTTGCAGAGACTACAAAGGAATTTGTTGACAAATTAGAGCTGAAGGCTGGCCAAAAAATCCTTGATGTTGGTTGTGGGATTGGAGGAGGTGACTTTTACATGGCTGAGAAATTTGATGTAGAGATTGTTGCTATTGACCTTTCGATAAATATGATTTCATTTGCTCTAGAGAGGGCTATTTGTCGACAGTATGCTGTTGAATTCGAGGTTGCAGACTGCACAAAGAAAGAATATCAAGAGGGTACATTTGATGTTATTTACAGCCGGGACACTATACTTCATATCCAGGTATTTCATCCTCCCATGTCTGTAATGAAAATATAATTTACTGGACATCCTTCTGTAGGAGAAACTTTTTCTGTTTCCTTTCTATTGGTTAAGCAAAAATGTTGATAAATTTCCTGAATCAACTTTATCTTTGCTTGAAGGGTATGTAAAACATGTTGAAATTGCATCTTTCAGGATAAGCCTGCTTTATTTAAGAAGTTCTACAAATGGCTGAAGCCAGGAGGTAGATTGCTCATCAGTGATTACTGCAAAGCACGTGGAACAGCTTCTACAGAATTTCAGGAGTATATTAAACAACGTGGCTATGATTTGCATGATGTAGAAGCATATGGTCAGGTATAACACTGAAGCTTTGTTTTATCTACAATTTGGGTGCATAATATTGGATCAGAATTCTGTTAGCTTAAATTAACAATATAGTTAGCCACAATAAAAGTGGTTGAAATATGTTTTGACATTGAGGGGCAGAATGGTACCAAAGCATAGGTAGAGTACTATGGTATGGTTCTATAGCAGGGACAACATGATATTTATCTATAGAAAATAGAGCACTATGATATTGGTATCAGATCAATGCCAAAACTATAATGTGGAGTAACTTAAGATCAAATCCAATCAAAAAAGTCTGTCATGATCATTTTAAATGACCCTAAATAAGTTGATGCCCAAGACTGTTATTTATCTATTCCATATCCCACTTTGTCCATGGTAACCACAGTCTTACGCTTATAGATAACTGTTTTGAATGATGCCATGTTAAATACA
The DNA here is from genome assembly GCA_007115665.2 of Sequoiadendron giganteum. Classification (NCBI taxonomy): domain Eukaryota; kingdom Viridiplantae; phylum Streptophyta; class Pinopsida; order Cupressales; family Cupressaceae; genus Sequoiadendron; species Sequoiadendron giganteum. The sequence goes on from CM021103.1 coordinate 53,659,367, forward strand.
GAACATAATGCCATCCATTGAATGACAAATTCAATTGCATCTCAACACTGGAAATGTTGCCCTATTAGATATTTTCAAGACATTTATATATACCACACTGTGAGAAGTATGCTCAAATGTCACCGTTCATCTGTCCCACCCAACCAAATGTTACTTACACATGAAGTATGCATGCATGTGTCTTATTATGATGCAAATTTGCGAAGGGCCCTTAGTGCAAGTATTGGGTTAAGTAAAAAGGGTAACTGGTAAATAATATGTGTCATTTATTATTGAAGACAAATAGTCAAGGCTAATATGCCTTATTCACTTCTTTATAGCCAATTCATATATAAGGTCTTCGTGATGCTGCTTTGACAACCTTTGGAGATCCCAATGAGTGTTGAAACAGGGCAACCTTTATAATCTCTCATTCAGAGGGAGATGGCATTTGTGCAAACTAGTTGTTTAGGTTTATATCGTATTGTTTCTTGCCCTGCCCCTTACAGATTGTAGTCTGCTAGTCTCTGTTAGACGCTTTTTCCATGAACTTGGATTTTTATTTTTATTGTTTGTTCATTACATTCTAATTGCTATAATCTTTTGTTCTTCCATATGTGGCATGAATCTTCGGTATGCACTCCTTTTTTTTACAAGATTGTCTAGATATATGAATAATTGATTGTGTCATTATATTCTTACTTTTTCCTATTTATCAACCAGATGATAAAAGAGTCTGGATTCTGTGATGTTGTAGCTGAGGATCGCACAACTCTGGTATGATGGACTACTTGATGGCCTCTTTATGAGATTCAGTTTTATATTAGTCTAGATTATAGTTAAAAAAATATTTAGTATAATCTTTAACAAAGGTTTACTTAAAGAAAAAAATCAGATATTTAATGGATCGTTGGATCTGCAGTTCATTGATGTGCTGCAGAAAGAGCTCCATTCAGTTGAGAAAGACAAGGATGCTTTTGTCCATGATTTCTCAGAGGTAGGGCCTCCTCCTGTCTTGCTTGTGAATTTGGATGAAGAGTATTTTGCTTTGCCCTGATGACAGGCAGAATTGCAAAAAATATTGAATTTTAAGTATTGTTAATAGTCATGTAGATTTGAAGGACTCAAGAAAAGGTTGCATCTTATGCTTTGACAAATGCTTTGCAGGTAGACTATGCCTCTATTGTTGATGGATGGAAAGCGAAATTGACAAGGACCTTAAGTGGAGAACAGAAATGGGGGCTTTTCTTTGCTAAAAAGCAATTGATCTAAAAATTTGCTGTTGATGGAATTGAATTTGGAGTCATCTTACAGAAATATTAGCATGAAAAGAGCATATGCTAGTAATATCTAGGTTGTCTCTTTTCTTTATTTTTATGGTGTATTTTACTGCTACTATGAGCTTAAAGAGGTAGCTGTTGTTACTTTATATGTCTAAGTAAACTCATGGACTTAAGCTATGAAGATAGGAATTTGGTATTATTTTCTTTCTGGATACAAAGGTGGATAAGAAACTCATTTTTGTTAGTTTAGAGAGAGAAAATGTACCATTTCTCTGAGAGATAATGTATGGTTTTATTGCTGTGACTTCCAGCTTAATATATAATAGACAGTATGCAGTGTGTTTGAAATCCTTTTTGCGTGGCAAAGTTGTTTTCCTTCCTCAAATGTTTTCATTGCAATGGACATTATATTTTTGCTTAAACAGAGTAACCAGGGGATATTTAGGTATGAGGTTTTTATTTTCAGAATCAGATTACAGAAGAATGGGACAAAAAGTGTCTTTTTGCTTTGTTATCTTGCTATATTGTTAGCATTTTGTTGTTCTATGTGCATTACTTTGTGCATCTGATTTTTAGGTATGACATAAGTTCGTTCTAAAGGCAAAGCCTTGGTGTTGTGACACATCAACCAGTGTGCCCCACAAAGTATTTCATGTCTTGGTTTCTGTTGGAAGACAGTAGAATGGCTCAGCAACCAACACACAACTTTGCTTAGTGTGTTGAGCTCTTGTGTCGTTGAACGTAAAATGTGTGCCATTGATCTACAGCCAATAATTAGCACCAAGGAAATTTTCATCAATGAGAGGGTCCCTTCCTCTTTTTCAATAGCTTTTGCCTATAGATCGTTCTGACAGTGTTCCATGTGGCGCATTCCTGAGGACTGAGGCAGAAAAGGTGAAGTATTTTGCTAGGTTAGCTGTAATCCAACGACACATGAGCCAATTTCTCCATTGCTTGGAATGTGACATGTTCTCCAGTCATTTTCAGAAGCACATGATTCTCCAAAGCGTTTGTTAGGTTATGTGACAATTTTCCGTGTTGGCCCAACCATTTTCAACTATAGAGGGTTCAATCAAGCGAGAATTCTCTTGAATTTCAAATATCTAGTTTGTTAGGATATTTATTTGGAAGAAAGGACAAATTAATAAATACTAGCACTTGCACCGAAAGGAGGTGCAAGGATTACGCCGATAGTAAAATATATGTTGAATTCGGTGCAAGGATTACGTCAATAGTAAAATATATGTTGAAATAGTATATGAGAGTACAAATCAAAGAAATAGGTTTTTAAAATCTGATATTTTAGTCATTGATAGATAAGTATGCTCTGTAGCATTATGAGTTGAATTCATGTTATCAAGTTTGTGTAAATTTTGTATTTTTGTTATAGCTTCAATTGTTGCAATAACTCCAATGGAAGCATTAATTTACAAGGGAGGGCTCATCAATAGTTTATTGTTATTAGATGCATGATATATGCATCAGCAATACGGTGAAAAATGCACTGTAAATGTAAGAGTTGACTATAATCTAGTACAAACAATAAGGAGCATTAAGGTTTTTTTTTTAAATATATTACAATTTGCATTTGACAGTTTTCAGTTTTTTCCCAATTCCACATGTTACAATATTAAGTCCCATTCGACCATTATAGCATGCAACTGCATGAGTTGGAGCAACAAGTAAAACCAAAAGAAATCAAACCCTCCAGATTAGATGTGCACGATTTAAATCACTGGCTTTTGAGCCCTACCATTCCACATGAATAACAGAGTTAAACGTGTTTTTAAACCATGAGATGATCAACAAAGTCTTTGTCTATCCTGAAGCAACACTAAAATGACTTGAAGCAACACTTTGGATACATCAAGCATCAATACCATGTGAACAGGTAACTTTGACAAATAGTGAACAAGTCCCTTTGTAAAACTTGCACGAACATCATGAAGAGATAATCAAGGAACTCTGTGATACCAAATAACATCAACATCATCTTGGGAACCATGAACAGCATGGCACATTTCACTGTCTTACTGTTATACAAACACTTCACAGAGGCATTGTCCATTGCAAAACACAGAGGTATACTGTAATAGTGAACAAGTCCCTTTTCAAAACTTGCATGAACATCATGAAGAGATAATCAAGGAACTCTGTGATACCAAACATCATCAACATCATCTTGGGAACCATGAACAACATGGCACACATCACTGTCTTACTGTCATACAAACACTTCACAGAGGCATTTGCAAAACGAAGAGGTATACTGTCCACAGAGGTAGCTTGTATCAACGATTCAACATCATGTGAACAGGTAGCTTTGACAAATAGTGAACAAGTCCCTTTGCAAAACTTGCATGAACATCATGAAGAGATAATCAAGGAACTCTGTGATACCAAACAACATCAACATCATCTTGGGAACCATGAACAGCATGGCACACATCACTGTCTTACTGTCATACAAACACTTCACAGAGGCATTGTCCATTGCAAAACACAGAGGTATACTGTCCATGCACTGTCAATTAGGAACTGAGATATGAATAGCACTGTACATGGCATGGGGCACTGTCTAAATATTGAATGAAGCCCATTTAAGAGTCATCTTGACCATGCATATCATTCTCCATATGAGTACACAAAACATAACTGTCAAAACAGACCAAAATCAATGAATATCACTTGCAAACATTGACTCCCCCTGTGACTGAGATAATATGTATATAGAGCCGTGTCACTGTCAAAATATTGTCACTCAATGGAAACTGTCCTTCACTGTCCAAAGCACTATAAAGGTTATTGACACTGCCACTGATTCACGAGGCAAACCACTGTCATTATGAACCTTTAATAGCACTGTGATCACTGTTGTTTATACAGACTACAACTTGACAATCTACACTGTCACATCAAAATAGCATAGCAGTTTTACCAAAAACGATCACCATGCATAACCTTGTTAAGTTGATAAAGACTGTCACTATATTGACACTGTTATCAGACTCCTGCAACTGAAAGCATACCAAACATATAACAATAAAGTTTGTCAAGACACTAGCACACTGTAATCCATCAAGACAAAACAACACTGTGCCTTTCAGTTCAAAACCAAAATGGAACTTGTGATATAGAAATTCACTGTTAACTGAGAAGATGTCCATTGAAATCACTGGTGTTCTTCATTATTGTGTGTCTCATTTTTGCATGATAGTGTCAAGAGGGCTGATAGCATTAAAACAGGCATATGAGTAAACACTTCTGATAAAAAAGAATGACTAACACTCTAAAGAACTATAAGCAACAAAACATTAAATTGCTTTCAAAAAACACTGCAAATTATAAGGTATCATGTCTATGACATTGCATCGCAGATCAAGGTTAGCACTCAGGCATATTTTAAGTTTTTCCAAACTATGTTACACAGATATAAGCACTCCCAATCTCTACAAACATGAGCACTGGAGTAGGCACATGCTAGGATTAGCAAGTGTCAGAATTGTTACCACGTCAAAAAATTGACTAGCTAATATATTCTACATTTTAATGAAAGAAATCAATCCAATGAAAAATAGATGCTAATTCCCAGAAGTTGAGATTTATTGGATCAACTTCAACTTGCCAACTATTTTGCCGAGATAGTCCTTAAGTCAGGTTATCATTAGTTACCTCTTGGACCCATTGGTATTTGGAAAAGCACATTCAATGCAAAATTTGCTTGAATGGTTACTCATGTCATTTGGTGTAACCTGGGAACCAACAGCATCCATGAGAAGAACATCTGAATCGTTTCCAGACTTTGCAATTTGCATCAACATAAGCTGTATAGTAACTCAGACCTTAACTCTCCCTCATTACTTGTCACTAGAAAGGTAATATGCATTCATCAACACAACATCCAGTTCTCATTTGACCAAATATGAGAATTGAATATTTTGATTTTCAGATCAGCAAGCTCATATTCATGCCTTAGAAAATGAAGTAAAATTGTACATCAGAAAAGATCTATATAAATATTTTTAACTCAGAAAAGATCTGTATTGTAAATTTGAGAGGAAAGGTGGTTGATAATGGAAGAATTCAACAGAATTGCCTTGGATCAGTACCTTGTTAATCATTTAGGCCTGCCGCTATTCAACACAAATAAATTATAAGCACAGAATGAAAACTAAAGAAAAGAACATTAAACCTGCACAGAACTGAACAAGGTGAACAATTCTAAATTAAAAGTAAAAACACAATGTCAAAGTCTTATCCATCCCCCAGTCTGCCTCCTAGAAATTCCTGGAGAAACGCCTTTAGAAACATTGTCTTTCCGGTGGAAGTCTTTCTTTGTTTACTTCAGGAGCTTCAAAGTTACATCCACTCAGGATGATTTTCTCTGAAGATTCCAGTACCCAGAATCCAGTTTACAGCACATATAATGTAAAACCAAAACGCAAAACCAAAATTACGAATGAGAAAGACTATGAGGTCTTACCTGAAGGGCAGAACCACAGGATAAATACGAAGGAAATACTTTATAATATTATATTATTAATTGATTAATATTACATCAGAACACAGTATATACCCGGATTTCCCAACTAACACTATCATCTGACCTAGCAATTATAAACTTACATCACCGATCAAGATAGATTCCAAAGTCCAGTGGAATGCAAAATCTAACTTCATGTCAAACCCTCAAAGGAAAGTGACTGATCCTAAATTTCCAAGCACTCATACAACAAATACAGATACAAGTTCACAATAAATTTATATGTTATCCTTAAGCGCTGTCAGTCCCAAATTCCCAATTTTATGAACCTATCTAAGGTGTACAGTTATTAGAAAAATTAAAGTAACCAAAACAAAAATGTGGTGTTGATAGCAATATACCTGTCCAGCTGAAATTCTCAACAAAGCTCGCCTTACACGGGCATGAGTCTGCTCAGTCACATTCATCTGCAGCCTCATGAGCTCTCGAAGGGCTGATGTGGGAAGATGATCTCAAACCAAGGGCCTTCTTCATCTTACTTGCAGCCGAGGTCAATAATTTCTGCAGAGATGGTGATATAGACAGTGATCTCTCCGGTCTTTCTGCTGCCTTCTCTGATTGAGGTATGTATGTCAGTGTGGATATCCCAGCAGACGGTCTCCATGCTGCAATGAAGATCTCATATGCTGTCTCCCTTAGATGATCTTCAGAAAGCTGGCACCGCAATTCCCTAAATGGCCTCTCCAGATCTGAGGAGTCTCCAAAACCCCCGTCTTCGACAGAGGTCATAGTACCTAAATACTCCTCTCATCAGACGGTACCCAAATAGGCCACATTCACAGCATAGGACCACATTAAAGATACATAAAAGACTTCCCGGTGCTCAAAATATCAATATTGGATACAGTACTCCCATTGAATGCAAAATTCTTGAGAAAATGCCGCAACCGATTATCATACTTCGGAACACAATTAAGCTTATCAAAATTTATGGAATTTAAGAAAAGACCCGAGGCAGCACAAAACAAGGAAATGCGGAAGAGTTTATGAATGAATGCCAAATTCAATTTTTTTGTCTGCAAGAACAATGATCGTTAAGGAGAACCAGTCTCCCTACAGCTTCTGCTTCAATCTATTCACAGTGAACGAAAATCAGATCTCAAAACATTTATCTGACTTCAACGCTTTCGAGATTTGATATGATTTTTAAAAGCTGCAGATTTGATACTGATTTCACAGGTGTAAGATTTGATGAACTGAGCAGCAGTTTGAGAGCGTGAGACAGGTTTTCCGTGAATCTTTGCATTTGCAAATCCAAAAGTAAAGCCTATCGGCTAATAACAATAACTAATAATCAGATAATAACTTTTCAAAAATCAGAATATGAGAATATGAATTTAATCTCTTTAACTAGGTAGGGATATGCCCCTCATTCTAATTAGGTTAGCTAAAGGAATTAATTAGAGCTAATAAATGAAAATATCAAGGTTAAGCATGTCAAAAGTGTTTAATGTTATTTTTAGAAAGATGGTTATTAGGAGAGTATAATATGCCCTTCTCTTTTGTTGTCTTTATGGCTTAGCAATTTTGGATACATTTATATAAATTGTTCATCTCCATGTATTTGTATTGGATAAATTTGTCCACTTGATTAAGAATTTGGAAATGACTTAGTTCTTCAATTGCTTCTCTTCTTTCTCCACAACTTCCTCAAAGTCCAAAATAAACTTTATTTCTTCTAATTGGATTGGAAGCTTGTTACCTATCACTTTCTTTAGTTAGGAGACATGAAATATATAATGAATTTTGGAAAAGGGTGCAAGTGTCAACTTATAAGCTTACACTATTTGATTTAGCGAAGAAACTTATGGGGACCATAAAATTCAGGTGCAAGCTTGATGTTCTTATGTTGCTTAAGTGGCATTTATTTGTAAGCTTGCAATCGAAGGAATACCCAATCTCCTTCCTCAAAATACTTCACTAGGGTGTTGATTTGTTGATTTCATCCTATTCTAGGCCACAATTAAATTTTCCTTAAGGAGTTGCAAGTATTTCTTGTTGGTATTGAATATGATCCTCTACTTCATGAGCTTTGGCACAACTCTATAAAGAAGTAGTAGTGGTTGATGGTGGGGGTATTTATGAAGAGCTTTAAATGGAGTCATCTTTATTGATGTGTGAAATAATGTGTTATATCACCACTTTACTAATGAAAGCCATTTGGACCATAGTGCTTGTTTATAAGAGGCAAAACAACGTAGATAACCTTTCAAACATCTATTCACAATTTTTTTATGGCCATCTAATTGTGGGTGATAAGATGAGTGATGTGTTAGTTTTATGCCTCATGTTTCAAATAAGTTTGTAATATGCTAGTGAGATAGGGTCATGATCATTCACATTGATTTTCAGAATACCACATTACTAGCTCAAAATGCATGAGAGTCTATAAAAGTGTGTATACTTAGTGCAACTACCAAAATCAATTTGAGGTTATATGACTTTGGCAACTTGATAATGAAGTCCATTGACATTTCTTTCAAATGTTGTGCTAGTTGGTTTAATGGATGCAAATGCTTGTGGTCTATATTGTTTCACCTTTATTTTGTTGGCCTATCAAACATTCAACAACAAATTTCTTTGCACCCCATTTTTATTTTATTGTTAATAAAAAGGATAAAAATGTATTCACTCAAAGGAAAGCATAGAGTACAAAGAACAAGATTGCAAGCATCCAGGGCCCAAAGTGCACACCCAACCACCAAAGACCAAAGAACACAAGTTGCATAAACAAGAAAACCAAAAACCTGTTCATGGACCAAGGATATCCTCATGAATCAACATCCTTAATTTATGGGCACAGTCATTGGGAAGATGCTCCCAGTCATCAATATTCCAATCACCCCTAAATTTTGAAGCCCGTTTAGAAAGACAAGCTGCCACATTGTTCCACTCCCTCGGGATATGAACAAAGGACACCATCTCAAGTGACCTACATAGCTAGTGAATCTGCAAAACCGTCACAGTCCAATTCACCCCATCAAAACTCTACTTGTTTAACAAACTAATCACAATATGTGAATTTGATAAATTTGGCAAAAGCACATTGGAGAAATAAGTGCATAGAAGACTCCTCACTTCTACCACAAAGGAAACATATGGAGGGACCCTAAAAGCCCCTCTTCAGAAGATTATCCCAAGTGAGGCGCCTATTGCGAGAAACTAACCAAAGGAAGAAGTTGCACTTAGGGCACACAAATTTATTCCAAACATGTTTCCACCAGGGGGCTTCATCCTGTCCATATATCCTCCTATCCAACTCATAATACCCAACTTCCACCGAGTAAACCCCTTTAGGATCCGGAGCCCAAGCTAAGACATCCCTTTGCTACAAAGAGTTGTACACTCTCTCTGCTAAAATCCTAGACAACTCAGCACAATCCTCTTTTGATCCCCCTAGGGGCCAAAAGTGAGAATCTTTCCACTTAAGCACCTCCCCTTGACCCAAATGCACCACAATTTTGAAATCACTCACCCTCATCCACCCAGCCTCCTGAAACCACAAGCCTAGATTCTATAAATGAGGATAGGTGGACAAGACTAGGGGTGACCATCCAAGGAATCAATTCAAAATAGAGTATCCTCACCCTTGTGACAAATCCAAAACAAGCCTTGCTTGATTAATTTAGTGCCTCTCTTAAGCATATCCCAAATCATAGACCCCCTACCATCCAAGGAGCATCTAGGAATATATTTACCAATAACACCTCTCAAATACTTAGCATTGAGGATTTTAGCCCAACACTAATCCTGATTAGTACACCACCACTATTAGATTTTGGTTGCTAGAGCCTGACCAGTCATTTTCGTTTATCGAAGACCTAGACCACCCTATGGAATAGGCCTACAAACAGAGTCCCACTTAACCAAACTCTAGCACTTCTTGGAATTCAATTTACCAGCCCATAAGAGTTGCCTAGAGAGAGCATCAAGTTCTCTAATAAAACCAACAAGAGCAACTTGTACCATACACTTGTAGATAGGAAGTGCCTGAACCACAGCCTTTAGGAGCATAACTCTCCCAACAAAAGATAACCACTTCCAAATCCAATTATTACCATAACCCATGAATTTATCCAGAATACATTGCAAAGTACCTCTTGGCAAAGGTGACACATAGAGGGGAACACTCAAATACACAAAAGGAAGAGTACCAATATGAAATCTAAGAATGCGAGCAATCCTAGATTGAATGGCATATTTTTGAAGAAGAAGAAAGAGGATTTCCCTTCATTAATTCTTTGACCTAGGGCAACAAGATAAATGTCGAGAGCCAGCCTGAAGTTGCATGCTTCCCTAATTCTAGCAACATCAAGAGTGTAGTGTCATACGCAAACTATAAGTGGGACTGAGGAGGCAAACCTTCACCTCAACACCACCCATGAATAATCCCCTGACTCAAATGGCCTTGTAAAAGTCTTCCCAAACCTTCAACCATAATAATGAAAAGATAAGGAGACAAGGGGTCACCTTGCATCAGGCCCCTAGAGGCCCCAAATAGAGAAGAAGGCACACCATTAATCAGCACAGAGTAAGACACTGATGTGACACAACCCATTACTCAATTAATCGAACCCTCATCAAACCCAAGGAACAAAGAAGCTTGCTAAGAAAGGACCATTTGACCCTATCATAAACCTTAGCCATGTCTAATTTGACAAACATGGCCTTCTCTTTGGAGACCTCCATGGAATGGATAGCCTTAGTAGCAATAATAACATGATCTTGAATATGTCTACCAGCCACAAAACCTCCCTACTCCTCTAAGATAACTTTGGCCAACCAAGGTTTCAATCTCTCATAAATTAGCTTAGAGATGATCTTATAGATAACATTACAAATGGAAATTGGTTGGAAAAGGTCTAGAGAATTTGCACCTCCTCTCTTGGGGATGAGAGCCAAAAATATAGAGTTCATGGCTTTCAACATTTGTTTACTGTTCTACGATTCCTACACAACCTCTAGGAGATCCCATTTGATAGTCTCCCAAAATTCCTGAAAAAAAATCAACAAAAAACCCATCCAGTCTAGAGAATTTGCACCTCCTCTCTTGGGGATGAGAGCCAAAAATTTAGAGTTCATGGCTTTCAACATTTTTTTACTATTCTACAATTCCTACACAACCTCTGGGAGATCCCATTTGATAGTCTCCCAAAATTCCTGAAAACAAATCAACAAAAAACCCATCCAGACCAAGGGCCTTACCTTTTTTCATACTAAATACAACCTCCTCTAATTCATCTAGGGAAATGGGCCTATTAAGATCAACATTAGCTTCAAAGGGAATCAAATAAGGAATACAATCCAAAACCTAGTTCACTTCCTCCAATTCCTTGAAAGAGTCTTCTGTGAGTAAGGAAGAAAAGTATTGAGCCTCCTGCAATATATCTTGGAAAGAAGATAACTGAGCACCCTGAGAGGACACAATAGAGGAGATTAAATTTCCATGTCCCCTAGCTTTGACAAAGTTATAAAAAAAGTCAGTAATTTGGTCTCCCTCTTGAAGCTAGTTTATTCTTGACTTTTGCTTTCAAAACAACTCCTCCCACAGCTCCCAATCTGATAACACCTTTAATGCTTTCGCTTCATCTTTAAGGGAATCCTGGGTAGTCCCATGGTCTTTGTTCTGCCTAGTGATGACATCTAGGCAATTCTGAGCTACTGATTTTTCCCTAAGATATTCCCAAGCCATTCTTTATTCCACTTTTTTAGCTGAAATTGTTAGGAAAATGAAGGTGTCTCAACCTTTGATTTTTCCATAGCATTGATTTTTTAAATGTTGCTAATTTTCTCACATTGTCTTGTGAGTTACAACTTGTAGTTTATTTTTCTAATGAGGAGTCAAGTTGGAAAGTTGATTTACAAGTGGAGTTGTGCATGAAGGCATTTTCTATTTTCATGTTGAGTTTGCATGGAATGTGGATTTTTGAGGTGCAGTTATTTTAGCAAGTGCGGGTTTTGCATGTGCAAGTTTGGTGACAATTGGAAACTTACCATTATGTGTGTGCACTGGTTTTGGCGCTTTCCATGTTTCATTTGCAGTCTTTGGTAGTCGGTTTAGAAATGTCTAATTTGTGCATTGTGAGACTTATAATATGATATCTTGCTTGAAGAGTTGAGAGGAGAGATTGATTTTTTTTTTAATAAAGAGGATAAAAATTTATTAATATAAGAAAGTCATCAATACAAAGGAATTAGGGTCCAAATAGGCACCCAAAGAAAACCAAGAACAACAAACCAGCAAATGCCCAACCAAAACCCAATCACACAAGAAGACCAACTAACAACCAACATCATCCAACCATGTCCTCTGAGATAATATTCTCTAAGACATGACAATAATATGGGGATAGCTACTCCCAACCATCAATTTTCTAGCCATCAACATGCTCAAAAGCCCATTTGGCCAAGCAGTCAACAACCTTATTCCACTCCTGAGGGATATGAGTAAAAGACATAGAATCCAACATGGAACACAACCACAAGATATGTCAAACAATTGAGGCAAGTTGCAAATTAACCCCCTCCAAATTGCATCCATTCAACAAGTTAATAATGACCTAAGAGTTTGATTTGCAAGTGATCTTCCTCCAACCAAGAGCACAAGCCTACTCAATAGCCTAAAGAATCGCTAGCCCCTTCATAAAATATGAATGGAAAATAAGAAAACAACTAAACCAGAGCTATCACGTCCAACGCTTCCAATCCCAATAGGCCTAGGATTACCCCTAGAAGAACCATCGGTGTTGATCTTTAAAATATCCATTGGAAGAGGAGACCACCCCCCGACTCTCTAAATCTTCTTTCTTCCATGCCTATCTCTTCAAATGTAAAAAGAATCAAAAGCCAAACCACAAAGGCCCAATCTATTCACTATCTCCTCATCACTTCATTCCAAAAGACACTTTGCATTTAGCTTCCATAGTCTCTTGAATCATACAAACAACTCTCTGCCAAAATTGTTGAATCATCAACTTGCCACCTCAAAAAATCTTGTGATTTATTTCAAGCCATATTTGCCAAAGTATGAAAGCAAGACCGATACACTACACAATCTGAAGGAAAGAGGCATGTGTCATGGGTATCCCCAAAATGCTTCAAAATTCCACCAAAGAAGAATCATGAACACAGGGGTGACTCCAAATACCCCACCAAAATTTTCAAATAAGCATTGAGAAAGGACAATGAAAAAACAAGTGGGACGAGTCCTCACTACAACCACAAAGAACACAAACAGAAGAGCCCTAGAAGCCCTGCTTCCTAAGATTGTCCCAAGTCAAACATATGTTCCAAGCTAGAGTCTGCAAGAAACAATTACACTTTGGCTAGGAAAACTTATTCCAAACATTTTTCCACCAAGGAACTTTCATCCCACTATACTTCAAGAAATCAACTCCTGATACCCACTAGCCACTGTGAAAATCCCCTTAGGGTTCGGACTCCAAGCCAAAATATCCCTCTCCTTGAGAGAGTTGCACTATCTACTTGCCAAAATATTTTTGAGTTTAGTACGATCCTCCTCCAATCCTCTCGCAAGCCACTCGTTGGGGTCCTTCCATCTAGCCACTTCCACATGCCCATAGGCATGAATAGTTTTAAAATCTGCCACCCACAACCAACCAGCCTCCAAAAAATGGCAGTAAAGATCCTATAGATTAGGATGTTGATACATGATAGGGGAAAACCCATCCCAAAAGGAAAACTAGAAGAGAGCCTCAAGCCCCCTAATGCGAATCCAAAATAGACCATCCTTGATCAACTTAGCTCCTATTTTAAGCGTTTCCCAAATCATATAACCTTTCCCCACAAGCGGATATCGAGGAACCTCCTCCTTTGAAACCCCATTCAAAAATTTTAAAGATATGATCCCGGCCCAAACATGATCATATTCCAAGAACCATCTCCAAAAAATATTAGCAGATAGCGCCAAACCAATTAAACTGGATTGACACAACCTAAGGCCACCAAACTGTTTCAGTCTACAAACAATTTCCCGCTTCACAAGGCTCCACTTAGAGGACGACAAGCAACCAACCCATAAGAATTGCCTAGCTAGAGAGTCCAACTCCTTAATAAAGCCAGAAGGGGCCACCTGAAGCATACACCTATAATTAGGAAGATCTTGCACCATCAACTTAAGAAGCTACACCTGACCGGAAAAAGAAAGCCACTTGTGAGTCCAATGGTTCACTTTCACAAAAAACTTGTTCAAAATATTTTGCCAAAAACCCCTAGGGAGGGTACCAATGAGATATGAATACCATGATATAACAAGAGCATCTATCCAATTTGAAATCTCAAAATATGAGCAATTCATTGTTGAATGAGCATCAGAGTATTAAAGAAGAAAATAGAAGATTTTCCCTCATTGATCAATTGTCTGGAAGTAGCTAGATAGATGTTCAAAGCCTTGTGTAAATTAGTGGTCTCTCCAACATTGGCCATACCCATTAGAGCAATATCATCAACAAATTGCCAGTGTGACTAAGAACATAAACCATTGCCCTAGACCCAGCCTTGGATAAGACCTTGATCAACATGGCTCTAAATAAACCGCCCCAACCCTTCAGCCAAAATAATGAATAGATAAGCAAAAAGAGGATTCCCCTGTCGAAGACCTTTGGAAGCCGCAAATAAAGAAGATGATTCTCACCAAAAAAGAATTGGTCGAGACATAGCTCATAACCCACTCCTTAGCAAAACCAAAAGCAATGAGAACTTTCTGCAAAAAGGACCACTTAACTCTATCATAAGCCTTTGTCATGTCTAGTTTGATGAACATAACTTTTTCTTTGGAGGCCATCATAGAATGAATAGTTTCAGCGGTGATGACCACACCATCCAAGATTTGTGTATCTTCCACAAAGCCTCCCTGCTCCATAGAAACAAATCTGCTAATCCATCACTTCAATCTCTCAGCAATCAACTTGGGTAGAATCTTATAGACCACATTACAAAGAGAAATGGGTTGAAACATACTCAACCTATCAACCCCATCACATTTTGGAATGAGAGCAAGAAAAGTATAATTCATAGCCCTCAACATCTACTTGTTCCTCTAAGATTCACAAACCACCTCTAATAAATCTAAATTTATAATGTCCCAAAATTCCTGTAAGAATTCAATTGGAAAACCATTAGGACCAAGAGCTTTCTTCATCTGAAAAACCGTGGCCTCCAAATCCTCCAAATAAATATAGCTCAAGAGATTCTCATTCATTTCAAGGAAACCAAAGAAGGGATACAAGACAAAACATGGTTTTCTTCCACCAAAACATCAAGAGAATCGTCCCTAAACAAGGAATCAAAGTACTAAGAAGATTCTTTGGAAATATCTCCCAAAGAGGACAAATGCTCACCCTTGGCATTCACAAGAAAGGGGATTGAGTTTCCATGTCTCTTGGCCTTCACAGAGTTGAAGAAGGCAGTGTTTATGTCCCCCTCCTGTAACCACTCAACCTGTGCCTTCTGTTTTCAGTAAATTTCCTCATGTAACTCACTCTCCTCCATAGTTTTTAAAGCCCTTGCCTCCTCCTTGAGAGAATCCTCAAAAAGGATGAACTCCCTAATCTCTCGAGTAATAACATCCAAATTATCCCAAGAAACAAACTTAGCATGGAAGATGTTGAAACACTGCCTATTCCACCTTTTGAGTTACTACTTCACAAACTACAGTTGCCTGACAAAAGAAAACATAACAATGCCAAAAGCAAGTCTACCCAACTACCACCACTCAACAATATAGTCTTGCAAAGAAGGATCCCACAGCCACATAAGTTGAAACTTGAAAGAGGGAGAGTGATCAACCTGAGTCGAAGAAGCAAAAATCTTAATTGGCCAGTGATTTGATCCCCTCCAGTCTAGAACCTTCGAACTAGTAGACCAAGACCCACCAATCTAGAAACAAGAAACCAAGAACCTATCAAGCTTCTTAGTAATACAATCCTCCCCCAATCTCCTATTGTTCCAAGTATACTGACCATTACTAGGCTTAATATCCACCAGATTCAAGGTAGAAATATTATCATGGAGAAGAAAAGAAGAAGGCTCCAAACTCAGAACTCCTTCCCTCTTATCTTGCAGATCAGTAATAGCATTAAAATCACCAACAATAATCCAAGCATAAAAAGGAACAAAACTCAAAATAAATCGAATGTAAGACCAAAGGCGTTGCTTACTAGGAAAGTTTATAGGGGCATAAATATTAGAAAGAAGAACAATTTCTCTAGTTTATAGGCTTGAAGCAACCATAGAAATAGAAGACTTATAGGACATCCACCAAAAAGGACATATCTTCAAAGGTTTCCATGAGCGTGCCAAACCCCTAGCATTACCATGGGCACCAATGCACTAGCATTGACCACACAAGCAAATTTTAGGTACCAAACCACACATGCTCTCTATAGATAGCTTAGCTTCTTGAATGAACAACACATCAGGAGAATGACTTCATACCAAATCATGAACAACCTTTTGTTGAGGGACATTTTTCAAGCCCCTTACATTCCATGAGAGAACAATCATTTATAGGAGCTAGAAAAGTGGGAATCAAGAGTTTTAACAAATCCTAAAATTTTGTATACTAGTCACAAGAGGAGATAACTCATAAGTGGTTAACCAAAGGTGTACCATGTGGGGTACTAGTTAAATTTTTCTTTTGTAGCATGTATGCAATGAAAAATAAAATCTTGATATGAAATATACAAACCCTCTACTTTTTATGTGAGGCTTTGAGCTAACACTAAAAGGAACCCAAAAGTCTTCAACACCAAATTTATTTCTATTTTTACAAATGGTTTCCATGGAGTGGTAAATTATAAGAATAAATTATTTGTATCTGTAATTTAAATCTTCATAAAAATAATACAGATAATATATATCCACAATCCATGAAAATGAAAACATTCTTTTACTAAAAGTATGTGAATATTTCATCTATTTTACTACAAGCATTTATTTTCACTCCATCAAACATCAATAGATTGGTGAAAGTCTTTGCTAATACATGTGATCATTTTTACTATATCACTCTATAAATTTTTTAATACACTTATACCAAAAACTATGGTAACACCTTTTATGGAACCACTTAACATAGATATAATAATTTTTGGAAAGAGATGAATGATTTTTATATATAAAATATATTGTTATATTGAGTGTAAGTTGGGATAAATTTAATATATAATAATTAATTTAAATAAATCAAATAATCAACAAGAACTAATTAAAAATGATACAATGGTAGCATATAGTTGGATCTATCATCCAAACTCCCTAATAAGTGAAGTGAAAGTATTTATATTCACATACTCAAACATTTGATTAATAATATGATGGATATTCTTTATGTATTGGTAATTTTATTTCTTGAGTCAACCTTGATTATGTAAAGTCAAAAAAATTGATGACATATTACAGGTCAAAGTGGTGATCTCTTTGTCCTTCATGGATGAATAATATCGACATGTCCCAAAAAAATTAGCTACAATTGAATAGTGGATACATATTTCGAAAGATCATTTATAGGGTATCCTACAAAATGTGGGTGAGGATCACCATATAAAAACTAAAGTTGGAGCAAAGTGAGAGATTAAATGAGGTAGGAATCAAGTAGAATATTTAATGCTAGGTTTGCTTGGTAAAGAGGGAAAACTAAAAACATGTTTAAGAGTCTCTTTCCTTTTGTAAAATGTAAAAAGGATTGGTTAGGATGAATTAAGTATACCTAGTTACCAATGTGGATTATAGAATGGAGCAACTTTTAGGCTATAATATAAGCTTGTGAATTTTATTTACATTTTCACAAGGAGAATTTAAGTTTGTATCATCCACTTCCAATTTCCATTTAACATTAAGTCATATACTAGATGGGGGAGTGTGTGTGTGTGTGTATAGAGAGAGATCTTTAAGAGGGAAGGTGGTGAGATTAATCCCATTCAACGACTTCTAGACGTTTGAAAAATAACATGTACAAAAGTAAACATCTTGAGCAAGAGGTACCAAAAAACTAATTTAAATGATGACTCTTCAACTAGAGGGAGTAATCTAAATTTTGATTTGGAATTGTCTTAGATTTTTCTATTGGAGATTGGAGAGTTTACATAGATCTTTAAAATTTAAGTGTTCCTTTCATGGAAAGAAACTGTTATTTGAATTATTTTCAAGGAGAAAGTGTTGTATAATTCACTTGAATAAGTAAAATCCACTAGATGGAAGAGGTTGGGAAGATTAATCCATGCCTTAAGGACTTGTCATACCAAATCAATTGAGGTGATCAAATTTGTCAAGCCTTCCAAATGCTATCAAATTGAATCAAGGCATGTGTTTTGAAATGAGGTGCTAGAATGATCTTATCTTTCTAACTAACTAAAGTGCATGATCCTAGAGTAGAGGTTGTAGTAATGTGGTGTTTGGAAATCACTTTTTATGGGCCATCACCGAAGGGACCTAAGGAACTATTTATCAAAAAGTTAAGTACCTTGAGTGATAGGATCAATAAAACCCAATGCTCTGTGGTCTTAAGGTTGTATGCAATGTGACCAAGATAAGAACGGCATGCCTCTGTTTTTGCCCCATTTAGACCATATAAATGTTATTATAAGTTGAATGGATTATTTGTATCATATTTTAGAGGATATACAACAAGAAGAAACATAAACATGACTAGTGAGGAGAATCTTGTAGGCTAATAAAATGCATCCACCCTAGGTAAAAATATGTTGGTCAACGAGAGAAATTTGATCTTCATCTTATTGATTATTATTTTCTACATGTCAGAGAGAAACCCCCATCCTAAAGGGGATGCTAATATATTTGGATAATTCACCATGCTTTAGAAGATTTCATTCACTAGGTATTCATTGGGGGGCATAATATACGGCATGAAGGATTTTATTTTTTGCATTGACAAATAGAAATCGAGTATAATACATGGTAGATCAACCATGCCTAGAGAATTGAAACTTATTTAGTGATATTTTAGATGAATAATAAGATATTATCAAACAAGTATAATATCAAGGCATGGGAATTGTAGAGGAGGATAATCCCCTAAATTAGATGTTGTGAGTGGGCATGTTAAAGGAGGTAATTGAGCGTGTTACCTAAGAGAATGTATAGGAATGGGGCTAGGGGAAATCCTTGTCTCGTGGATCCTTAGAGGGGGGATTGAGGTGAAAGATATCCACTATTGAGGTGAGTAATTCAATTATTAAAGGATGTTGTATATGATAGGTTATTTTAGGACCAAAATGAAGCTAGCTTAGCATAATTTTACAAATGAAACACCATCCAATTTAGTCATAAGCTTTGTCAAAGTCTAGTTTCAATAACAGTGTGTCTTATGAAATTTATTGAGACCATTCAACTACCTCTCAAGCCAAGATAAATCTATCCAAGATGAATCTATCACCAAGCAAGCTAGTTTGTTCAAATTGAATAATATCTTTGATTGATGATGGGTTTGATCTGGATGGCCATGTCTTTGGAAATAATCTAGGAGGTATTCATAAAGGTGATGGGTCCACATCTATCCACCTAACTTAATTGTTTTCCTTATACGGAAATTTTATGAGTCATTGTTTAATAAAGGAACCCAAATACATATTCTCTATAACTTTAAGGTAGAGTGACTAGTAGCGCTCTCTAATTTATTGCTGCATACCTTTGAGTAACTCTACTAGGAGACTAGCCATGTATATTATTTTCTAATTAGCCACAACCTCAAGAGTTGCATCAAATTATTCAATAGTGGATAGTTGATTAAGATGATTTTAATAATCTTAATCAATTTTGGTGGGGGTGCAGTTACCAACTACTGTATCTATTTTTATTAAAGGGGCTAGATCTAGAGATATTAGAGAATAGTCGATATTATGCATAAACTTTATATATAATTATTACATTTTTTGTAATAATTCTATCATATTTGTCTAGAATACAAGACATATTATCATGTTTATGTTTATCATAGATATATTAGAAGAAAAAACCAATGCCTTTGTCTCAATTTCTAATCTGATTGAGTCTCACTCTAACTTGAGCACGGTTACCTTTATACACTTCAAATTATCAAAAGGTATGTTCTAGAAGGCACAACCTATTGAATAGTTTCATCATTGGGAAATGATGATAACAGGGATCTTAGTTTTCCAAGTCAATCATAGAGGGCTCTTTCAATTATTATTTTTTTGTAGGCAAATTTTCAACCATAGGATCTAAGAAAGGCAGTGCATTGAGTAATTACATGTTCCCACCAGACAATCTAACTTTCATAAATTATAGGTCTAGGATTTGAAATCCATACATAAATGAGGGAAGTTAATAGTCATGCTAAAGAATGTGATATGTATTAATATTAAAGGGAGATTACTCGAGGCTTCAAATTAGTTATTTAGGTGGTTGAAGACTAGCAGCTTGATCAAGATGGACCATTTGGCCAATAGGGGAAGGGAAGTTCTAAGTGCTTGAGTTTATAGAGAGGGTCATTTTTGTAGCCGAACCATGTAAATTAGTGGGGCAATGACTATCCATTTTATTATGGATTGGGCAGAAGACATTAAGTGAATTAATATGTGCAAATAATTTGGCAAACATGATTTCTTAGGTTCATGGAAAATCACGCATAACATGGATGATGTGATAGTAATTATTGTTGTGACAACGATGATTAATGAGGTCGGTTAGACAATAATTAAATAAAAGATTAAGTGAGAAATTGATTGAATGTTGTTGGCTAGTGGATGATATTTATAGATTTTATGGGAAAGAGACATGTGGGTTATAT
The DNA here is from genome assembly GCA_007115665.2 of Sequoiadendron giganteum. NCBI lineage: Eukaryota > Viridiplantae > Streptophyta > Pinopsida > Cupressales > Cupressaceae > Sequoiadendron > Sequoiadendron giganteum. Next base: position 53,679,960 of record CM021103.1, read on the forward strand.
TGGACTAGGCAATTAGATGGGTTTTTCTGAAGACTTGGATGTGGCTAACTAGATTCAAAGGGTGACTAGGTGGAGAAGGTTTCCTATGCATTTTCCTATTTTGAGTGGGTGCTCTTAGGGCTTGTTAGCCTCTCAAACATTTATTGTTTACTTATAGTGTTTAATTGGTTGATGACTAGGACCAAAGTAGTAGTAGAAATGAATGAACCCTCTTGCAATTTACCTTGGTGATACCACAAATCCCCCTAGGTTGTTTTACAAAAATAAATTCCAGGGGATATTGTGTGGACACTCATAATTGGATGGGTATGCTTGTAAATATTTTGTGACAAGTTGAATGTTGTTGATTTTTTTCTTTTTATTATTTTTTGTGTTTTTTATCTTTTGTAAATTAGTTTTTGAGAATGAAGGAATGAATCTAAATAATGTTTTCTATAAATAAAATACAAATGAGCACTAATCTAGTATAAATTTAATATAATAATTTAATCTATTTATTGAAAATAAATAAATAGATCTAATTCAACTATACTTGCAAATAATGACAACTATAAATGATTATGCACCTTTTTTATATTTTAATAAATATGTAGTCAAATTCAATTAACTAATTATTCAAATGAAAATTGTAGAGACCTACAATTGGCATTTCATCATTTTAACTTATTACCCAAGTCATTATCATAATCAATACTTGGAATGTAATGTCATGTTGTTGGTAGGATCACTCACACATCATCTTGGAGCACACTCACCACAGCTTGGTGCAACAAGGGTTGGTATTGGTGAGATTTCTTTATTTTTGTCATCAATGCTTTGTTAATCTTTATGCTTAATCAAAGTGTTGCATGTATTGTGAGCATAATAGGTTATATTAGTTAACTTAATCTTGTATGCTTGTATTTTGTATATACATATATTTGGCACACTCGATGGGACTCTTGTCCCATTTTCCAATCATTTCCACATGTCTATAGCTTTTTCCCACTTACAAGTTTTAGTTTAGTGGCTTTGCTCTATGTTTCAACATACCTACACATCCTTTAGGGTTTCTAATTCATATAGAGAAGTTTTTTCATAGATCAACATAAATCAACATCTCTACATTGAATCAAGAAACTTATATTAAGCCAAATAGTCTAGCATGGTCCTCACATGTAGTCATCAATTTGGTCATTCTATTAATGTTTTTTGGGCCTCTAACTTCATGTTTTAGTAGGGAAATATCAACCAAAGGGTTTATATGTCATTCTAACACACTTTTTCAGCCCATAACATTGATTTTTATAATTTTTTACGCCTTAATCATAATTTAGTAGGATTGTAACTTGTTTAACCAATTCAATAAAATAGATTTCCAACATCATTTTCATACACTCAAGACCTTTCTCTCTATTTTTTATAGATATTAATCATTTAAGGTGTTATAATGTATATGTAACCATATACCCCACTTATTCTATAGGTTTTACCTTATTTTTGTAGGTTTGTGATTGTTTTCTAGGCTTGAACAGATAATGGCTAATCTACAACACAAATAAGTGGGTTTTCAACTATTTCAATTCATATGATTTGGTTATTGCATTTAATATTTTTTTAGAATTTAATCTTTCCTAACCCCTTAAGGCAATCATTGTTTATTATATCTTATGAGCTAACACCATCTTTTGTAGGAAATTGCATGTCCAATATCCCTAAAATTACTAATGCTCTGTTTCTAGTAATTATTGTCAAAGGCATGTCTTTTTTATCACTAATCCAAGAAAACTTTATTTATTAAGGTGAAATTAACTTGTATGTCATGTTTGTGAGGCCTACTTAAGTGTATGATCTCTCCTTGCTCCTTTAGGTGATCTTAGAGATCAAAAGTTTAAGTTGGTCTCTTTTCTTTTATCATTTTTATCCCAATGAATCTAATCATATATGATCTCCCCTTGCATTTCATGTAATCTTACTAAAAAAAAAGAAATTAGATCAACCTTCTAGGAGACTTTCCTAAGGATTTTTAATCATCTTAGGGGATGACCTCGACTATAACATTTTGGTGGAGTATGATAATGGGGGTTGAATCAAAAGACACGCCTCTTGGAAGAAAAATCTTGGCATTCAAGCTAATCTCATAAGAAATCTATACCTTAGGGTAGTGAAGGAGAAGAGCGAGTTACCCTCTCCTAATTATTTGACATATTTCCCTTTTATCTATGAAGTTGGGTCTCACATAGTCTTGTAGTATATCAAGAACCCACTTGGAAACTATTGTTCTTATTAGTCTAAGACCTACCAATGATCCTTGCTTGTAGTGCATCAATAAGTGATTATCCTTGGGAAGCTACTCACAAAGTCTCGATAGGACGTGCTAGTAGTAGTCCACGAGAAAAAAAATTCAATCCTCCCATGTGCTAGGTTGTATGAGAGGCTTTTTCCCTAGCACCCAGGGGTCCTTAACAAGGGCCAAGGCTATCCACTCATCAAAGGTGGTATATTTGTAGTCCTACAATGATTTATACACCCACTTAAATAATCATAGATGTTATCATGCTTAAGGTGTCTTCATTTTTAGACCTATGCAACCCCTTTAGTCCAAATCCTTCAAATCTAAAATCACTTGCAAACCTTTGAATGTTGATTGAAATTGATTATTTTCAAACATTGAAATATTGTTAAAGATCAAGCACCCAATCCAATCTCCCAAATCCACCTCATACTAATCATCCAAACCATCATCCACATTGTCCCTAGCCTTACTTAAGACATTCAATCACTTATCCCAAAAATCACTTAACTTAAGATTTTTGCCTAATCCTTGACCTAATCCACCAAATCCAACACCTTAATCAACTAAGACAAACCATCAAATCCAATCAAAATCCCTTGACCATATCCATCTAATCACTCTGTACCCATCCTAATCATCCCCATAATCATATCATAATCCCAATCAATCTCATTATTAATCTTTTTAATAACCTTAACCTCATCCAAAATCCCTAATATAATTCAAATACCTCATCTCATCATATCCCCATCTAATCAAAATCATTTAACCATCTAATCCTTAATCCTACCCATCCATGTAATCACTTTTATCGAATCATCCATTTCCAAATAAAAAATTGATGACCATCATTTATCAAGATCTTAATCAAATAAAATGATCAAATCAACACTTACTGGAGAACCTAGCCTATCTCAAGTAGGTAATCAAATGATTCTTTCTTAGGAACTTAGCCTATCCTAAGTATAAAATTGAATCCAATCAAAATAATTGTCTAAGGTCTTGATTCTTGATCCATCTTCTAAATCACAACCCCTCATCCCTAATCCATTATCATAATCATTAAAATCCTCATCCTGATCATCAAATCCATCATCAAACATACTTAAAATCACAATCCAAAAGTCCTAGGATAAAACCCTAAAATTCCAAATCAAAATCCATAAAAAAACACCAAAATCTCTTCTAATAATATAGATTAGTGCATAAGCTACCTTCTTTAGTGTTTTTGTCACCCTTTAGCATTTTTATAAATCCTTTTTCCCGCACTTCATCATGTCTACTTCATAATTTAGTGTTTCCATTACCCTTCAATATTTTTGTAAATCCTTTTCTTGTAATTCAATGCATCCACTTCATAATTCAATGTTTTTGCTTTGTATATACCAATTTCTACACTTTAGCACATTTGTACCATAAATCAATGCATTTACACTCCTTCAACACATATGCAATAACCATCTCTACACCTCAATACACACTCTAATGCATGTGCACCATTATGTCACATTTTTGCATCAAAGACTCCTAAACCAATCCAAAATTAACTAAGCCAATCCAATCATGAAGTGACATGTATTCTCAGTATTGAATTGATACCACTATAATTACTTGGTGAAATTATTTCAAGGTTTAAAAAATTTTGGTTTAAATATTTAAAATAAAATTAGCCAAAAACCTAGAATTTACCATTTTTCCCTTACAAACTAATATGAAAGCCCTAATCTAACAAACAAGTTTCTACTTCATTACCTTTGCATTAATTGATACCCTGATTCAAATCAAGTTTACAAGAGTGTGAAATAAGTTGTAGAACATATATTGTATAAATTGTCCTGTAATACATTGATTCATAATTTTCCTTCACATTTATACTTTGATATTAACCACCTAGATTATCAGATGGGTCCTCAATAATGTAAAATAGCTTGCATGGCATTTTCTATTTATATTAAATTTTGAAATTCATTAGAATATATCATAACAACAGTGGGAATAACTATTGCAATTAACACAATAATGATTTGAATGGTACAATGATAAAATATTAACATGAGCTAAACATTCCTTATATTAAGTGGCTTTAGAATACCTAACAAATGTTGCAACAACAACAACCATAACTAGAAGTATAGTGCACGCAAACCCTAAATTAAACGGGTCATGAGTACATTAGAAGATTTGTAATAATAATATAAATAAATTGGGTTGTACCCTCAAAAGAAGTGGCAACTATAAAAAGTACACAACATATACCTTTGTGATCATTTCTTAAGAACCAGTAGACCACATGAAATTGATACAACTACAGTCCATGACCATGGGAGCTTACTCACGACCTTCAATGAAATCATGCAACTAGCAAGGGGTTTTTTTCCTCTACCTCATGAAACCAAAGGGTTTTCATCCTTTGGCTTCTTGTAAATTTGAAGGTCCTCATCCTCATATCTAACATCATGAATATTGGTGCTTAGAATGATAAGTGTTAGGGTTTTGGTTGGGAGAATACTCAATGATCTAGTGTATGAATGTATATCTTCTTTTTATATCCTTCAAATCAATGACTAATGAGAGATCCCACCAAAATAATAGCTCATATCTATATATAAATCATTAAAGGTGCCCAAGGAGGAAGTGATTGATTATGGTGTTTCAAAAAATGGCTCCCCTTTTTTATTTCATTCGAATTGGTTTGACTTATCAACCCACTTCATCATTTACTTGAAATCACATGTGAATAAGTACCCCTGAGAGTTGGCCCTTATTTTTAGGCAAGAAAATACCTTCTAGTGTGGTTTCTAAGTCAAATCTTGTAATTAATGTCACTCTTGGTTGTGTAGGGGTAGGTAGGAATGAATACTGCAAAAAGGTAGGAAAGCCAAATTTTGAAGGTTGGGGATACCGAGTGATTCTTACTACTCATCGAGGATTGGGGTTTAGAAGTGAGACATATTGGTATGAGGAATTTGACTCTTCAAAAAGGTAAGGGAAAGGAGTGGGGCATCAAAGGAAAGGGATTCCAAGAAGAGGAAGTTCAATACTTTGACAACTTGTAGACTTAGAACCTTTTTGGAACCTTAGAAATTTTTGAACTTGATAGGCACATGGGGGAAGAAGGGGGAGAGTGCATAGGGAAGAAAGGGGATAGTGCATATGCACTCTTTAACCATGAGAGACACTAGGAATGGGATTTTGGTCCACAAACATAAAGTTATTAAAAAGGGGATATTATATTTTATAGATGTATCCTATGAGGAAAATTTTCCTAAGAAATATAATCATACTATATGCTTAGTGATATAAGATGTGAGTGTAACATTTGCTAAAAATCAACAAATATATTTCCAACTATAGAAGTTACCTATTATAACAAAATATAATATATATAAAATAAATAAATATTCTAAAACATAAATTAGAGCCAAATGCTTTAGATGTAGAGTAGATTGAGATGGCAATATGTTTTTAAATCCAAATCCTTTTGCTTTCTTCTTCCCCCTCGTGGTCACTTGACTATGGGTAAATCTTTGTCGTAATGATAGGCTAAATAATGGGAGTTGGGATTTTTGGGATTGGATACTAATGGTTGAATTATTGTGATTCACTGAAAAAATTATGGTCATATGAAAAGCCTAGTTGTAGCAATGAAAATCTTGGACCCTTGAAAATTACTTTCTTTTCCTATTTTTTAGGTGAGGACTTGTTTGGGAATGAATGCACAATTGGTTGATTTGAATTGGAAGTAATTGGAGAGAAAACATGGGAGAAACTTGTATTTTGGAAGAAAATTATGTGCATGGTGAAAATATTAAAATCATTGTGGTAAAAAAAAAATTAAAACCTAGTCAAAAGGGGTGATTTCACCACAAGGAAAACAATTTTTTTAATGCAAAATGAAAACTTGAGAAAATATTTTAATAAACAAATGAAAAATACCAAAGATAGTTAATAGGTCTTAGAGAGGGTTAGACAAGTGGGAATTTACCTTCAAGACATGTGTTAGTTGCCACATTCTTTTTTATTGTGCCATATAAGTTTATTTGAGATAATATCATCATTGGAGATGTAAATTTGGATTATACAATTTTGGTTGGTTATACTTACAACATATGATCCAAGAACCAAATTCATTTTAAAATAATTTAGTGGTGTTTTTCTATACCTGGTTAGAATGATAGTCCACTTTTTGAAATATCCCCAACCACCCATTTCAACTACGAGAAGATTGAATCTCATGTATTTTGAAAGTGGGGTTCGTTTAGCAAGCTCATTATGGACATAAATAAAATAAAACTTGATTTAGTGATTGTGAATGAGGAGTAAATCCCACATATAATAGTTTAAGGGGTCAGAACTAGATGGGGCAAATAATATGGGGAGTCAACAAACAAGACCTAGCACGACTCCATCATTATCATTAGGGTGGGTAGGGTGGAGGAAAAGGTTTCTTTCCAAGTAACTTGAAGGACTAATTCACGATGTAACTCACTATTTTTTAATTTTTGCAAGAACTAAAAAATTACGATGGATAGAGAACACATCATTTCTAATGTGTTTTTTTTCAAGAAGGGATGGACATACCCCTCACGTTTGAGGATTATTTTCTACACACAATTGGAAATTAGGGATGTTTTAATCTTCATCAAAAAACAAGACCTCGTACATTGTATCTAGGGATAAATGTTGGCTATCCAATTGGGTGATCATTAAGAAGTGCTCATTGAGATCCTCATCTAGGTTCTCTAGAGTGAGATTTGTCATTAAAAGGAAGAGAACGATCTAGTATTTGCCTAAGGGTGGAGTGTCCTATTTGGTGATTGTTTATCTTTATATGTTGCTTAATCATATGCCTTCCATCACTTAGGATGGTGTCTCTATAAGAGAAAAGAGGTGGGATAACATAGTTTTTAACAAAAGAGACATTATAATTAGAAGGGGCATGCATGTGGTAGGAGATATGGGGGTTGATGGGTAGATGGGCTAGATAAGTGGGCTGATGAGGAACAAATGAAGCGGGGGAGGTTGGTAGTGTGTTGGGGATGAGCATAGGAGGGGGTGGGGATTTGAGTCATAGGTGGGAAATGGGTGGATTTTGCAACCATGAGAGGGAGGCAAAGAAGCTTTAGGTTAATGCACAAGGCAATCTTGGATGAGATGCCCTTCCTTTTAGAAATATAAAAAGGTTAATTTTGTCGAGTAAGGCTATGAGTTAGTAAAAATACATTTTAGTACAAAAATCAAAAGTTTGTATTGGCTCAAAGTGAGCACAAAAAATAACTACAAAGTAATGAAAACATGAGAAAATGTTAAAAAATTAGAAACCACGTTAACAATATAGATTCCTTCCTAAATTTGTCCAAAATTCTAATTATAATGAAATGCATAGAAACAATAGTGACATAATGTAAATATGAAACTAATGAAGGCCAATTTGGCGGGGAATATATTTTCTAGTCAATTGTATTAACTTGTTTAGTTGTCAAGTGATAACAATTAAATGAGGTTTTGATTATTTGCATTAATCTCCATACATATTCTTATGATTATACATTACACACTCAACCATACACCTCTATTTGTATTTGTACATGTTACTCTTAACTATGTTAATTTTAATGAAAGACTCAATGTCATTACGTCAATGCTCAACCTATATGAAAAAATTTGTCACAAATATATGCATATTCTAAACATCCTTATAATAAAATGTTCATACAAATAACAGAAATCAATCTTATCTTCTACAAACAACAAACATTGAGAAATTACTAACCATGGGATTCCTTATGAGTGCTCCCACACCCCTTCAAGAATGGGACTAGTGAGTATTGATGCCTTTAGAGAAGCTCCATCTCTTATGTAGATTTCCTTCCCACATATGAAGTTTTTAATAATACGGATCAAAATTGATTCGATCATTATTATAGTAACTAACTGATTTGTCGACCTAGTTTATCAGTTACACGTGACACATAACCCCAGGATTCGAATCTTTTTCAAAACGTTAAACCCCGATTCACGTGGGCGTGACGGTCAATTATAATGCGGATTCCAAGCGACATTCCGTCAAATGACGGAGAAGGAAACCTTCTCGCCCACGTACCTTAACTACCTATAGCCCTACAAACAAACAAACAGAAAGGCTGCAATTACAGAGACCATTCGCAACTCAATTTAATTTTTTATTTCATTTTATCCCAATATCAGATTGCAATGATTTTGGATATTTTCTATTCAGATTTAAGATTAATAGCTTAAATTTTGAATAATCATGCATAAAGCTCCTGCCAATTCCATCTCCAACAGAAGCCACACCCTATAAATCTACCTGCATTGCTTTGATTCACCCAAGAGCAAATGCAGCAAAGAGGAAGAAGTTCCAACCGTAGATCAAGAACGTTTTCTCGTGCCCGTATAGCCATTGAAGGCCACTAGCATTATTTTTCGGTGTCTTCTGGCTTTTAAGATCTTTCTTCATTTCTGGGGATATTCACCATGGCTGCTGAGGGTGAGATGAAACTGCATTTTGATTTTGGATTGTTTTGCTTTTTTATTGGCTTTTGGGCTTCATTAATTCAACTGATTGTCATGATTTCAATGCCATATTGCATGGTGGGAAATTTTACAAGCTGAATTGGGGGCTTAGTTTGGATATAATGGAAGTTATTTGCGATTATTTGGGCCAGTGTGGTGTTGAATATTTGTATTTGTTTGGCTGATTGTTTGGGCTTAGTTTGATATTATGAATGTAGGATGTAGTAATCATGCTCAATCCTATATTTGTATATTTAGATTTTTGTTTGCTTATAATTTGTGCTTGGTTTCTTGATTATGGAAGTGGGCTTTGATTATTTGGACAATTCTATGTTGTATATTTGGATTTGTTTGGTGATTATGGATGTATGTTATGATTATTTGGTCGATGCTATGTTTTAAATTTGGATTTCTTCGGCTGATCGTTTGGGCTTAGTTTGGTGATTATGGATGTGGGTAGTGATTATTTGGGTTGATTGTATGCTTAAACAGGTGAGAGGACTGTCCAATTGAGCTACTGGAAGGAGCATTCCTTAGTGCTCAGTGTGGAAGCAATGATGCTCGACAGCCAGGCTTCCAAGCTAGATGAGGAAGAAAGGCCCGAGGTGACCGATCTGTAACATTTAGCATGTTTTGGATTCATTGTAGACAGTCTTGATTTACTGAGGCACATTGTGGCATAAATAGGATCTGTTTCTGATATATTTGGCTTTCTGTTATTCATTGAAAACATTTTATTACTGGATCTTGTACTGGTACTTTAGTGTGGTTTAGGAATGTTAGATCTGGGTCATAATTTAATTGGATCACAGATATCAATGCCAATGCTTCTGTTTTTTTGTAACAATGGGAGGGTGGATATATGATGTTATGGTGGTGCGTGAAAACATTGAGATAGATGCCTCTCTACAATTTCAGGTCTGGATCTAAAGCTATGTTAATAATCTTTTATAGTATAAAACATCATCGTCTGATAATATTAATGTATGATGTTTATTCTCTACAACGTCTTGATTACATCACTTGCTCTGTTTGGTAATGAGTTTTCCGATCAAATGTATCTCTTTTTGCACCCATGGGAAGTGGGTAAATGATGGTTTAGTCAAAAGCGAAAAAACTAACATTAATGCCTCTATGTGAATTGTAGCCAGGGGTTTATATAGCTTTAAGCTAGTTTTACAATTATTTTTCTTGATTCAAGATATTATTGTTTTCTGGTAGTTTTTTGGACTGTCAAGATTCATCTTGGACAATGTATCAATGGCATGGTTTGCTCAATGTGTTAGTGGATTCCTTGATCTAATGTCTATGCTTTGTCTGAGATACGACTGTTAGACATTAGTCCCAATGTTTTTCACCAGTTGTAAATGGTTAAATGACAGTTTACTTGTTGCTAAAACGCTCCAATAAATGGTATCTGCAAAAGTTGGTGTGTGTTTGTTTGGGTCTGATATAGTTTTAGGAATTTCGCTAGCATGCTGAGATTATTGTTTGCTATCAGTTGTTTGAATTTTGAATGGCTATGACATCTTGATAATGTGATCTTATCTTTATAATGGCGAGTACATCTTGATAATGTGATCTTCATCTCCACAATGGCGAGTACACACTTAGCTCTTTTTGGTAAAAGTTCCTTGATCTATTATGGACTGGGGATACTTGGTTAAAGTATACTTCACTCCTTCAGATCAGGATTTCAAAATCTAGTGCTTGCATATTTGTTTATTTGAATTTAAGTAGCTGAATAGATGTAACTGTTGACACATAGCACTACAAATTGTATAGATCAGGATTACAAAATCTAGTGTTGTATATCTGTTTATTTGAATTTAAGTAGCAGAATAGATTTCACTGTTGAGTCATAGCACTAGAAATTGTATGAAACCTTTGTCATGGTCACAGGTAAGTTTGTCAACAAGTACCGTGGCTAATTTGACTATTGTAGCTTTTATATTATAGAACTTATGCTTGAGAGAGTTCTTAGCTGTGCATTTTATATGTACGAATTGCCATGAGTAACATGTGCTATAGTAGGGGACTGTAAGTTGATATGAAGGACAGGGTGGGTAATCAGGAAAGGAGCTTGACCTCCCTTGCTAGTTTTCATGGTATTTGTGTCTTTATAAGTCTTGTGAATATCCATCATATTATATGTAAGGCTTAGCTGATTAGACTAAAGATAATGGTTTTGGATGGAAACCTTTTTTACTAGATCTTCCTGAGTTAATCCACTACACCTACACTTGATTTGGTCCTGCATCCAGTTCTCGAATGTGGTTTTTAATTTTGTGTGTGTACGACTAACTATTTTGATATTATCTATACATATTTGAAAATATATATGCTACTGAATCCCAAAATCCAAATACTGGAACTCCTCCCATACTATAGGCAATTCTCATTCACACCTGCTCACATATTAATGTTTTCTGTAACTTAGGTTGCAGCATATTAGGAACTTAGCTTGATATGATATACTGAATAGATTAAACAGCAGCATTTTGATTTGAGTCTGCTGATTAGATCAAGGGATATTGATCCTGAACTGCATCATTAGAGTATCTTAATATGAGAGGTTCTGGTATTAGAACTGGCTTGTGATGATTATAAATATTGGAGAGTTTTATCAGGAATGGTTGGAAATGACCCGACTTTCTCATGTGTTTATTTTTCAGTACGCCAAATTTAGAGGAGCACAGAAGCCTGATTTTAATGGTTTGTAGCATTTTTTTTTTCTAGCTGGGGGTCCCTTCAACTATTCTAAACCTCTGCTTTCTTTTCTTCATGCTATGAATTTCTTAGATATTCAAGAAAGGATGGCAGTCAGAGTGGTAGACAGATAATATGTATTGAAATCTGGCCACATATTGAATCTAAATACATTCATCATCCCCCTGTTTATCATGTTGTTCTTAATTATGAAGGTTGGTGTGACATTAATTGCTAACAAGGCTAGGATCCATTTTTAATGGTCCTAGATTCCTAGAAGTGCTATTTTGTTTGTTTAACTTGACTACACACACGTTTATCTTCTCATTGAATTTTTCGAAGGGGCTGCAAAAAGATTCTAACTCTACAGAAAGATTGCTTAAGTGTACAGTGTAACTGACTACAATGATTCTGGGATGGCATTTCATAAGATATATCTCAGAAGCTTGTAATGAAATTTTGAATTGATCAATTGAAACATATAATATTTGTGTCTACACTGCAGATACTCTCTCTGCTATCACTTCTTGACTACAGTGATTCTGGGATGGTAGAAGATAAGATATTTTTCAGAAGCTTGAACTGTTAGAATTTATAATCGTAAAATTTAATATTTGTATTTTTCTGTGCTGCAGATACTCTCTCTTCTACCACCTCTTCAGGGCAAAACAGTAGTTGAGCTAGGAGCTGGCATTGGACGCTATACAGCAGAATTAGCAAAAACTGCTGGTCATGTTTTAGCCATGGACTTCATTGAGAGTGCAATTAAAAAGGCAAATACTTTGTCCTCCCCATACTCCTTGGTTTAGGGAATTTTAGAGCAAGATAGCTGTAATTTGTTTAACCCAGAAGTCCTTATGTTTGTTAAGGAGTCCAAGTGTGAAAACTTGAGGAGATTTATTTAATAAAAATAAATTTGATGATTTTAGATCTTTGTTTTGTATTTATCCATTTTCCTCTTTTCTTTGAGCCCAGAACGGAGAAACAAATGGGCACTTCAAGAATGTACAATTTATGTGTGCCGATGTCACATCTCCAGACCTGACAATTGAACCAGGCTCTGTGGATTTAGTATTTTCAAACTGGCTACTAATGTATTTATCAGACGAGGAGGTATGCTTGCAAAATTCTTCATGAATGTCTTCTTGCTGAAATATTTATTAGTGGTGAATCATTTTTGAGTGAATGACGGTACAATTTTCTGTACTGGAGGACCTTTGTTAAACATTTCCCTCCTTTGCTTGGTTGAGTGTGGCTTTATTGCTGCATGGAAAACTTAATGGTAGTTTTACTTGTTACTTTCTGAATGAAGTATCTGTGACAGATTTTGTTGGTTATCTTGTAATTTTTTAGAAACCAATTTTGAAATGTTGTATTTATTTTTCAAGCATGCTAGTGGATTTGAGGAGTATGTGTTAGTTTATTTCACATAGACTGATGACCTATTTACTCTTCTTTTGAATCTGATGAGTTTGGATTTGTACCTGTAAGAAATAAGACAGATCATTATTGACATGCCCATGCCTGCCTCCCTTATCTTGTGCATGTTTGTATTTTGTATGACAAATATCTGAATGGCATGCTAATCTTTGTTATTGAGTTGGAATTGGCTAGTTTTAGAAATCTGGAAACTCAAACTGTGTCCTAAGGAGACATGCCGGTGATGTTCTCTGTTCTTCTATGAATCTCAGGGCTGGAGAATCAAGTCGCTTAACATGGTTCGGACTTGGCAGGCCTATTTTGGGCCCAGCCAAAAAGATTGGCAAATTAAATATGTTAAAACTCAATCATAATCACCTGAAAATTAACAAAGTCAGTAAAATTGAGTCGTCAGGGCTACAAATCCTATTTTTTCTCTTGTAGAGGCTGCAGTTTAGAAACTCAAATGCTTAAAATGAGGGAAGGGCAATTTACCACCTACAAAGTTTTGTTTTAGGATTTTTCTTATGGAGTGGCTAGTATCCTGGGTCTAGTCAACTGGTTTTGCTAACTTGGCAAATTAAATCTGTTAAAAATCAATCAAAATCATCTAAAAATTAACAAAATCAAATAGAAATTTAGATCTTTATTTTTAGGTCTTTGATTATTCAGTAGCTTGTTTCATGGGTCTAATCATTCAGATTTGCTTTGGCTTACCCAATTCCCGACTAGGCAAGTTCTATCATGACTCAGTGTCTCAAAACTAGATAATAAACATAAAATATGCATTTGTGCAGGATGAATAAAGTCAGCAGACATATTAATATGTGCATTGCCCTCCCTTGGTTTATAGAGAGTAGTTTTTAACTTTTTTCTTTAATGCCATAGATTTCTTGTAGTTATGAGTTAAATCTCTTTTTGTTGTGGCTGTAATGTAAAGGTGAAAGAACTAGCAAAGAAGATGCTACAGTGGGTGAAAATGGGTGGGTACATCTTTTTTAGAGAATCCTGCTTTCATCAGTCTGGAGACCATAAGCGCAAAGAAAATCCAACACATTATCGAGAACCAAGCTTTTACCTTAAGGTATTATTTTTCTCAATTCTTGTGTTAACCTGCTTTTACATGTTAAGAACATCTACTTTGCATGATATATGTATATGATGGTTCTCTGACAAGACCATGGAAGCAGACTTTCAAAGAGTGCCTTGCAAAGGATGAGTCTGGAGGCCTTTCAGAGTTTTCCCTTATGGGCTGCAAATGTGTAGGAGCTTATGTTCGGAATAAGAAGAATCAAAACCAGGTGATTGATTGCATTGCATTTGTTAGTCTTACTTAAATTGCTGCCTATTAATCAGAAAACTGAGTGGAATCTTGTGCCCGTCTCTTGCAGATTTGTTGGCTCTGGCAGAAGGTTAACTCAAAAGATGACAAGGGTTTCCAGGAATTCTTGGATAATGTCCAGTATACTCGTAATGGCATTTTACGGTATGAGCGTATATTTGGGGAAGGCTTTGTTAGCACTGGAGGAATAGGTATAAATATTTTCTGTAATATTTGTAGGTTCCTTTCAAATGTGATGTTTAACAATGTGGAGTGAATGCAATTGCCGAACTCTTTTGGATCTGAAAGACAATCAAATGAAGGCTCATCTGTGGTTGCTTTGCAGAGACTACAAAGGAATTTGTTGACAAATTAGAGCTGAAGGCTGGCCAAAAAGTCCTTGATGTTGGTTGTGGGATCGGAGGAGGTGACTTTTATATGGCTGAGAAATTTGATGTAGAGATTGTTGCTATTGACCTTTCGATAAATATGATTTCATTTGCTCTAGAGAGGGCTATCGGTCGACAGTATGCTGTTGAATTTGAGGTTGCAGACTGCACAAAGAAAGAATATCCAGAGGGTACATTTGATGTTATTTACAGCCGGGACACTATACTTCATATCCAGGTATTTCATCCTCCCATATCTGTAATGAAAATATAATTTACTGCACATCCTTCTGTAGGAGAAATTTTTTCTGTTTCCTTTCTATTGGTTAAGCAAAAATGTTGATAAATTTCCTGGAACAACTTTATCTTTGCTTGAAGGGTATGTAAAACATGTTGAATTGCATCTTTCAGGACAAGCCTGCTTTATTTAAGAAGTTCTACAAATGGCTGAAGCCAGGAGGTAGGTTGCTCATCAGTGATTACTGCAAAGCACATGGAACAGCTTCTACAGAATTTCAGGAATATATTAAACAACGTGGCTATGATTTGCATGATGTAGAAGCATATGGTCAGGTATGACACTGAAGCTTTGATCTACAATTTGGGTGCATAATATTGGATCAGAATTCTGTTAGCTTAAATTAACAATATAGTTAGCCACAAAAGTGGTTAAAATAAGTTTTGATGTTGAGGGGCAGAACGGTACCAAAGCATAGGTAGAGTACTATGGTAAGGTTCTATAGCAGGGACAACATGATATTTATCTACAGAAAATAGAGCACACTATGATATTGGTATCAGATAATGCCAAAACTATAATGTGGAGTAACTTAAGATCTAATCCAATCATAGTCGTCTGTCATGATCATTTTAAATGACCCTAAATAAGTTGATGCTCAAGACTCTGTTATTATTCTATTCCATATCCCACTTTGTCCATGGTAACCACATAGTCTTAGGCTTATTGATAACTGTTTGAATAATGCCATGTTAAATACAGAACATAATGCCATCCATTGAATGACAAATTCAATTGCATCTCATAACACTGGAAATGTTGCCCTATTAGATATTTTCAAGACATTTATATATACCATAGTGAAAATTATGCTCAAATGTCACTGTTCATCTGTCCCACCCAACCAAATGTTACTTACACATTAAGTACGCATGCGCGTGTCTAATTATGTTGCAAATTTGCAAAGGACCCTTAGTGCAAGTAAAAAGGGTAACTGGTAAGTAATATGTGTCATTTATTATTGAAGACAAATAGTCAAGGCTAATATGCCTTATTCACTTCTTTTTAGCCAATTCATATATAAGGTCTTCGTGATGCTGCTTTGACAACCTTTGGAGATCCCCAATGAGTGTTGAATCAGGGCAACCTTTATAATCTCTCATTCAGAGGGAGATGACGTTGGTTCAACCTAGTTGTTTAGGTTTATATCTTATTGTTTCTTGCCCTGCCCCTTACAGAATGTAGTCTGCTAGTCTCTGTTAGATGCTTTTTCCATGAACTTGGATTTTAATTTTTATTATTTGTTCATTACATTCTAATTGCTATAATATTTTGTTCTTCCATATGTGGCATGAATCTTCGGTATGCACTCCTTTTTTACAAGATTGTCTAGATATATGAATAATTGATTGTGTCATTATATTCTTACTTTTTCCTATTTATCAACCAGATGATAAAAGATTCTGGATTCTGTGATGTTGTAGCTGAGGATCGCACAAATCAGGTATGTTGGACAACTTGATGAGCTCATTATGAGATTAAGTTTTATATTAGTCTAGTTTATAGTTAGAAAAATATTTAGCATAATCTGTAACAAGGTTTACTTAAAGGAAAAAATCAGATATTTAATGGACCATTGGATCTGCAGTTCATTGATGTGCTGCAGAAAGAGTCCCGTTCAGTTGAGAAAGACAAGGATGCTTTTGTCCATGATTTCTCAGAGGTAAGATCTCCTGTTTTGCTTGTTAATTCGGATGAAGAGTATTTTGCTTTGCCCTGGTGACAGGCGGAATTGCAAAAATATTGAATTTTAAGTATTGTTAATTATGCTTTGACAAATGCTTTGCAGGAAGACTATGTCTCTATTGTTGATGGATGGAAAGCGAAATTGATGAGGACCTCGAGCGGAGAACAGAAATGGGGGCTTTTCTTTGCTAAAAAGCAATTGATCTAAAAATTTGCTGTTGATGGGATTGAATTTGGAGTCATCATACAGAAATATTAGCATGAAAAGTGCATATGCTAGTTATATCTAGGTTATCTCTTTTCTTTATTTTTATGGTGTATTTCACTACTACTATGAGTTTAAAGAGGTAGCTGTTGTTACTTTATATGTCTAACTCACGGACTTAAGCTATGAAGATAGGAATTTGGTATTATTTTCTTTCTGGATACAAAGGTGGATAAGAAACTCATTTTTGTTAGTTTACAGAGAGAAAACGTACCATTTCTCTGAGAGATAATGTATGGTTTTATTGCTGTGACTTCCAGCTTAATTATAATAGACTGTATGCAGTGTGTTTGAAACCCTTTTGCGTGGCAAAGTTGTTTTTTTTTCATCAATGAGGGGGTCCCTTCCTCTCTTTCAATAGCTTTTGCCTTTAGATTGTTCTGACAGTGTTCAATGTGGCGCATTCATGAGGACTGAGGCAGAAAAGGTGAAGGATTTTGCTAGGTTAGATCTAATCCAACGACACATGATAAATGAAGCCATTTGCTCCATTGCTTGGAATGTGACCTGTTCTCCAGTCGTTTTAAGAAGCACATGATTCTCCAAAGCGTTTGTTAGGTTATGTGACAATTTTTCATGTTGGCCCAACCATTTTCAGCTATAGAGGGTTCAATCAAGCGAGAATTCTCTTGAATTTCAAAAATATCTAGTTTGTTAGGATATTCTTTGGAAGTAAGGACAAATTAATAAAATATCAGATACGCCTTTCAAAAATCAAAATATGAGAATATGAATTTAATCCTTTTAGCTTATAATTTATTTATAGATATAATTAGGTAGGGATACACCCCTCATTCTAATTAAATTAGTCGAAGGAATTAATTAAAGCTAATAAATGAAAATATTAAGGTTAAGCATGTCAAAAGTGCTTAAACGTTACATTTAGGAAGATGATTATTAGGGGCATAATATGTCCATCCTCTTTATTGGTCTTATCGTTTAGCAATTTTGGATACATTTATATGAATTGTTCATCTCTCTATGTATTTGTATTGGACAAATTTGTCCCACTTGATCAAGAATTTGGAAATGACCTAGCTCTACAATTGCTTCTTTTCTTTCTCCACAACTTCCTCGAAGTCCAAAATAATCTCTTTCTTCTAATTGGATTGGAAGCTTGTTACCAATTGCTTTTTTTAGTTAAGAGACATGAAATATATAATGAATTTTGGAAGAGGGTGCAAGTTTCAACTTATAAGCTTACACTATTTGATTTGGTGAAGAAACTTATGGAGAACATAAAATTTGGGTGTGAGCTTGATTTTCTTATGTTGCTTAAGTGACATTTCTTTGTAAGGTTGCAATCGAAGGAATACCCAATCTCCTTCCTCAAAATACTTCACTAGGGTGTTGATCTATTGGTTTCATCCCATTGTGGGCCGCAATTAAATTTTCCTTAAGGAGTTGCAAATGTTTCTTGTTGGAATATATAATGAAATAGACATGAAATATATAATGAATTTTGGAAGAGGGTGCAAGTTTCAACTTATAAGCTTACACTATTTGATTTGGTGAAGAAACTTATGGAGAACATAAAATTTGGGTGTGAGCTTGATTTTCTTATGTTGCTTAAGTGACATTTCTTTGTAAGGTTGCAATTGAAGGAATACCCAATCTCCTTCCTCAAAATACTTCACTAGGGTGTTGATCTATTGGTTTCATCCCATTGTGGAACATAAAATTTGGGTGTGAGCTTGATTTTCTTATGTTGCTTAAGTGACATTTCTTTGTAAGGTTGCAATCGAAGGAATACCCAATCTCCTTCCTCAAAATACTTCACTAGGGTGTTGATCTATTGGTTTCATCCCATTGTGGGCCGCAATTAAATTTTCCTTAAGGAGTTGCAAATGTTTCTTGTTGGTATTGAATATGATCCTCTACTTCATGAGCTTTGGGACAACTCTATAAAGAAGTATTAGTGGTTGATGGTGGGGGTATTTATGAAAAGCTTCAAATGGAGTCACATCTTTGTTGATGTGTGAAATGATGTGTTATATCACCACTTTACCAATGAAAGCCATTTGGACCATTGCGCTTGTTTATAAGGGGCAACATAACATATATAACCTTTCAAACATCTATTCACAATTTTTGTATGGCCGTTTAATTGTGGGTGATGAGTGATGTGTTAGTTTTATGCCCCGTGTTTCAAAATAAGTTTGTAATATGCTAGTGAAGATAGGGTCATGGTCATTCACAATGATTTTCAGAATACCACATTACTAGCTCGAAATGGATGAGAGAGTCTATAAAAATGTGCATACTTAGTGCAACTACCAAAATTAATTTGAGGTCATATGACTTTGACAACTCGATAATGAAGTCCATTGACATTTCTTTCAAATGTTGTGCTCGTTGGTTTAATGGTTGTCAAATGCTTGTGGTCTATGTTGTTTCACCTTTATTTTGTTGGCCTATCAAACATTCAACAAAAAAAATCTTTACACCCCACTTAGGACCTTCTTGAAAGAAATATTTATTTATACAGTGATGGGTGTTTAAGACTCTTGAATGTTCAATTGGCAAGTTATGCATTTGAAACAATATACTAGCTTTCAATTGATTTTTTGCATAAAAAGAGCCTATCTTTGTACCATAAGGAGTCTACTTCCCAACCATACTTATCTAAAGAAGATATGCCCTATTGAAGTTGTTGAATGAGCTTCTTTTGTTAAAGGATCTACTTCAATTTATACCCGTTCAGGTTGTGATAAAGAAATGACACAAATTGGTGCTTCCACTTTTTCCTATTGAGAAAGAGTATCAAGTGTAATATTATCCTATCCTTTTTATAAATAATTTTAAAGTCATATCCTAGCATTTTGGTTACCCATTTTTGTTGCTCCTTGAAGACAATTGTTGCTAAAAAAATATCCCTTATGATTTGTCTTTACTTTGAAATGCCTTCCCATTATATATTGGCGCCATTGTTTGATTGTAAGGATTACAACTATCATTTCTTTCTTATACATGGGCCTTACTAAGTTCTTTCCTTTGAGCTATCACCTCTCAAATGCCAAGGTACACCCTTTTTGTACCGGTACTACCTCATTGCCATGCCAAGAATCATCACATTCTAACACAAGAGTGGAAGAGCTTCTTTTAGTTGTTAAAATACTTGGGTGGCTAGCTTTGACCATGAAAAAGAGTCCTTCAACAATTTTGTTAAGGGTGTTATTCTATGAGTATAGTTGTGAACAATCTTTCTATAGTATCTCATTGGACCCAAGAAACATCTCAAACCTTTGATCTATTTTTAGGTTTTGGCCACTCTTTTACTATTGCAATCTTCTTAGGGTTGACCTTAATACCTTAATGTGACACATGTCCTTAGTACTTGACTCCATTCACCCCAAAGACACATTTGAATTTTTCAGCATAGAGTTGATTAACTTTCAAACCTTCTCCACATGTTCAAAATGTTATTCCCACGTTTTACTATAGGTGGGGATTCTATCAAAGAATATCAACACAAATTATGAAGAAATAGGTAGAACACTAAATTCATGAAGTTGTGAAAAGTTGATGGAGTATTAATGGAGATCAAATGCCATAACTACAAATTCAGAATGACCCTAATGTGTTGTGTGCATCCTCCTTTAGTTAAATTTGATGATGATCTAAATGAAAATCTAGCACATTCTTCTTTTAATCATAACTACTATAGATGAATGGGCACTTTTGCTAGGATAAACAATGCCATTGCACACCCAAAACTATATTTGTTCCCATATTTGGGATGACATATTTTAAAATCTAGTTGATAGTCTCCCATTGAGAGTTTTACATGATGGTATTTACCATCACAAGAGATGACTCAAAAATTAAAGATTGGATAAATAAAACACTTTATCTTATTAGTCAATCTTCTATCAATGAAGTTGTGTTGTATCAACCAACATTGTCACCTTTCCAATTTTTATTTAACCAACAACTTTTTGTGGTGTACTTATTCCATTTAATGCATGTAGCTTGAGATAATAGGGCTTACTTCTTGTTCAAATTTGCATGTCTAAATTCCACATTTGGTTCTTCTATAGCTACATCTTCCTCTTCTTTAGTCTCATTCTCAATAATAGTTAGTCTTTTCTCACTATTGACACACTTATTAATACTAGACCAGTTTCTATCACAATGCCAATATAGACCTTTTTCTCTTTACTTTGCCTCATGTTGAGGACAACTTGGTAATTTGTCACGGGTTGAAGAATTTTGCTACATTTTTATCAATAGGATTAGCCACATTTCCCCCTCCATCATGTGGTTCAACCTTATGTAGATCTTTTGTTGCTCAATATGTCGTATTTGTTGTATAACTTTCTTGACAACAAAAGCTTCCAACAAATGAACATCATGCTTGATTTGGTCATTAGTTTTGTTAGTGTAGATTTTATTCTTTGATAATGTGTCACATCCTTCATTTAAATTACCAATCTCATTTACTTAGCAACATATTTGACTATACAACCTTTTTGTTTCAAATTTGTCAATAGGGTGAAATAACTTTCGATCCATGGTTGCTCGTAGCGGGCCACTAAGTCATTAGTAATTTTTTTCCAACAAAGTACCTATCCTTGCTTGTTACTATCATCCATTAGTACCATTCATAGTGAGGCCACGCCAACTATTGCATTCTCTAGTATATTATAAAACTCAAAATATTGTTCTATGAGACTTATCCATGAAGTTACATTCAAACCATCAAACTTATGAATATTTTGGGTATGTTCAATTTTGAACCTTGATTTTGTCTATTGGTGTTGTACCTACCTATATGTTTTGGTTGGGGCTTGAATTCTAACAATTATTATTGTTTAAACTATCAAAGCCCTCATTTGAAGAGTTGCAAATGGGTTTAACAAATCATCCTTGAAATTTTTACAACAATTTCATATCCTAGCAGAATTCTTCCAAAACTTTAGGTGGTGGACAATAAAGAGAGTAATTAGATTAAGCATTTTTGAAAAATATTTCTTATCAAAAAAAAATGACATGGATTTTGATGTGTTTAGTTTTTGAACTCTAGATTTTTTATTACGTTGGGGAGGGAAGTATCTTGTGTGAGTTGTGACCATAAATTTTTTAAATATGAGCTATACCTATAAAGAAATGAACCTATCTAATTATACATGAATTTTTCAAAAATGTAAAAGAATCTAAAATATTTTGATAATTTTGGCCTATGGAGCAATTTAATGAAAAACAATAAAATCATACTAGCTCACTAAAAAAGATTAGAACAAGGATTTTTTTATTATAGGTTTTTTGGGCATAATACTCACAAACTTGAAAAAATTATGATCAAATTCTTAATGGTTTGTAAATTATGATGAAAACAAATTCTTGGCCCAAATTATCATTATGATACGACTTGTTAAAGGAAAATATCAATATTTTGAGAGGTGATCTCCAAAAATTAGAATATGAAAATATGAATTTCATATTTCATATTATGATCATTTGGAATAGCCACTATCTTTCTTATTTATAACATAATTAGAATTGGCCCAAAAAATTTACTAGAGATGATAAATGAAAATATTAAAGTTAAGCAGGTCACAACTACTTAACCTTATTACACTTAGGAAGATGAAAAATAAGAGCATAACATAGCCACTATTTTAGGCACATACAAGGCATACAACCACTCCTACATGACATGCACAAAATATTAAATTTTGGTGGTTGCATGTGCAAAATGGGAGATCTCAATTAGAGATTTAGATAGAGCACTCCAACAAATGATAAGGCGTTGAATTTCATCATTTCTTTCATAACATAGCCACGATTTTAGGCACATACAAGACATACAACCACTCCTACATGACATGCACAAACTATTAATTTTTAGTGGTTGCATGTGCAAAATGGGAGGTATTTCAAATGGAGCACTCCAACAAATGACAAGGAATTAAATTTCATCATTTTTCTTCATCCGTTGTCTCTTTTTCACACAACTTTCAACAATATTCTTCTTCATTGGCATTGAATTTGAATCTTATAGTTTATGGCCCGAAGGTTTATTAAAATTTGAGAGTTCTTCTATAGAGATTTTCAAAAAATATGAGGAAATAGTGAAACTCAAGTTTAAGTGCATATGATCCATGTTGCATGATCAATAAGAAACTAACGCACCACCAAGCGTAATTGAGACTCACAATGAAAAATATGAAAATGAAAATTTGGTAAGCCTTATCATTCCCTACAATTTGGTTCATTAACAAATGTTTTTGGAGGTTTTGAGAAACACAACAATGGAATTAGTTCCAAGGAGTTAAATCAAATGAGCCATGAAGGATAAAGCCTTGAAGAAGATGGTTAAGACATTGTGAATCCCCTCTAGATGGAGTTGAGACCATACAATAATAGTTTTGGTTACACTAGTTCTTGCACAATAAAAGAAGGTTTTATACACTACTCCCTATAGTTCCATGCTAATAAAGCATCTAAATCATCCTCTATGTCTAGTAGTTCAAGTGTCTCCACTTGCATGATAAGAAACTCTAGGAAAGCAAGAACTTCATGCCACCCAAAAATATGTAATACATCATTGGTTTATGCTTCTAAGCTCTTAGTCCAAAAGGAACCTCAAGTAAGCATACAAAATTCCTAGTCATCCCATGTGCAATGAAAATGTCAACCAAGATATGAATGCCATCCTATGCAATAATAACATCAACTAAGAAATGAATATGATATTGTGCAATAATATTCCACTATTTGCATACATAATGTGCAAGAATCCTTTATAGAGATGCACACCACACACCCTTGATTACATATAGCCACTACTTGTGTAGTGGTCATATACTTGTGTGTGTGAGAAAATATGTGTTAGGAATAAAAACAACTAGCACACCAATGAAACATTATATTGAAGGAAATTAATTAAAAAGATAAAACAAACTCTAAATAACAACAACTCCTTCAAAAGCATTCCATTGTCCTCTATCTCCAAGGATTCAATGCAAGTTATTGGCTCTCAGTTGGTATAAACAGCAGCTTGTTGGAATGACAACTTAGGATAACGAGTTTTATGCAACATGCATGTTTATTGCTAAATGATTGAAACTATGAAGTTGAAAAACTAAAATGCTAGGCTATGAACTTTGAAATGCTAAATGTTGATTTGAATGCAACTATAGTAATCACGCTTAAATTCACAAAATCTAGGATCCTTTTCAACTCACAAGAGGGTTGTATTTATAGATTTTTGGAGGCTAGAATCTAGTTGGCAAAGATCAACGGTTGAGTTTCAAACCTGTCAAGATGAATGGTGAGAGATTGAGAAGTTGAGAGAAAGATGGAAGGTTGAGAGAATAATGGAGAAATGTTTTCAACCCACAAAACCATCCTCATTCAAAAATGGAGACAAATATGCCATTTGTCTTTTCATTTATGAAAATTAGTTGAAAGTTGAGGACAATTCCTAATTAATTACATGTGACTTGGATTTTAGAAGCTTCCATAATTAAATATTTAATTATGTGAAAGATGAAAAAGGTGGGTAATTATATATTTGTAAATATTTAATTATGTGATGAAAAATGAATTAGAAGAATATTCCATTATTTGGATTTAAAAATTCAAACTTAGAATAATATGATAATTAATATAAATAAATTATGGAATTTATTTAATTAAGTTAGAAGAATTAGAAAAATGAACAATATAAATAAATAATTAAATTTATTTATATGTAGATGACTTTAGAAGATTAATTAAATAATTCATATTTAATTAATTAACAGGTTAGATTAACTGTGACCATTTTTAGATGTGTACATTTTGCCCCTCTTTGAAGTGATGTGTTTTAAGTATTGCTTCAAAGAATTAAAAAGTTTGTCCCTAACCTTGAAAATTGGCTGATGTTATATGCCCCCTTGGGAGATAAATCGCGTAATTTGAATGATGATGATGATGAAAGAATTGAGATGACTTTTGGAGAGAATTCGGCGATTTATCTCTCGAAATAGCGTGTTGCATAGTAAAAATAAAAATAACCTTCATTTTTACTCCCTTAAAAGGTGGAAAAGGTAAAAAGTCATTGTCATTTGAATAGTAGCCTTTTGTAGTTTTTAGAGCTTTGAGAAGAATTTTCGAGATTTCGATCCATTATGGGCACCACCGATTCGAGTGAGCCCACCGTCATTAGAGACCAGCAATGTACACGGACCTCCGATAAGATTACTTGATCCTCCTTCGTGAATTTTTAACGCATTTTTGATGATTTTTTTCATTTTTTTGAATTTTTGAATTTCTCTTTTAGTGCATGTGAGCCTTAGATTAGCGCATAGGTTAGATAAAATAGCGCATCCAACCTGGCACATCAATAAATTGTTATAGTGCATAGACGAGTAGATTAATGCATCGGTTAAAATGGCGCACAGGAGTTGATAGAATAGCGCATCTGATGCTCAAATAGCACATAGGCTAGAATAGCGCATACACTAGATAGATTAGCACATACCCCTGATAGATTGGCGCATATATGAAGTAGTGCATACAATCTTTGTTTTAGCGCATCCATGGATAAAGTAGCGCATTGATGATTTAGCGCATCCATGAAATTTTGTTGATTTGGCAATTTTGAGATTGATTTGATGTTTTTTTTATGATTGTTGCTTTATTAGACAACTGATGTGATGATTTTGAATAACACCAAGGATAGATTAATTTGATTTTTTTGATGACCTAATAAATTTGTTTTCGCGATTGAAGAACAAATAGTAAAATGATTTTGATAAATTTGCTTTCCTAATTGAATAACAAATAGTAAAATGATTCTAATAAATTTGTTTTCCTGATTAACATGATTTGCTTGATAATTTTGATAATCCTTGTTGATGATTTGATGCACTTGATGTTTATAGGAGGATTTTAATATCCTCCAGATTAGGGAGAGATTTCCCCGTACATGAGAGATGATTCCCAGACTATCTCAGACAAAGATAGGGATTTTTTAAGATGTGGGTTGGATTCCCTTCTCAAGATCCCACAGTATAGGGTCAACAGGGCACTGTTGACTGCATTAGCCGAGAGATGGCATAGTGAGCATAATACCTTTCACTTGCCGATTGGAGAGATTATTGTTACACTCGAGGATGTGTACAGGATTTTAGGCATCTCGATAGTTGGTGAGCTTGTAGATTGGAGGGACAAATGCCTTACAGAGAGTCTTTTAGGATCCTCATGCTGGTGGATATGAGATTCTGTGGAGAGACATGGTTCAGAGTTATGCCCCACTTTCGTCAGTTCTAGCAAGTTTCATTGGTGGCTTCCTTTGTCCTTATCGTAGGTCAAAGGGACTATTAGTAGGCTAGGGTTGGATTTTGGAGGTTATGATTGTCCATCAGACTAGATATGCATGGGGATTTTGCATGCTTACTCATCTATACCACAATCTTCATCAGGTGGTATATATAGATGGGAAGAGTATCTCGTTTGGAGTTACCCTTCTTCAGATTTAGGCATGGATGCACATCGCCATCACCCGCCTTATTGTTCGGAGAGATTGCTCGCTTGGTTACCCATATGTATATGCGTACACAGGTCCCCTTGTCCAGCCTATGTTGGGAAAGTTAGAGTACTAGCGGCATATATTGGATGATATGGATACAGTCATCTGGAGACTGTATCTTGATTGTGAGGCATGGGATGAGGATGATATAGAGTTGCCCTACTGTAGGATAGTGAGATACATGATTGGTTGCACCCCCTTTATTATTGAGCATTTTTTGGTTATGCGGGTATTGAGACAGTACTGACGGGTTCAGATGATGCCACAGGGTGTGGCCCATTATGCCAGATGCCGAGAGGATGTTCCAAAGTGGGGTCCTTTCATCACATACGAGGCAGAGAGGGCAAAGTATACTGAGCTTCAGCCAGAGTTTTGGGCCATTCATCCAAATGTTATAGATGCACATATGACAAATGATTATGCTACCTACTTCTACTCACATTTGTTTCTCGAGTTGACTAGTCCAAATGAGCCCGCTCCATTATTAGGCAGACCAGTTATATGATGGGCATGACAGTAGCCACAGGCACAGACAAAGGTCGGGGCATAGGCACAAGGACAGGCAGAGCAGCCACACGGAGCAGAGGATATAGGTGGGGTGGCTATGGATATCAATGAGGAGGAGAATTCAGAAAACTCTGATGACAGCGATGATGTTAGGGATGATAGAGGTGGTGGGGGTGGTAGACATATATTTTTCGTTGATGTTCCCTTCAGGACGAGGCCTCGCATAACTAGATTGGTGGAACATCTGAGTACTTCAGCTCCACGTATTACTATCAGAGCTCTATCACAGGGACAGATGGATAGTCTGTAGGCAGAGGTTCAGACTCTTCAGAGTCATCTAGCACAGGCACAAGTCACCATTAGCCAATTACAGGCACAGATTGCATAGCCACCACCTCTTGACCCACAGGTAGCACAACTTATAGCCGAGCGAGACAACTTCAGAGAGCGGTGCATTCAGGCAAAGGGAGTAGCAGAGAGACTCCTGAGGTCAGTTAAGAGCACCTCTATTGGAGAGGTTGTGGCAGAGGGACTGGAGACTGCTCGGCAGGCAGAGTATTACCGGATGAGATACTTTGAGGTAGTACCTGTTGAGTGGAGGATAGCCTACACACAGTCAGGTACCCGGTCATAGACCCATTCACGCAGTCACACAAGGAGTGTGGGACAACCTGTTAGACGAGAGATCGGTGCTTTTGGCAGTAGAGACCCGCGCGAGACCCACTACCTTGAGAGGCAATAGTAGTCATGCTCCACATCTAGATGCCCCTCAGTGACGATTATGGATACATCTTGCCATTGTATTTTACATATATCTTGTTCAGACATTTGATATCTTTGTACACATGGACATTTATTTTGATGAGATTATGATATGCAATGATGATTTGATATGGATGTGTCATTGATTTATGTATGCATTTTTGCTTCTATAGGCTATGTGGTTTATGATTATGCATGCTTATGGATGATGATATATGCACTTTGATATGATCTAAAATGATGATGCATTTGTTTTACTGCAAATGTATGCTTATAGGATGGTGATGCAAATTGTATAATGTAAAATGAATCTGGAAAATGAATTCTAACATGATGATATGATGTAATATTAATGATTTTCCTGCATGATGTATGTAATGGAAATGTATGCAATGAATGCAATGGACGTGTCCTTCCCTTTGTCAATGTATGATTATGCAAATGATGTTAAATGAATGATAATGAAAATGATGTGAAAATGAGGTGAAATATAAATGATGAGATGAATGATTAACAAGTGATATGCATATGATATGTAAAATGATGCGATGAAAATTAATATGGATAATGATTATGATCAAATGAATAAGACCTAATAATGACAATGATGAATAATGATACAAATGATGTGCTAATGAAAATATGATAAATGCAAATGAAATGATAATGATAACCTAAATGAAGAAAGAGATATGAAAAATGATAATGAAATGAGATATAATAAATGTCCATTGTATTCAATTAATGTCTTAAAAGATATATGAAGTATTCAAAACCTCCAAAAATCTATCATACAGTCCCAAATGCAAATCTAAATGAATCATGCAAACCTAGAATGCATAAATGAACTATTCTCCTGTTTGTCATTCCATGAGCCAATTTTGCGTGTAATTTTCATCATTGAGCCTTTTGATATGTTGAAAGTTAGTACAAGCATCAAAGGGGATATTAACATCGATGATGACCTGAGTACTGCTTCCATGATGTTTGATGTAGCAAGTTAATACAAGCATCAAGGTATAATTGAACAAAGATGACCTGAGTATTGTTTGCATAAACAGACAAAAGTTAACCATTTTCCTATGCAAATTCCGAAATGTCATCAATGATACGTTGTAGAGCATGTCCCATGACAAATTTGCACAATACTAGTGATTAGCTTACAGACAGCAACCAAGAAAAATCATACTCCCTCCTTGTGATTCTAGTTCAGTACATCATTGAACCACTCCAAAGATATGATGTCATCAAATGTCAAAACAAAAAATCAACTTATGCCTTAAGTTAGTCATTCATTGTATTTCAGATTAAGATCATCCAATTTATTTCATTTTTATGTCAAACAAGCATTTAGACCCAGTTTTGAATGGATAAGTTGTTGTTTCTAATATTTTGATACTTGACATATGTTGTTTTTTCCTGCCAAAAAGTTCCAAGAAGTGAATTGCCCCTAACGATCCTGCACTCTAACTCCTGATTAGACACAAACTACTACTAAGGATAACATTAATAACCAAGCCATGATGAAATCCTTGTCGTTTCAAGGAAATGTTTGGATGCATGATGCAGATGTGATGGCTAGGCATGTATGTGATGTCGATGAAAGATGGATATGCAAAACATATCCTGATAGATGAGAGAGCCAACCAAATCACAGAGTGCATGTTTGCCAGGTTTTCACCATTTGTTTTTATTGCACTTTTTTCGATTTTTTTGACTTTTTTGTATTTTTCTCTTTTTGATTTTTTTGTATTTTTGCTATGTCAAAAGATGCCTGTTTGCCAGGTTTTCACCATAATGACACATTTTTCCAGTTTTTATGAATTTTTCCATGACTCTTTATATTGTTTTTGATATTTTTCCAGGAATTTTTATACTATTTTTGATATTTTTCAGACATAAAACTTCTTCAGGTGGATGTTGTTGGTCGGATCTTCAAACAGGTCCCCTTCTGACGTTGACAACTAATATGCCCCCGATCCATATGTTGCAATGATAACAAACAAGCCCAACCAATTTGGCTCGAACTTGCCTTTCTTTTCCCGATCCTATTGATTACAAGGGTTTTCTTTGAGAACTAAGTCACCCACTTGAAAAGCTCGTGGTTTGACTCTATGATTGTAGCTGCGGGACATAACCTGTTGATATCCCTTTAAATGATTAACTGCATTTTGACGCCATTCATCAAGCAGTTCCAGCTCTTGCACCTTGATACTCTATAATCCTCATCATTTATTAGCCCTTTCAGTGATACTCGAAGTGAGGGGATCTCAACTTCTAAAGGCAAAATAACTTATGCTCCATAAAGCAAGGCATATGGGGTAGCACCTATTGGTGTGCGAATACTTGTTCTATATGCCCATAATGCTGGATTTAACTGGACTTGCCAATCACGGCCTGCATCATTTATTGTTTTCTTCAAAATCTTCATAATTGTTTTATTTGAAGCCTCTACTTGGCCATTTCCTTGTGGATAATAAGGCGTAGAGAACCTGTGTTGGATGTGAAATCTTACACAGAGTTCATCAAAATCTTGATTTTTGAAAGGTCTTCCATTATTTGTAATAATGGAGTTGGGAATGCCATACTGACATATGATATAGTTCAAAATGAATGATGAAATTTTTTTCCCGGTAGCAGTTGTTAGGGGAATAGCTTCAATCCACTTAGTGAAGTACTCAGTGGTTGTGATAATGAACTTGTGTCAATTTGATGATGATGGATGTATCTTGCCAACCAAATCCAATCCCCACTGAGCAAAAGGCCATGTTGTGGTGAAGGTTTGTAATTCCTGAGAAGGAGCATGAATGAGATTCCCATGAATTTGACATTTTGAACAGTTTTTTACAAAGATGAATGATTCTTTCTCCATGGTCAGCCAACAGTAATCCATTCTAACAAGTTTCTTTGCTAAGGTTAGTCCACTTGAATGTGTCCCACAAATACCACCATGTACCTCTTGTAAGGCCTTTTCTAATTTACCACATTCGAGACATCTAAGGAGGGTACTATCAAGACCGCGTCAGTACAAGACGTCAACAATTAAGGTGTAACGAGAAGATTGACGTATGAAATTCCTTTTCTAATTTCTAGACAAATCTAGGGGCAACGTAGTATCTTTTAGATAAGCATAGATTTGGCCATACAAGGGAGAATCAAAACTGGTTAGGTGACAAATGATCTGGGTCTCTGGATTATCATAGGCAGGAGAAGACAATTGTTTCGCCAGGAAATTGTACCGTGCTTGGTTCTCTGACAGTTGGAGTAGTGATGCAATTGTAGCCATGGCGTTTGCAACTTTATTATCAGTACATGAAATTTGTGTGAACTTGATACCAAAAAAGTACTTCTTGAAATCATCCACCATTTTCTTGTAAGGCATTAACTTGTCATCCTTAGTTTGATATTCATCATTGATTTGATTTATGACAAGTTGTGAATCACCAAAAACTTGTAGTTCTGTGATTTTCCAGTCTAATGCAATTCTCATTCCAATTAATAGTGCCTCATACTCGACTATGTTATTTGTGCAAGGAAACATTAGCTGATAATGTTTTGGAATTGTATGTCCTTGAGGTGTGATGAAAATAATTCTTGCCCCCAAACCATGTTGAGTGTAGGAGCCATCAAAATAGAGTGCCCATGACTGCTTAATGGTTGTTGTGAATACATCAGCATCAGGAAAATCAATGTGTATTGGATGTTTTGCTTGCATCGATGCATTGGCCAACTGATCTGCTATTATCTGTCCTTTTATAGCCTTTCAATCCACATAATGGATGTCAAACTCACTCAGGATCATGACCCATTTAGCTAATCTACCAGTTAAGGTTGCCTTAGAAGATATTTTAGTGGATCAATCTTAGCCACAAGCTTTATTGTATGAGTTAGCATACAGTGTCGCAATTTTTTAGAAGTGAACACTACTGCTAAGCAAGCTTTTTCAATGAAGGTGTAATTTAGCTCATGGATTGTCAAAGTTCAACTAATGTAATATATTGCTTGCTCCTTCCCTATTTTGTCCTCCTGTGCCAATATTGCTCCCAAGGATACTTCCATGGCAGAAATATACAATATGAGCGGTTCACCTTGCACTGGTGGAATCAACACTGGTGGACTCATTAGATAATTCTTTATTTGATCAAATGATGCTTCACATCCATCCTCCCATTTTAATGGAACATTCTTATGTAAGAGATGAGTGAATGGTAAACTCTTATCTGCCAGTTGCGCAATGAATCTCCTGATGGATTGCAACCGTCCCTGCAATGAGCATAATTGACTGATGTTCCTTGGTGGTGGCATATCGAGAATTGCTTGTACCTTTGTTGGATCCACTTCAATTCCCTTTTCTGACACAATATATCCTAGAAGCTTTCCAGATTTCACCCCAAAGACACATTTCTTTGGATTTAGTCTCACTTTGAATTTTTCCATCTTGTTAAAAAATTTAGATAAGATATCTAAATGTTCTTCTCTTGTGTGTGATTTGGCTAAAAGATCATTGACATAATCCTCCATGAATGTGTGCATCATGTCATGAAAAATGGTAGTCATTTCTCGTTGATAAGTAGCTCCTGCATTCTTGAGGCCAAATGGCATTACATTCCAGCAATATGTACCCCAACAACATGTGACTGTTATTTTATCTTGATCTTCAAGTGCATTTTTTATTTGGTTGTATCCCGAAAATCCATCCATTAGTGAATACATAGCATGTCCAACAGTCAAATCTACAATCATATCTATGTTTGGCAGAAGGAAATCGTCTTTAGGGCATGCCTTATTTAAATCCTTGAAATCTGTACAAATTTTGATTCTTCCATCTGGCTTTGATACAGGTATGATATTGGAGATCCATTCCGCATAGTCTATAGACCGAATGAATCCAACATCTAACAATTTCTTTAACTCCTCCTTGACTAATAATGCAACAGGTGAATGCATTTTTTTGAGTTTTTGCTTCATAGGTTTCACTCCCGGCATGATAGATAAATGATGCATGATGAGATCTGGATCCAATGCAGGCATATCTGTGTAGGACCATGCAAAATTGATTTGATTGTTCTTGAGAAATTATGTGAATCCAAAGATTTCCTCTTATGTAAGTGATGCAACAAGTTGCAAGACTTTGGGTTGTTCCACAGTACCTAAATTGATTGTCATTGTTGGTTCTATTAGAATAGAAGACCTTTCTTGATAATGTTCATGAAGAGTGTCAAGTTTCCCATCTTTCGGCGCCTTTGAAAGGTTTTCACCGTTAGATACGCTTTATATTTTCCTCTTTTCATGATCTAATACTGCCTTTGTTAGGTTTTCACCATTAGATCTTTCTTTTATGTTATTAATTTTGTAGCTGAGAAACTTGGCACTTTCCTGTCTAAAACTTTGATCTTGTGATTCCCTGGTGGAACTTGTTTCTGGTTTGGATGAACAAAGAAATTTTATTATGGTTTCATCATCGAGAAAAGTTGGGATATCAATTGGTGCAATTTGTTCCCAATCAATGAGTTCGGGATGGACCAAAGGAAATGGATCATTAGGCTGGGTAAGGTCACTAGCGGTTAGGATCATGATGCTATCATCACCTCTGTTATGGGAAAGATCTATGGTGGTATCCTCCTGTTGATGATTTGTCTCACTTTGAATCGAATTGTCCTCACTCGAGTCATGATCACTTTGTAGAACGTAATCAAGTGGAGTCCTTGAGCTTTCTCCTTGTATGAATGTAGGTGTGAGTTTTTGTATGAAATCCACCTATTTATCTTTCCAGAATTTATCATCAAAGATGTTGTCCCATTCATATTCATTGGAGTCAGTGTCAGAATTGTCTTCTTGAATTCTAAGAATTGTTTCAGCTAACTCCTCATTGGATGTTCTTTGTACTACTTCTTCCTTTGTATCCTCATTGGATGTTATTTGTGCTACTTCTTCCTTTGTATCCTCACCATATCCTAACCTAGTTTTATCCTTTGGGTGCATTATTTTTAATCGGATAGGTTCAACAATACCCTCCTTTCTTTTGCCTATAGGGCCATTCCCTTCATAACCCATTTGCTGCATTATTGTATAACCTTTTCCATATTTCTTTGTGGGTAACTTGACATGTTGTATTGATTCCTCTTCATATTTGTAGATCCAATCAAGGATAACTCTATGTTTTGTTTCATTTTCTTTGATAAATCTTCCATCACACTTGGTGATGGGAACTGAAGCTTGTGTGCCTGAGGCCAAAGTTGTTGTAGCCTGTTGTATGGATATTGATGGTTGACCATGAGATCTTGGAGACATGGGTAGGTTAGAGAGACATAAGGAATATTCTCCCACCCCATTATCTTTTAATTTTAGCTTGGTGCCAAAATTACTTATCATTTCTCTTGCTTTCTCATTTGTTTTAGAGGTAGAAATGGCCAAAGCCTCTCTATTATGTGGGACAAATGTGTCCTGCATTTCTCTAAGGTTAGAACAAGTCTGATTTCTAATGTGATCGATCGGTATTTTTACTTCTTGTCCATCATATGGAAACTTCAAGCATTGATGATAAGTAGATGGAACTGCTTGCATCTCATGGATCCAAGGGCGACCCAAGAGTATGTTATAAGATAGATCCCGATCCAGAACTTGACAAAAGGTATTCTTCACAACAGGTCCCACTCTGATTGGTAACATGATGGGGCCTTTGGAAGCTCTTTCCTCATCATCATATGCTTTGATTGTAATTTTCCTTCGCGGATCGATAGATTCTTTTGAATATTCCAAAGCAAGGACCAATTTCAAAGTACAAATGTTTAATCCAACTCCCCCATCTATTAGAACACGTCTAATTCAGGATTTATGAACCATGACCTCTAAATAAAGTGAAGAATTATGGGGATGGGTCATGGATGAGTCATCCTTATCATTAGAGGATAAACATGTGGGTGAAGACAAGTGTCCCACCATGGCTTTAAATTTATTGATATCCAGATCAGGAGATGTAGTTGTGTCTATGAGTGCCTTTTCCAGAATGTCCTTATGTGCAGGTGATAATATTAGGAGCTCCAAGATAGAAATTTGGGTCTATGTTTTCCGTAGTTGATCGACCAAATTGTATTGACTCAGAGGGGGAATTGTCACCTTAGATGAACTTCCCTTTACAATGATTTTGGCTTGTCCCCTTGTCGTAGCATTGACCTCCCGATATTCTTGTTTTCCTTTGATTCTGAGAGCATTGATTTGTTGATCATCAGTATAAATATGATTGATAATGGTGTCATAAACATGATTCACATTCTTGCCTTTGTCACCCGAAGATTCCCCTTTTTGATAATTGGGGAGAGGATCCTTGAATGCCTGATGATCATCGTTGGAATTATGCCCCTCAACCGTTATGGTACGGTTATCAATCAAATCCTGAACGAGATTCTTTAACCCTTGGAAATTACTTGTCTTGTGACCTTTGCACCTATGATAATCGCAAAAGTGTGAGTCATTCCACGATGGTGGTTTAACTCGAGGCTCATAATCTCTTTGTGGTGCCAATGTAATAGTGTTTTGATTAAACAATTCATTAAGAATGGATTCTAAAGACTAGCCCAAGGGAGTAAAACTTCGTCAATTTGAGAAAAAATGAGATTTGGGCGCATTTGAATTTTGATTATTGCTGAGATTATAACCACAATTGTTGGTCATATTTCCTTGATTGGAATTATTGCCTTGGTTACTAAAATTTCTAGAATTATTGCTACGTTGAACCCCTGATACATTGAGAACAACATGCTTTATATTCACGTTGTTAGCATCTACTACCCCATCATTCACAACATTTTTATTTTGAGTCCAAATTCGTGACTTGTCGTCGTCATTGCTATTGTTGTTGTTTACGAATTTGGACTTTCTTTATCAAGCTTTAAAACTCCACGCTTGAGCAAGGCACCTTCAATGGGAATTGCATTTTCAATCAATTTTTCAAACGATTGAGGACAGTGAAGGTTGAGTCTATAACTCATCTCTTGATTCAGACTATCAATAAAGATCTCCATATTTTCCTTTTCAAGAACAGGATGGGAATATCTGGCAAACAACCTTCTCCACCTTTATAAAAATATGGTGAAAGATTCCCCAATCTTTTGTTTCACTTTACACAAGTCAAGCATGGTTATCTGATGTTGGATATTGTAGGAGTATTGCGATATGAATTTATTTATTAACTCCTCAAAATTTTCCGATGGGGGGAGTGATCTTGGAAAGCCACTTCATGGATTGTCCACCCAGACTTCATGGAAATAATCA
Source organism: Sequoiadendron giganteum (assembly GCA_007115665.2). Lineage (NCBI taxonomy): Eukaryota > Viridiplantae > Streptophyta > Pinopsida > Cupressales > Cupressaceae > Sequoiadendron > Sequoiadendron giganteum. The sequence goes on from CM021103.1 coordinate 53,715,916, forward strand.
CATTAAGTAGGTATCTTCATGAGCGAATTCTAAGCTCATATTTCAGAAATCCCTCACATGATCAATCGGATCTATTTTCCCATTATACCTATCAAACTTCGGGATTTCGTAATATTTTGGAAAAGGAATCATTTGAAGACTCTTGTCAAATGGATATGGACAGATATCATCCAAAACATACTTATTTGTTGAACCCCCTTGTATTTCTTTTATTTTCCCTTGCAAGGCTCTTATTTGTTGAGTAAGAGAACTAAAATCATTAAGAGGGGCTTCAGGATTTTCTCTAATCCCTTCCATGTCGAAATCAACAGCTAACTTAGCTCCTTGATTAGCTAATGAAAGGAAATATATTTCCTTGTTTCGTTCTAAAACTCTTTCCATGAGAGTATGGAATTGAGGATCATGTTTTGCTTCTTGAAGCTTTTCTTCTATTATCTCATCAGTATTAGAATTATCTCCAGTGCAAAATCTGTGAAAAGGATTTTCTTCCCTATCACTATTGTTGCTTTTATCACCCATGTTGCTTAATGTACTTTCCATTTCATCTCCTTCTATGTGCTTTCGAGATCTTGTGACAACATGCATAAGCTTTTGCCAAATTTCCACTAACTTTGATCAAAAGAATGAAATAGTGCAATTTTGATGGATATCTAAGTCAAAATAGAATGAATATTCTATTGATATGACTTATGAGATTTATAATCTTTAGCTTGTGATTCCCTGATTGAAAGGGTGATAATCCTATTCGCAGGAATTAAACCAAAAATCAAAAATAAAGATAATTTTGCACTTTGTGAGGTTTGATCGTAGTTTTGTAAAAATAAGGATTTTGACAAATGCCTAATGTTTCCTAAGATCTCTATTACAAAAATTGATTGGGACAATTAGAGTACACAATTTTTGGTTGGGGAATGAAAGAGGAACAAATACGTTGACTATGATTATGTCTTTGAGAAAGGGCTCTTCTTTGAAAGAAAGCTCGTGAATATAATGGTTCTAAAGCATAATCGTCAATGAAACCTCTAACAAAGTCGTGATATCAATGAATAAAGGTTTTGTGTTCAAGCAAAACCTTTTGACTTTGATATAAAAATTTTCTCTTTTTCAATAACTTCTTATAACTGAGAGATTTATTTGGCTTCTTAATCTTCTTCTCTAGGGACCTCTTGGCAAAAGTTGCAGACTTCCAGAACCTGAGCATAGAAAAAGACTAGACTGAGATGGCAGATTTTTGGGTGTCAGAAAATTACCCAGGTTCAGAATACAGATGCACTAAAATTTCCAACCTATGCGTCAAACTGTTACACGTATGCGCTAAAACAAAGCACAAATGCACTAAAACAGAGCATGAATGCGCTAAAACAGAGCACAAATGCGCTAAAATAGAGCATGAATGTGTTGAAACAGATCACAGATGCACTAAAATAGAGCATAAATGTGTTGAAACAGAGCACAAATGCGCTAAAACAGACCAACGATGCGCTAAACTATCCAATTGTTGTTATGAGACAAACATGTTTTGTGACAGTTTGATGTTTTGGATGATCTTTATCTATTTTAAATTTGGAAAAACACGGCATACAATAGAAAATAGTTGTTTTGCAAATCCTAAAATCTAAAAAAAGAGTGTATGTTCTTGAGATTTTCACAGGTATTGAACAAAATAGGCACTTCAAACAGACTCACTCTTATTTGTCAAAAAGGTCATCATAGGAACCACAACCCACATCTTAAAATTGCGTCAACTCACACAGTCATGCCACCCCCTAGAGGGTGCCCATGTTTTTGTCTTTTCCAGCTGCGTACTCAAGGTTAGATTTCTCGATCCCTTGAGCAAACAATTTTTGGCAATTATATGGTGAGTGTCTTGGGGGCAGATTCTTCCCTCCCCTTGAACTGTATTTAATATGATGTTTGGATACTGACTCGGTTGGATTTCTACACTATGGTTCGTAATAAAGGTATTCGTTTGGTGTAGCAATAGATAAACTCCCTCACGAGACCTCCCAATCTTTAGAACAAAGATTTTTGGGATGGTTATCTTGCTCACTTCTGTTGAATATGGGTTTCCACAAAATTCACTTTTGATTAGAGTGGGTTGGAAAACCTGGCTTTGGTTGTTCCCACTTAGGTCATTTTCATAGGGTGAGTACTTTTTCCCACTACAGTAGGCCTTCTACATGATGTAATAAAGCATGAATTGCATAAAATGGAAAAAGGTAAGTCTGGTGTTTTGGTCACCCAGTAAAGGGGAGAGCATAAACCTATTACCCATCAATCACAGCAAACAAAAAGTTAATTTTAAATCCAAATGATAATTTTTTACACTAAGTGAAGATGTTGCTTCACAACAAACATTGGATTCATTTTAACCAAGCAAAAAAACAAAACGTTTGGTGACTATCCTAGGATTGGTTAATTCTAGATTTAAGTGACTAGCCTAGGATTGCTTCATTTTACTTTAAAACTTAATTGAAAAATATATGTCTGCGGTTGGCGTCAGAATCAGGATTTGTTTTTACACCCCCTGTATGCGCTAAAATAGTTGGTAAATGCGCTAAAACAATCAATAAATGCGCTAAAGGAACAAGCAGGGATGCACCAAAATAGTTGGCAAATGCGCTAAAAAAACTGACATATGCGCTAAAACAAGCCACCAATGCGCTAAAACAGTCATCGTATGCGCCAAAACAAAGCTCTTATGCACTAATATGAGGCTCGTATGTGCTAAACCGGAGCTCCAGTCCGTCACCTATCAGAAAATCTACAATAAAAAGATTAAAAACGGAGCAAGGCCCCATGGTGGGCACCAAAAATGTGTGTGAGAAAATATGTGTTAGTAATAAAAACAACTAACACACCAATGAAACATTATATTGAAGGAAACTAATTAAAAAGATAAAACAAACTCTAAATAATAGCAGCTCCTTCAAAAGCGTTTCATTGTCCTCTATCTCCAAGGATTTGATGCAAGTTACTGGCTCTCAGTTGGTATAAGTAACAACTTGTTGGAATGACAACTTAGGAGAACAAGATTTATGCAACATGTATGTTTATTGCTAAATGATTGAAACTATGAAGTTGAAAAACTAAAATGCTAGGCTATGAACTTTGAAATGCTAAATGTTGATTTGAATGCAACTATAGTAATCATGCTTAAATTCACAAAATCTAGGATCCTTTTCAACTCACAAGAGGGTTGTATTTATAGATTTTTGGAGGCTAAAATCTAGTTGGCAAAGATCAACGGTTGAGTTTCAAACCTGTCAAGATGAACGGTGAGAGATTGAGAAGTTGAGAGAAAGATGGAAGGTTGAGAGAATAATGGAGAAATTTTTTCAACCCACAAAACCATCCTCATTCAAAAATGGAGACAAATATGCCATTTGTCTTTTCATTTATGAAATTTAGTTGAAAGTTGAGGATAATTCCTAATTAAATAAATAAATTTATTTAATTACATGTGACTTGGATTTGAGAAGCTTCCATAATTAAATAATTAATATTTAATTGTGTGAAAGATGAAAAAGGTGGGTAATTAAATATTTGTAAATATTTAATTATGTAATATGAAAAATGAATTAGAAGAATATTCCATTATTTGGATTTAAAAATTCAAACTTAGAATTTAATATGATAATTAATATAAATAAATTATGGAATTAATTTAATTAAGTTAGAAGAATTAGAAAAATTAACAATATAAATAAATAATTAAATTTATTTATATGTAGATGACTTTAGAAGATTAATTAAATAATTCATATTTAATTAATTAGCAGGTTTGATTAACTGTGACCATTTTTAGATGTGTACAAATTGAAATGTTGGAATATTCATCTTTGTGATCTGTGGAGAGAAAATTTGTTTATAATCCACTTGTTGGTTCTTAGAATGTGAGCTAAGCTTTCTAATAAGTTATAATGGTCCAACATTAGAGAATATCTAATAAAGTTAGGTTAAGAATTTCTAGCTTTGTGACATAATATTTTGAGGAATTACTCAACTTCTTAGCACACTCCAAAGTTGATGCAAATAATAAGGGGACATCGTGTGCATGCATAATATCACACATGTTTACACATCTCATATAGCACAAGAACCTTAGTAACACTCATAGAGACGCTTTGTAGTCTTGTGTTCTTTGGAAACACCAAGAGTCATTCCACACATTTTGTCTAGCCTATACATCACACATGTAATTTTGTGATACCCTTGTATGTTTCAAAAACATCAAGATGAACATTACACAAGCACCTAAATTATTTGACAGGCTAATGTGTATACCTCAATATCCCTTCATCTCCAATGAAACCACTTATGTTGTTACATACATTACTATGAAAACCTTAGAAACCTTCGTGTTGTCATGCAAGAACTTGTGTTATTTTGTGCAACACTTATTATTGTGTTCCATTATGCATGAATCGAAACACTATTTTGTTGTGTGCCTTGTGCATGACTCAAAACACTATTTTGTTGTGTGCCACCATGCATGAATTTTGATAACTTCATGCATGTACATGTCATGACTAATTCTACATATGGACACATTTTGACTATTTGAAAAATGTACATCCTATATGTAATATTTTTTATGTTGAATAAATAAAGTGGTTTATATATAGCTACATTGTTTTCCTAAGTTCTAGGTAATAGGAATCATCAATGATAAGGTCTATTTTTGTTATATAATAATCGAGAAGACTAGATATTGTTATGAGATTATTACATTTAACAATATTGTAATCCCAATACCTCTAATGATGATTAAAATATTTGAGATTAATTTGTTTAACTTAGATGCATCATCCTAATGAAAATGTAATGCTTTAATTAGAACATATTTAATAAAAATATGAATGTGATTCATATAAATGCATTGTTGTTATAAATATGTTGATTTTCATTGGACACCATGTATGCAACATCAAGCTCTAATGTATATCTTATAATTTTAGTGCCCTCATAAATGCATTTTTATTATAGGCCATGTGTGGGAAGTCTTTTGTTGTTATAGGTATCCTTTCCATAATGTGTGTGTCATCTTCATGTTCTTATGTATTACCAACGTGCCATAAATACTTAGGCATGTTTTATGAAAGGTAACCATATAATTTTTAGTTATTGCAAAAAAAATGTTAGTTCTTCTTTTGCTTGGTAATCATCAATGCTATATTGGACATGACATCTAGTATTAGATCCCTTGGAATCTTTGGGAGCTATTTTGGTTCTACTTGCACTTATTTTGTGTGCATTGCATTGTGATAACAATTAATTTCTTCATAGATTAATCCTTATTGTTAAAACAAGGTTTTGGATTGCATTGATCTACTATTGAATGTAAAAAATCACAAGTATAATTAAATGAATGAAATTAATTGTAGTGGGCATTAAATTTATTTTCATTATATTAATGAATGGTTACTTTCTTACTTACCTAGCCTCTCCTTGGTGAATATAGATAAACACTCGGATAATAAAAGAAATTTGTGAAATTTAATGAAAGTTGTGTGTGTGAACCTTACATAATTATTAAGACATCATTCTTAGCACTTGAGTTAAATTTTTATTTCATGGAAAAAAGTGTTAGTTGTGTTAAAACTATTATGACAAAATGTCAAGGATATTAACCTCTTTAAATGTAATGATTAGTGGATTGAAATGTACAAATATCAAGATGGTTTGTTATCATTTTATTATTAAGCATAACACATTTTATAATATACCTTAGATAGACTTGTTATATAACATAAGATTCTTCTTAAAATTTGTAGTTTAAAAGACCTTGTTGACAAGAGATAACCTCACTTTAGGTTGTAAAACCAAGCCATTCTTGTATTTAAATCTTTAGATCACATCTTAGAAATAGAGCCTTACTACACCATCAGAACTTAAAATTATGACTAAATGTAGTTTTTTTCTTGTCAAATTTGTGTCACTTAATTGACCCTAACAATGTGTACTAATACATTTTCTTAGATAGTAAACTATAATGAATTCTAACATTATTTAAACTATGAACACATAAGACAAATTGGAATGAATTAGAAGTTATTTGAATTATGTAAAGCATGGAGAGTATATGATTGTTTGACTTTTAGTAGATGAGTGGATGTTATCCTAGTAGATCATGAAAATTCATAGTAATTTTAGAGAGAAATTGAATGATGATCGTGTTGAAAATAAGTGTTGAGCTCAAGAATAAATATGAGTAGAAGCAAAGTAGTAGGGAAATAATTGGCCTATGCTTTCTTGATCATGATTAAAATTGTGTTATAATTCATTAAATTGTTAGTATTTAAATGTGGAAACTCTTTGTGAATGATCAATATGTGAGTCGACCTATATATAGGAAGTCAAATTATATTTATGGCATTTCCCTTCTTGTGTGTGTTCCTGTATTCTATGGTTAATAATTAAAAAATATAAAAATATATTTTATTTTGTGTTTAATGCCAAAAATGTAGGATATGGAATTTTCATATATTTTATATGCACATAGAAGTAATTTAGGATTTAAGTAAGATGATTTTGAATATTATATTGTGTTATCATCATTAAATGTATGTACCTTTAGCATTTCATCAACCATATTGAGTCAATTAGCACTTGCAAATGCTTTATAATATACTTTTAAGATAGATTTCCTTCTAATTTTGTTTTAAAGCAAATAAATATTTCCCGAGGAGTATGATTAGAACATGAAAATAAAATGAGCTTATATAAGTTGTGGAAGGAAGAAAAATAGGTTAGGATATACAAACAACTACTTATATTGCATAAATTTTTAAATTAAATAGCATCAATTTCATGTTGATAGGTGAAATTTAGTGTAACTAAAAGTGAAGGTGAAAATGATGTGTAATATGAAAGGTTGAACTATGGTTGTCAAAAATTGAAATTTTTATAATTGATCAAATTATGTTGTGAATGTGATTGAAATGTAAACATCAATGAATTTTCAGATTGCATCTCAAGTATGTGATACATGGTATCCATCTTGGGAGGAGGGTATTATGGATGACACATATGATCCAAATTTATGCACCCTTTTGTAATAGTTGTGTACGTACAAATAATTATGGTTGGGTTCATTTAGGCATGGATTTATTTAGAACTGTGTAAAGGTGTGTGCCTTTTCAATAGGTAAAATGTTATGAACCCCCCTCAATGCTCTTATGTTCTTATAGTTTATTGGTGTCTCCCATACTCTTGGACCTCCCACTTAATTGGGAGCAAACTAGTGTAACTAAGGGTCAAGAGAGACAACACATCCATTACAAGTTTATACTTCATGGATTATATGTTCTTCAATTGAATCCCCCACAATTAGAATCATATAAGATGGATCATAGTGAAAACTTGTCCCCTCTCGTTGCTCTTGATTCTATTAGTTGAGAATGGACCATGATGCACCTAGAGCCTAATTCTACCATAGGTTTATTGTATTGGGACTACCACCAACTATAGATAATTAATACTATTATTGAACTTAGAAACCTGTTATGATCATTGGTTAATGGGATTGAGATAGTTGACATTTAATTGAGCATTGGTGACAACTTGGTTGATAGATTTCAATAGACACGTGAAATTTTATCAGGATAATTGTAGAAACATAATATTGAAATTGGGATAAGATGGTATGACAATTATATTAGTATCTTGATAGCATTGGTAATACGATTAGTGTTGAACACGCGGAATACTGAGAGGGGGGTGAATCAATATTCACTAAAATTCATTAACTTCATCAACTTTAAACATTTATTCAGTGCATCACATTAAAATTGTGGTAATAGAAAGGAACATAGAAAGCATGCATCACATCAAAGAACACAAGAAAACCATATTTTACGTAGAAAACCCAAAAAGTTAAAAACCGTGGTGAGGATCAACTCACAATATATTATAGTTAGTTATAAGATATTACATAATGGCTCACTGCAAAGTGGACTCACTATTTGAAGGACTCTCTATCCAGAGAATAGAAGAAGTGGCTCACTGTCAAAATAGAAAAGAGGATGGTACACTACCAAAATGAACTACTAACAATGCATCTCACTTATGTTGAAGATACAATTCCACTGAAGCTCAGAAAGCTGACTTAACACACTTCATACTTCACCACAATTACACTTCACACCTCTCTGCACTAGATCTCTCACACACACACACTTAATCATTTCGCATCACATATCTCATACCACACCTTCGCACAAGGAATTACCCTTATACATATACCATAACAAATAAAAACATAAATTAGGTCACCCTAATTAGATGAAACGTGCAATACTTCAATCCGTCAACTCAAAAATTAACCACACATGCCTCACAAAATAAACCAAAACATATGACACATCAAAATAGGTTGGCATGACCTATAATTACTCTCATAAGTCTTATCCATACATCCTTTAATTTTGCACAGGCCCAAAATACTTAGGTAGGTTGCACATAGCAAAACTGGTGAAGTAAAACTGAATGAACCGACTGTTCATCCACACCTTGACACGCAGACCACCAAAACACTTGTTGCTTGGAATGTACACACATCTGACACCTATAAACACTTCCTCAAATTTTCATAATAAAATGTTCATTTGAAGTGGAATGAGGAGCATTCCTATCATGTACTATGTACCACTAACACTGCCATTATAAATTTTGATACTTTGTCAACATTATCTTCAACTGTGGAAGACATTAAGCAATACGGACCCAAAGACTAGTTCACTAAACATTGAAACTACACTCTGGACTTAGGTAATTATCTAGATCATCTAATCTTCTCCGGATCAACACTTTTGCATCTCTCCCATGGATTACCATCAATAATGGGTTTCAATCAATGGCAACACCATATGCTATCATACTTATCAATCCTCATGTAACACCCCACCATGCAAACCCCAAAGGACAACTAATGAAGACAATTTATAACACAATTTTTTTTGTTGAATAACTAATATGGAATGTAAACTACCATACAACTCTAATACTGAAATCATGCATAAACAACACCTAACTAGTCCTCTGGGGTGCACATGACTGCATTATGATGCAAACGCTCCTAACATAACACAAAACCCATAACAATAATATCTATGCACATGCCTTCATATAAAACCCTTATAAAAAGGAAATGAACAATGAACATATATCCATAATTCCATACATATACATATATAAGTGATCACATGATAACATCAAGGATACATCCATTACACTTGGCGTATGAATACACATCCAATCCAACGCTTACGTAATTATAAATATTTCCACAGGTACAACACTTCATAAGTGCAATGTATGCAAATCAAGATTACAACACCATACCCATATGGAGAATGATCAATACATAATACAACCATCTTCCCTTATAACAACGGGAAGAAATCCAAAATTAAATAATAAGATACATCAAGAAAGAATATAGATCATAACACCAAAAACTATCACCAACACTGGAAAGCTCAGGAACCACTGCAACTGGCACAACTCTGCAGCATCACGATTGTCGGTGGGGAACCCAATGGGTGTATAGCATGTTCCACCTGACCATGTGGACCCTAAGGTCCACCCCTCGTTCTAGGAGATGAAAAGAGGACCCACAACGTAAAAATAGTCAAGTGTACAAGACTAACATGACTCCACAATCTAAAAGGCAATAAGACAAAAACATAAGAACAATCACCTCCAAAGGTACAAGAACAATTAGGGGGAACTAAAAACATATAGGGTTGTTAAAGGGAAGTGTGTCATCACATGGCTCGACATGGGTTACCCAATGCGGACCTTCATAGGTTACTGGCTCCCATCCTGGGTTACCCTGGAAACCTCAACCGATCCCCCGCCCCCATTCTTACACATGCGGAATCAACTTACCTTTCTTGAGGACAAGGTACTTGATTTTCCATTCCAGTCCTTCTCATCTCATCCCAAGCCTATACAAGTGCTTGAGCCATGAGAGAGGCAACCATTATCTTTCGTTAGTGTAGTTTCTATCCACCACCTAACTATTTATTAGGTTATAACTTGATTAACTCAACTTCCACATGAGTTACCCAGGAGACCACTTAGGGTTACGACCCCCATGAGAAGCCACAGTCCCTACTAGCAAAAGGACCACATAATCACAACGAGTAAGCCACTGCACAACTATAAAACCAATAAGAAAATGTACCTAGTGGGGTAAACTCCATTCCACACTAGAGCAACAGAGTAACATACTTCCAAGTACAAGGCTAAACCCACAAATCTCTAATACAAAAAAAAAAACAACATAAGGCATACTTTCCCCACCTCTGGAAGCCTAAAAGAAAATTGACTACTCAAGGACTCTTGAACGAGGGTAAACCAAAGTAAAATGAGTCCCAACACATAATTCCAACATATAAAATCTCCTCAGTTACAATTATCACAAGAGGGAGATGAAACGACATGAAACCATCAAAATCAAACTTTAATTTCACTAACAAAACCAAAGAGATAGATTCAAGAACACTTAGTTCATCACTACATTTTTTCCTTCCATCCCTCAAGAATTCATTTAAAGTAATTAAAGATACTATATAAACATATATTTTATCACTATTTCACTATACATGTAACATAATAATAACTTGATTTTCCTATCACTACTTACATTTTTATTCATATTTCAATATTATAGGAAATAGATATCCTAACCATTTTATTATATTTTGTTTATTTGCTAATTACAAAGTCATTTACAAATAATTAAAGAAATCATATAGACATATTTTATAAATAACACAACCCCCCATTTATTACATCATAAACATCAACATCAACTATTAATTTCCCTATAAATTAATTTAAAACAAAGCCCTTACGTAGAAAAGAATGATAAATCAATTATTAATTGTAGACTACTAATCTTATATATATTTGCATAGCCTAATCAAAGGATATAATAAGGTAATATTTATTCAATATCGTTTACTAACTAATTTGGATCTTATGATGAAATTGACATTACTTCACAATTCCCATTTTCCTTAATTCACTAACACTTCCAATATACTAATTTTAAAGAGCATTTAAATAATCAACTACATAGCTACACAATCATTCAAGCACATTACCCATAAAGGAAATTGTTCCTTTTATTATAACATTATTCCTACATATTAACCCACTGCTAGACTTATCTATTACATAATTATAACCCACTGCTGTCAGTATCTATTCAAGGCAACAACCATAACATAGACTTTGAATGGAGGATACGGCCAACGGGTCTGTAAAAGATAATGGAAACATAGACTTTATTTAACCCAATAGAAGGAAATCGGATATACTTCCTCTACAAACATCACTACACACATATGACAAAGAGGGAAGCCAAGCAAGGCTAATACGAATGGAGAGGATTAGTGGGTGCGGCCTAGTGATGCAAATTGGCCAGAGTACACATGACAGTCATAGATATTATTCATAAAGCCAACATAATTGAATTATACTTTTTTATTTGAGATGGTCCCTTTCATCCCGAAGAATTATTTAATTTTCTTTTTTTTTAAATTTAATATGTTGCATTGACTATTACTTATGATTTTCAATATCTTTTATGTATTTTTTTTGTGGATTTAACTTCGAGACTTCACCTTCTTAAATATTTTTTTGGTTTGAGGATTTCTTAATGTTTTCAATTGTGATTTTGTGTGGAGTAATGTGACATGTGTAAAATGTTCATATCATGAGGGGTCCTACAATTTGTATAGGGGAGTATATATGGCTTATGGGATTCTATTAAAAGGATGGGGATCACAAATGGTACAAGTATTTTATAGTTGTAATCCAACCCCCTAGATATGTGTTTGTGATTCCTTATGTACCTTCCTCTTGAAGGATAACCCCCTAAAAAATATAAGAGATATGTATTAGGAAATTTATGGAAGTGTCCTCATGGAGGGCCTTGATATCATCTTTCATATTAATTCTATGAATTTTTGGATATTGGATATGAGTTTTTATTGTTCTATGATTCCTTGGATAGTGTTTCTATAGTTTTACAACTACATCATCATTTAGTTACTAACTCTATTGCTCCTCAACCCTACGATTCTATGGTTCCATGGTCCTTTGGTTCCTATATTAGGGTATTTGACATTCATATAGAATCATTTTGTGAGTCTTGTGATGTGGTCCTTATGATATATGTTATAGAAATATTGGTATGTATTTTTTTATGAACTAAGTGTGGAAGTATTAAATTAGAAAGAAAGAGATAAAGAGAGAACTAAATGCTAGAAATTGAGTATAATTGAGTAGGATGTTATGAGGTCTTGATGATTTGGACAATCCTTGATTTGGTTTTTGCATTCAATCTTTAAAATAATTGAAATGCCTAATAATTTTTCTAGACTACTTGATTAATATGAGATAATATAGCTAATAACATGAATGAATGGTGAGTTATACTTTACCATCACTTGGTTAACCTTTTTAACCTTATCCTTCATAGCTTTAGTGGTAAATTATTGAGATTCTCTTAGTATATCTTGTTCATTGTCCTATAATTCATTACACATGTAATTATCATACTTTACATAAATTAGTATTATGAACTTTGTTACATAATGATTCATGAGGTAAATTTTCAGTTTAGATATTTGTTCTTATGATTGGTCTCTTTCGATAAAGGAGTTAGAAAGTTTTATTTTCTAATATTACCTATTCATGTGTAGGTGTACTTCCACCCCAATCTTAATGAATTCTATGAGGAAGTCCAAATTAAGGGGTGGAATTACAAGCCCAACCTTATGGTTGCTAGTGTAAATAGAGTCATTAGATAACTAGTTAAGTTGTCATTGCCTTCTATTTTGATGCCTAGGGTGTAACTAAAACTTAAATTGTAATTTATATTCTCCAAAAATCTTGGCATTAGTTGTCATATGGATTCATGAAGAAGGTGAAGCACAACGTTGGTGATTACAATTGAATTTGGACTCAATGCACCTTCCCAAATCTAGACGCTCCAATTGAGGAGTGGAAAATCTTGTATGATAGACAAGACTTACATGAGATGACCACTCCATTTTGGAGCATTGTACTTGGGTGATCCCACGAGAATGTGTGGCCTAACTAGAGTGCTCAAATTAGCATTTTCAATTTGAAGTCAATTATAGGGAACAAACAATTAATTTTTAAGGACAATGTAAACTAATGAGTTGTGACATTTTTTGTGTAGATTTCAAGATATGATTTTCATTTTTTAAAAGAACTATTTCCATTCCTTTTTATTTTTATTTTAAAATTATTTTTTTATTTTTTTTATTAAGTGATATTTCTCCATAGCTCATAACTTTCACTACATTTTTTTTATGATTTATTGAAATTAGAACATTAGCTCTAATAATTTTTATAGAGTATTTTATTATTAATAATTTTTGAATTCTTAAGCTAATGAATTTCTTAGAACTATATATTTCATAACATAGTTGTCAAATAAAAATCCCTTTTTATTGAAACAAAAACATCTACATGGAGTGCAATGTATTTCTTGAGATTTTTCTAACAATGTTATTTTTTCTAGTGTCTAGATGTCATTATTTGTAATAGATCTAAATTCATTATAATTAAAATATATACATTAAAAAACATAATAAATGTTGTCATTTTGATAAATTTAATGCTAAGGGCTACATAGAAATTATATTTCCAAATAACTTCATTTGATACCCTAAAAGGTGAAGCAAAATTATTTTTTATTAGTATATTGATAGGTGGAAAGGAAACTCCATTGAGGGTTTGATTTAATCCTAAGAGTGTCTATCCAAGGGGGTTTATTTAACACCCTTCTATCAAAACCCTTTTGATGGAAGCCCTCAAAGCTTAAATTATTACTTTTAGAAAAAATATGTGATTTGGGGAAAAAATTAGGATGTCTCATAAGTAGGACACGTGATTGTGGGATCAACAACTTAAGGATTTGATCCATAGAGCTTTATGACATTAAATCATTGTGGTTATCTTTACTATGTTGGGGCAATTAATTGTGCCCATTTGAAATTATTAATGTTTTTTTTTATTCATAGAAGATGCTTTCTAAGGTGGGCATGGGTTTTTGCATGATACCATGGTTTTGGTATTCATTATTTTGGTAAATTATTTATAGTTTTGAACTTTTTCCATGCCTATATATTGAGAGTATGAGATGATGGCGTAGACATGTAAAATTGACCTAACACTTATCGCACACCTTAAATGACATTTTCACATCATTGGCATCATTATCACTGTATTTCACATCAATTGCATCAAAAACCCTAAATTCCTCTATTAATTGAACAATACGACATTATTTAATTAATTCAACTTTTTCATCATTTTTGACTAATTAAATAAATTTTATTTATTTAAAGTTCTGAAACCCTATTTCTGCTATTAATTGAATAATACGATATTATTTAATTAATTCATTTTTTTTTATCATTTTGACCAATCAAATAAATTACATTTATTTAATAAAGTCATAATCTAACTGTACACATCTAAAAATGGTCACGGTTAACCAAACCTGTTAATTAATTAAATATGAATTATTTAATTAATATTCTTAAGTCATCTACATATAAATAAATTTAATTATTTATTTATATTGTTCATTTTTCCAATTCTTCTAGTTTAATTAAATAAATAAGTTTATTTAATTAATGATATCTTCCTCTTAATTAATTAAATAGATTTCACAATTTATTTATATTAATTATCACAAGTTTAAATTCTAAATTTAAATGATATTCTTCATTTCACATTTAATTAAATATTTTCAATATTTAATTAAAACACTTTCTAAATTCTTCACTCTTCTCAATAATTAAATATTTTCAATATTTAATTAAAAAAGCTTTTCATTTCTCTCACATAATTAAATATTTTCAATAATTAATTAAAAAGCTTTTCATTTCCCAGACATAATTAAATATTATCTATTTTAATTATGGACACATCTTCCATTTGTCTCTCAATCTTCCATCCATCTCTTAAAATTCCATCTTCTTTTCAAATTCTCGATCTCTCACCGTTCATCTTAACAGGTTTGAACTCAATCGTTGATCCTGGCCAATTGGATTCTTGCCTTCAAAAATCTATAAATACAGCCCTCTTGTGAGTTGAAAAAGGACCTTGAATTCTAGATTTTCATACGTAGTTATTATAGTCGCATTTTAGTTTTATCAAGCATTTTAGCATCATAGCATTTTAATTCCATAGCTTAAATCATATAGTCATAAATATGCATTTTTAATCAATCTCTTTCTCCTAAGTTGCCATTTCAACAAGCTGCTGCTTACACAACTAAGAGCCAGCATCTTTTATCAAATCCTTGGAGATAGAGGACGATGGGATGAATTTGAAGAAGTTGTTGTCATTACAGTTTGCATTTATGCTTTCTAGTTTAGTTTTCTTTCAATCTAATGTCTCCTCGGTGTGTTAGTTTACTGTTTGTTTAATCTACACATTTTCTAAACACACATTTTGGCGCCCACCATGGGGCATCCCCTCATTTTAATCTTTTTGCCAGGAATTTTTTTGACAGGTGACGAACTAGAGTTGCACTTCGGCACATACGAGCTTTCTTTCAGCGCATACGAGCTTTCTTTCGGTGCATAGACGGACTGTTTCGACACATCCAGGGACTGTTTCAACGCATTCAAGCACTGTTTCAGCGCATCTCGTAGTGATCTTTTAACGCATACAGTAATTGTTTTGGCGCATTTGGGGGTCTGTCCCAGCACACGTAGGGAATTTGTAAAACAAAATTTTTGATTCCGATGCCATCCGTGGACAAAATTTTTATTTTCAATTTTTAAGGAAATGAACCAATCCTAGGATAGAAATTTAAAATTTGGAATATATCAATCCTAGGATAGTCACCACATACTATTTTTGCAGTTGAAATGAACTCCATGCCTATTGTGAAGCAACATCTTCACTTAGTTTAAATCATTGTCATTTGGTGCTATAAAAAGAACATTGTTTGTTTTGTTTGTGGCAATAGGTCTATGCTCTCCCCTTAACTAGGTGACCAAAATACCAGACTACCTTTTCATTTTCATGCAATGTTTACAATTTCTTACATCCTTTAGAGGGCCTGTCGTAGTAGGAAAAAGTACTCACCCTACGGGAATGACCTAAGTGGGAACAACAAAAGCCAGGTTTTCCAACCCACTATAATCAAAAGCAAATTCGAGGAAAGTTCACGATTCAACGGTAGTGTGCAAGATAACCGTCTCCAAAATCTTTGTTCTAAAGATTGGGAGGTCTCTTGAGGGAGTTTATCTATTGCCGCGCTGAACGAAAACCTTGACTACAAACCATAGTGTAGAAAACCAACCGTGTCAGTATCCAAACATCATCTTAATCACGGTGCAAGGGGAGGGAAGAATCTGCCCCCAAGACACTCACCATATAATCGCCACAGATTGTTTGCTTAGGGGATTCGGTATCCACTTCCGTCACCTTGAGTACGCACCTAGAAAAGACAAAAACACGGGTGCCCTCTAGGGGGTGACATGGTTGTGTGAGTCGGCACAATTTTAAGCTGTGGGTTGTGATTAATATGATGACCTATTTGACAACTAAGAGTGAGTCTGCTTGGAATGTTTATTTTGTTTAAAACCTGTGAAAATCTCAAGAACATACACTCTTTGTTTAGATTTTAGGGTTAACAAAACAACTGTCTGCTTCTTTATGCTGTGTTTTTCACATTTCAATCAGATTAAGATCATCCAAAAATATCAAACTATTCAAACATCTCTGTCTCAGAAGTCTAAACGGATAATTTAGCGCATCCCGGGTCTGTTTCGCCGCATTGTCGCTCTGTTTCGGCGCATTGTTGCTCTGTTTCGGCAATTCCCTGCTCTGTTTCAGTGCATCGCTGCTTTGTTTCGGCGCATTGCTGCTCTGTTTCGACGCATCTATTCTCTGTTTCGGTGCATCCGTGCTCTGTCTCAGTGCATCTATGCTCTGTTTTGGGGCATAGGGAGATTGTTTTAGCGCATTCATGCTCTATTTCGACGCATATATTTTCTGAGCCTAGGTAATTTTCTGACATTCAGAAATCAGTCATCTCAGTCTAGTCTCTTCCATGCTCAGAGTTTGGAAATCAGTAACTTTTGCCAAAAAGTCTCTAGAAAGGAACATTAGGAAGCCAAAGAAATCCCTCGGTTATAAGAAGTTATTGAAGAAGAGGAAATTTTTATACCAAAGTCGAAAGATCTTGCTTGAACACAAGACCTTTATTCATCGATATCACGACTATATTAGAGGTTTCACTGACGATTATGTTGTAGAACCTTTGTACTCACGAGCCTTTTTTCAAAGAAGAGCCCTTTCTCAAAGGCACAACCACAGTCAGCGTATTCATTCTTCTTATATTCCCCAACTTGCAATTACCTACACTACTCGTCCCAGTCAAATTCTGCAATAGAGAACTCAAGCACATTAGGCATCCATTAAATCCTCTTTTTTTACGAAGCTTCGATCAAACCTCACAAAGTGCAAAATCATCTTTATTTTTTTGACCTTTGTTTTAATTCCCACAAACAGGATTTTCATCCTTTCAATCAGGGAATCACGAGCTAAAGATTAAAAAAATATTTTTAAGTCATAGAATCTTCATTCTACCTTGGCTTTCATATCCATCAACATTGCACTATTTCATTCCTTTGATCAAGTTAGTAGAATTTGAGTAACGTTTATGCCTGTTGTCACGAGATCTCAAAAGCACTTAGAAAAAGACGAAAGCATAGTAAGTACAATGGGTGATAATAGTGAGAGGCAAGAGGTCCCCTGGCGTAATTCAAATACTAAAGAGATAATAGAAGAAAAGCTTCAAGAAGCAGAACATGATCCCCAATTCCATACTCTTATGGAAAGAATTTTAGAACGAAACAAGGAAAGATACTTCCTTTCATTAGCTATTCAAGGAGCTAAGTTACCTTTTGATTTTGACACAGAAGGAATTAAAGAGAATCCTGAAACTCCTCTCAATGATTTTAGTGCCCTTACTTGACAAATAAAGGAATTACAAGGGCAAATAAAAGAAATAAAAGGGGGTACAACAAAGAAGTATGTTTTGGATGAAATATGTCCTTATCCATTTGATAGGAATCTTTGAATGATTCCTTTTCCAAAACATTGTGAAATCCCTAAATTTGATAGGTATAATGGGAAAACTGACCCCATTGAGCATGTGAGGGATTTCTGAAATATGAGCTTAGAATTTTCTCATGAAGATACCTACTTAATGCGATTGTTCCCATGAAGTTTGGGTGGACAATCCATGTAGTGGCTTTCTAAGATCACTCCCCCCATAAAAACCTTTGAGGATTTAATAAACAAGTTTATATCACAATACTCCTACAACATCCAACACCAGATAACCATGCTTGATCTTTGTAAAGTAAAACAAAAAGTAGGGGAATCTTTCACTACATTTTTGCAAAGGTGGAGAAGGGTGTTTGCTAGATACTCCCGCCCTGTTCCTGAAACAGAAAAGATGGAGATCTTTATTGATATTTTGAATCAAGAAATGAGTTACAGATTGAACCTTCATTGTCCTCAATCATTTGAAAAATTGATTGAAAACACAATTATTATCGAAGGTGCTTTGATCAAGCGTGGAGTTTTGAAAATTGATAAAGAGGGTTCAAATTCATACAACAACAACAACAACCACAGTAACAATAATGACAAGTCACGATTTTGGACCCGAAATAAAAATGTTGTGAATGATGGGGTAGTAAGTGCTAACAACGTAAATGCGAAACCTACCATCTTTAATGTGTCAGGTGTTCAACGTAGCAATAATGCTAGAATTTCTAGCACCCAAGGCAATGTTTCCAATCTAGGGAACACAACTAACAATCGCGGAAATAATTTTGGCAATAATCAAAATTCAAATATGCCCAGATCTTCATATTATTCAAATCGACCGAGTTTCACTCCCTTGGGCCAATCTTTGGAATCCATTCTCAAAGAGTTATTGAATCAAAACCCTATTACATTGCCACCACAAAGAGACTACGAGCCTCGAGTTAAACCACCATCATGGAATGACTCACACTTTTGTGACTATCATAGGTGCAAAGGTCATAAGACAAAAAATTGCCAAGGGTTGAAGAATATTGTTCAAGATTTGATTGATAACCATACCATCACGGTTGAGGGACATAATGTCAATAATGACCATCAAGCATTTAAGGATCCGCTCCCTAATTATCAAAAAGGGGAATCATCGGGTGATAAAGGCAAGAAGGTTAATTATGTCCATGACGTCATTATCAATCATATTTATACTGATGATCCGCAAATCAATGCTATCTGAATCAAAGGTAAGCAAGAATATCAAGAGGTCAATGCTACGACAAGGGGACAAGCGAAAATTATTATCAAAGGAAGCTCATCTAAAGCGGCAATTCCCCCTCCAAGTCAATACAATTTGGTTGATCAACTACGAAAAACATCAGCTCAAATTTCTATCTTGGAACTTTTAAAGTTATCACCTGCACATAAGGACATTCTGGAAAAGGCACTTGTTGATACAACTGTATCCCCTGATCTAGATATCAATAAATTTCAAGCCATGGTGGGACACTTGTCCTCAATTGCATGTTTATCCTTTTTTGAAAAGGATGACTCATCCATAACCCACCTTCATAATTCATCACTCTACTTAGAGGTCATGGTTCAAAAAGCCCACATTAGACGTGTTCTCATAGATGGGGGAGCCGGATTAAACATTTGTACTTTAAAATTGGTCCTCACTTTGGGATATTCAGTAGAATCTATAGATCCACGAAGAAAGATTACAATCAAGGCATATGATGATGAGGAAAGGAATTCCAAAGGCCTCATCATGCTACCAATCAGAGTGGGACATGTTGTGAAGAATACCTTTTGTCAGGTTCTAGATCGGGATCTAACCTATAACATACTCTTGGGTCGTCCATGGATTCATGACATGCAAGTTGTTCCATCTACTTATCATCAATGCTTAAAATTTCCATATGATGGACAAGAAGTAACAATACCTGCTGATCACATTAGCAGTCAAACTTGCTCTAACCTTAGAGCAACTCATGACACATTCGTCCCACATAATAGAGAGGCATTGGCCCTCTCTACCTCCAAGTACAATGAACAAGAAAGTAAAATGATAAGTAATTTTGGCACCAAGCTAAAATTGAAAGATAATGGAGTGGGAGAATATCCTTTATCTCTCTCTCCAAGATCCCATGGTCAACCGTCAACATCCATACAGTAGGCTACAGCAGCCTTAGCCTTAACTCTAGTTCCCATCACCAAGTTTAATGGGACATTTATCAAAGAAAATGAAATGGAAGATAGAGCTATCCTTGATTGGCTCTATAAAGATGAAGAAGAATCAGTACTACATGTCAATTTACCCACAAAACAATATGGAAAAGGTTATGCTATCATGCAACAAATGGGTTATGAAGGAAATGGCCCTATAGGTAAAAGGAAAGAGGGTATTATTGAACCTGTCCAACTGAAAACAATGCACCCAAAGGATAAGACTGGGTTAGGATATGGTGAAGATATTAAGGAAGAAGTAGCACAAAGACCATCAAATGAGGAGTTAGCAGAAACCATTATGTGAATTCAAGAAAACAATTCTGACACTGACTCCAATGAATATGAATGGGACACCATCTTTGATGATCAATTTTGGAGGGATAAAAAGGTGGATGTCATAAAAAAGTTCACACCCACATTCGTGCAAGGGGAAAGCTCAAGGCCTCCATTTGATTACATTCTACAAAGCAACCATGACTCAAGTGAGACCAACTCGATTCAAAGCGAAACAGATTATCCACGGGAGGATACCATCCTAGATTTCCCCTATAATGACGTTAACGATCCCATCATGACCCTTACGGCTAGTTACCTTACTCATCCTAATGATCCATTTCCTTTGGTACATCCCAAACTCATTGATTGGGAATAAATCGCACCCATTGATGTCCCAACTTTACCAAATGATGAAACCATAATAAACTTTCTTTGTTCATCCCATCCCGAAACAAGTTCCACCAAGGAATCACAAGATCAGAGTTTTCAACAGGAAAGTGCCAAGTTTGTCAGCTATGAAATAAATAATATAAAAGAAAGATCTAATGGTGAAAACCTAACAAAGGAAGTATTAGATTAAGAAAAGAGAAAAATAAAAGAAAGATCTAATGGTGAAAACCTAACAAAGGCAATATTAGATCAAGAAAAGAGAAAAATAAAAAGCGTATTCAATGGTGAAAACCTTTCAAAGGCGCCAGAGGATGGGAAACTTGACACTCTTCCGAAGCATTATCAAGAAAGGTCTTCCATTCTAATTGAACCAACAGAGGCACTCAATATAGGTACTACAGAAAAGCCCAAAGTTTTGCAATTGGCTGCATCTCTAACAGAAGAGGAAGTACCTAGATTCATAGAATTTCTCAAGAATAATCAAATCAGTTTTGCATGGTCTTACGCGGATATGCCTGGATTAGATCCAGATCTCATCATGCATCATCTATCTATTACACCGAGGGCAAAGCCTGTAAAACAAAAACTTAGAAAAATGCATCCACATGTTGCATTATTGGTTAAAGAGGAATTAAAGAAGCTTTTGGATGTTGGATTCATCCGATCCATGGACTATGCAGAATGGATCTCAAATATCATACCTGTTTCAAAGCCAGACAGAAAGATTAGAATTTGTACAGATTTTAGGGATTTGAACAAAGCATGTCCTAAAGATGACTTCCCCTTACCAAACATAGATATGATTGTTGATTTAACTGTTGGACATGCGATGTACTCATTAATGGATGGATTTTTAGGATACAACCAGATAAGGATTCACCAGAAGATTAGGATAAAACAACATTCACATGTCCTTGGGGTACCTATTGCTGGAACATAATGCCTTTTGGGCTGAAAAACGTAGGAGCTACATACCAATGTGCCATGACAATGATTTTTCATGATATGATGCATACATTCATGGAAGATTATGTCGATGACCTCCTCACCAAATCTAACACCAAAGAAGGACACATAAATATCTTATCAAAAATCTTCAAAAGAATGGAAAAATTCAAAGTGAGACTTAACCCTAAGAAATGTGTTTTTGGAGTGAAATCTGGAAAGCTATTAGGTTACATTGTATCAGAAAAGGGAATTGAATTGGATCCAGCTAAGGTACAAGCAATTCTTGATATGCCACCACCAAGGAACATTAGTCAACTACGCTCTTTACAGGGACGGTTACAATCTATTTGAAGATTCATTGCTCAATTGGTGGATAAAAGCTTACCATTCACTCATCTCTTACACAAGAACATTCCATTTAAATGGGAGAAAAAATTTGAAGCAACATTTGATCAGATAAAGCAGTATCTCATGAATCCACCAGTATTGATTCCGCCAATACAAGGAGCACCTCTCATATTATATATTGCTGCTACAGAAGTGTCTTTAGGAGCATTATTGGCCCAGGAAGACAACTCAGGAAAAGAGCGCGCAATTTATTACATCAGTCAAACATTGACAAGTCATGAGCTAAATTATACATTCATTGAAAAATATTGCTTAGCAATAGTCTTCACCTCTCAAAATTTACGACACTACATGCTAGCACATACAATAAAGCTTGTGGCTAAGATTGACCCACTCAAATATCTTCTAAGTAAGGCAACCTTAACTAGCAGGTTGGCTAAATGGGTCATGATCCTGAGTGAATTTGACATTCATTATGTGGATCGTAAAGCTATAAAGGGACAGGTAATTGCGGATCAATTAGTAGAAGCACCAATACCAGTAGAACACCCAATACACATTGATTTTCCTGATGCCAATGTGTTTAGAGCAGTTTTCCAGCAGTCATGGGCGCTCTACTTTGATGGTTCTTGCACTCAACATGGTTCAGGAGCAGGGATTATTTTTATTACACCTCAAGGACATACAATTCCAAAATCTCATCGGCTAGTCTTTCCATGCACCAACAACATAGCTAAATATGAGGCATTAGTAATTGGCATGAAGATTGCAATAGACTGGAAAATCACCGAACTTCAGGTTTTTGGTGATTCACAACTTGTTATAAATCAAATCAATGACGAATATCACACTAAATATGATAAGTTGATACCTTACAAAAGAATGGTGGATGACTTAAAGAAATACTTTGTTAATATCAAGTTCATACAGATTCCATGTATCGATAATAAAGCAGCAGATGCTATGGCTACAATCGCCTCTCTACTCCAATTGACATAAAATCAAACACGATACGGTTTCCTGGTGGAACAATTATTTTCTCCCACCCATGAAAATCCTGAAACTCAAGTCATTTGCCACTTAACTAGTTCTGGTTCTTCCTTATATAGCCAAATTTACACTTACCTAAAGGATATTATTTTACCCTTAGACTTGTCTAGGAATCAGAAAAGAAATTTCATCCGTCAATCATCCTGTTATACCTTAATTGCCGACGTCTTATATCGGCGTGGTCTGGATGGTACCCTCCTTAGATGTATCGAACGCAATGAATCTGAAAAGGCATTACAAGAAGTACATGGTGGAATTTGTGGGACACACTCAAGTGGACTAACCTTAGCAAAGAAACTTGTTCGATTGGGTTATTACTGGCCGACCATGGAGAAGGAATCATTCATCTTTGTGAAGAAATGTGCAAAATGTCAGATTCATGGGAATCTCATTCACGCTCCTGCTCAGGAATTACAACCCTTCACCACAACATGGCCTTTCGCTCAATGGGGATTGGACTTGGTCGGTAAAATACACCCATCATCTTCAAATGGACATAAATTTATCATTACAACCACTGAGTATTTCACTAAGTGGATTGAAGTTGTTCCCCTAACAACTGTTACTGGTAAACAAATCTCTTCATTCATTTTGAAATATATCATTTGCCCATACGGTATTCCCAACTCCATTATCACAGACAATGGAAGACCCTTTAAAAATCAGGATGTAGACGAGCTATGTGAAAGATTTCGCATCCAACACAGATTCTCTATGCCTTACTATCCACAAGGGAATGGTCAAGACAAAGCTTCAAATAAAACAATTCTCAAGATTTTGAAGAAAATAGTGAATGAAGTTGGTCGAGATTGGCATTTCCAATTGAATCCAACATTATGGGCATACAAAACAAGTATTCGCACACCAACAGGAGCTACTCCTTATGCTTTGGTCTATGGATCAAAAGCTATTCTACCACTGGAAGTTGAGATTCCTTCACTTCGAGTATCACACAAAGGGTTAATCAATGATGAAGATTATCGAATATCAAGATTGCAAGAGCTAGAACTACTTGATGAATGATGTCAAACTACAGTTAATCATTTGAAGGGATATCAACAAGTTATGGCCCGCAGCTACAATCACAGAGTCAAACCACAAACTTTTCAAGTGGGTGACTTGGTTCTCAAAGAAAACCCCTGGAATCAACAAGATCAGGAAAAGAAAGGCAAGTTCGAACCTAATTGGTTGGGCATGTTCACTATCATTGTTGCATATGGAATGGGGGCATATCAGTTATCAACATTAGAAGGGGACTTGTTTGAAGATCCAACTAACAACATTCATCTGAAGAAGTTTTATGCCTGAAAATATCAAAAACAATATAAAAAAGTCCTAAAAAAAAGAAAAAAAAAAGTTGCCTTGATGAAAACCTGGCAAACAGGCGTCTTGGTAACAACAAAAACATCATAAAATCAGGAAAAAGTGCAATAAAAACAAATGGTGAAAACCTGGCAAACAGGCATTGTTTGTGATTTCGTTTGGCTCTCTCATCTATTAGGATTCATTCTGCGTATCCATCTTTCATCAACATTACATACCTCGCCATTGCATTTGCATCACATCATCTCCTTGAAACGAACAAGGATCTCATCATGGCTTGATGATTTGGAGGTATCCTTAGCAATAGTTGTGTCTAGCAAGAGTCAAAGTACGAGGTCACTAGGGGGTAGTTCGCTTCTTGGAGCTTTTCTAACAGGTAGTCGGCAACATGTGTTTAGAATCGGAATATCAAAGCAGCAAACCTTGTCCAATCAAACTAAGTCTATACAATTGTTTGACAGAAACAAATTGGATGATCTTAATCTGAATAAAATGAATGATAAACTTAAAGCAAAAAGTTGCAATTGTTGATATTTGATGACATCATGTCTTTGGAGTGGTTCAATGATGTACTGAACTAGAATCACAAAGATGAAGTATGATTTTTCTTTGCTTGCTGTCAGTAAGCTAATCATTAGTATTGTGCAAATTTGTCGTGGGACATGCTCTACAACGTATCATTGATGACATTTCAGAATTTGCACAAGAAAATGGTTAACTTTTGTTTGTTTATGGAAGCAATACTCAGGTCATCTTGGTTGAATTATACCTCGATGCTTGTATCAACTTGCTATATCAAAAACCATGAAAGCAGTACTCAGGTCATCATTGGTGCTAACATACCCTTTGATGCTTGTACTAACTTTCAACATATCAAAAAGCTCAATGATGAAAACCAAGCACAACATGAAATGGCAACAAGGATAATAGTTCATTACTACATTCTAGGACTGCATAATTCATCTAGATTTGTATTTTGGGGTTGTTTCAATAGATTTTTGAAGGATTGGTAAGATTCTCATATATCTTTTAAAAACAAAAATTGAGTACAACTGGACATTTGTTACATCTCATTTTCATCCACATCATTTCACCATCATTCATTATCATAATTCGTGCATTTACATTTTACATCATCATTTAATTATTAGTTCATCATATTCATATTAGGTGCATAAGTCATTCATTTGATAATTCATCTCATAATACACCATCACTTCATCACATTAAGATTTCCACTTGCATACACATCATATCACATACATAAACTTTCATAGTAAGGTTGCATCCATTCCATTCATTTTTCACATCATTAAAATCATGTTCATTTCCATTATATCATGCATTATTGGTTCACCAATTATCTCATATTATCATTATTATCATATTACATCATTTATCCATTTCCATTTTAACCATTCATTATTACATCATATCATTTTTACATCATTAAAAATCATTTCATTACATCTTACATCTTGCATTCATTACATACATTATGAAGGAAAATCATTTTAAAACTGCATCATACATCATCAGAATCATTTCATCACGTCTCACATCCTGCATTATCATACATCAAATGAAAGAAAATAATTTACATCATCACTTGCATCATCATACATCACGAAAATCATACATGACATAGCATATAGAAATAAACATGCATCCATCACATGAGCATAAATCATCCATAACACATACATAATCGAATCGCAACTGCATCTCATAAATCTCATCAAAATAAATGTCTAGAAATACAAGGATATCAAATGTTTCAAAAAGATATATCAAATACAATGGCATAAATGTGTACAACATGTCCATCACTGAGGGGCATCTGGCCGGGGCATATGGTTACTGCTGCCTCCTAAGGTAGTAGGTCTTGATGGATCTTTGCTCCTAGAAGCTTTGATCTCTCGTCTGACTGGCTGACCCACACTCCTGGTAGCACTCCTGGAATGATTGCGTGAATGGGTCCAAGACCGAGTACCTAACTGTGTAAAGGAAATCCTCCTCTCAGGTGGTACTGCCTCGAAGTATCTCATCCTTTAATACTCAGCCTTCCGAGCAATCTCCAAACCCTCTGCCATAACCTCTCCAATAGAGGTGCTCTCAACTAATCTGAGAAGTCTCTTAGCTAACCCCTCAGCATGTATGCATCTCTCTCTGAAGCTATCTCTCTCGGTAGTAAGCTGAGCTACCTGTGGATCAGGAGGTGGTGGTTGTGCAACCTATGCCTGTAGCTGACTGATCGTACCTTGAGCCTGTGCTAACTGACTATGCAAAGTCTGAACCTCTGCCTGCAAAGCATCTATTTGTCCATGTGAGGGAGCCCTGATAATAATCTGCGGAGCCGAAGTACTCGACTGATCCACTGCTCTCAAGGTCCGTGGCCTCGTCCTGAAGGGAACATAAAAAAAAGTATCTTTGTCCTCCACCCCCACCACCTCCATCATCCCCACTGTCATCAGTGCTATCATCCTAGCTACCAGATTCATCTCCCCCCTCATCAACATCCATGGTCACTGCATCCTCTGCATGTGCCTGCCCTACGATTGCCTGTGTGTGTGCTTGCCCTCATCCTCGCTATATGATCGGTCCTCCCAATATTGGAGTAGGCTCCTCGGGACTGGTAAACCTCGGAAAGGGATGTGTATAAAAATATGCAGCGTAATCATCTATCATCCCTACATCTATAACCTCTGGATGCATAGCCCACTGAGCTGGCTGTAACTCTAAATACTCTGCTCGGGTCGCCTCAATGGTCACAATAGGACCCCACTCTGGTACATCCTCTCGACGTCTGGCATAATGTGCCACCCCCTATGACATCATCTAAACTAGCCCCAGCTGTCTCAAGACTCTCATCACCAGAAACCGCTCAATAATATAAGGAGTCCGCCCAATCAGATATCTAGATCTGGTAACATATGGCAGCTCTATGTCATTTGTCTCCCATGGATCACAATCTACATACGGTCTCCAGATAACCGTATCCAGATCATCTAGCACGCGTCGCCAATACTCCAACTTGCCCAGCCTTGGTTGGACAAGCGACCCTGTGTATGCATAAACAATGGGAACCCAAGGGGACGATCCCTCCGAACAATGGGACGCGTAATAGAAAAATGCTCCCATGCGAATATCTATAGAAGAGTAACTCCGCAAGAGAGACTCTTCCCATCTGTGAACATGACCTGATGAAGATTGTGGTACAGATGGGAAATCATACATGAGCCCCATGCATATATGGTCCCATGGAGAAGCATATCCTCCAGAATCCTACCCCAACCAACCGATAGTCCCTTTGCCCTACGATCAGGACAAAGGAAACCACCAATCATACCTGCTAAAACTGACGACAATGAGGCATATCTCTCTACCATATCCTTCCAGGCAATCTCATACCCGTTGGCATGAGGATCCTGGAAGACTCATCTCAAAGCATCGGTCCCTCCAATCTCCTTGTGATCATAGATCACAAGCTCCCCAACTACAAGAATATCCAGAATCCTGTACACGTCCTCTAGCGTCACTATGATCTCTCCTGTTGGCAAATGGAAGGTGTTCTGCTCGCTGTGCCACCTCTCGGCCAATGTAGTCAACAACGCCATGTTGACTCGATAATGTGGGATACTCAACAGGGACCTCAAACCACACCGATCTATAACTCCTAAATCCTCATGTGACAGTCGCAGAATCATCTCCCATGTACGGTGAAATCTCTCTCTAATGTGGAGGAGGTTAAATCCCTCCTTTACAACATCATCGAACAATCATGCAAATCAATTAGCAAGGGATATATCAATCAATAAGTACATCATCAAGCAAGTTCAAATCAAATCAAATCAAATCAAATCAACACCTATTTGTTTTTCATATCGCATGGAAACAAATCTATCTATCATTTCTACTATTTGCTTTACATATCACATGGAAGCAAATTTATCACTCATTTCTACTATTTGTTTTTCATATTGCATGGAAAAAAATTTAATAGTCAGCATGACTCAATATCTATCTATTTGACTTTCAATCGGGTGATTTTCAATCGGGAAAGCAAATCTATCATTACTATTTATTTTTCATATCGCATGGAAGCAAATTTCAGACCTATTTGTTCTTCAAGCACGAAGACAAATTTATCAAATCAAGCTACTCTATTCTTGATGTTATTTAAAAGCATAAAATTAGTTGTCTAATCTAGCAACACTCATCAACACTTCATCAATCTTTCTTCAAAAATTTCAAGATTCACGAAAAATCCCTAGATGCGCCAAAACAGGCCATCAATGCGCTAAACCTCGTATGCGCAACTCTAAACCATGGATGCGCGAAAACAGAGCTATCATGCGCAACTCCATCAATGCGCGACTCTATCTACTGTATGCGCTAAGACAAACCTTCTATGCGCTATTTCACCTATGTGCTATTCTATCACACAAATGCGCTATTACAGTCATCCAATGCGCCAATTCACCCTATGCACCAATCTGGCATTCTACGTGTGCAACATTTTTGTATGCGCTATTACAGGTACCCTATATGCCATTATACTCTATGCGTGACTGTTTTTCATCAATGCACGACTTTGTCAACCCTATGCACTAAACTATGGCTCGTATGCGCGAAATCGGGACGTGAAAAATCTAAAAATTACAAAAAATGAGTAAAATCATCAACAAAAATAAAATACGAAGAGGATCAGATCGACTTACCAGAGGTCCATACGCAGCTGGTCTCTGATACCGGCAGGCTCGCTCGAATCTGTGGCACTCATAATGGATCGACATCGCGAATATCTCTCTCAGAGCTCTGAAATTTACCAAAGGTTACTGTTCAAATGACAATGACTTTTCACCTTTTTCACCTTTGAAGGGGGTAAAAGTGTGAAAATATTCAAATTTTTGCTAAGGCAAAACACTATTTCGAGAGCTAAATCACAAATTCTCCTTCGAAAATCATGTTGATTCTTTTATCATGCGATTTATCTCTCAAGGGGGCATATAGCATCGGTAATTTCTAAAAATCTAGGGCAAAATTCTTTGAAGCAATGCGTAAAACACATCACTTCAAAGAGGGGCAAAATGTACACATTTAAAAATGGTCACGGTTAATCAAACATATTAATTAATTAAATATGAATTATTTAATTAATATTCTTAAGTCATCTACATATAAATATATTTAATTATTTATTTATATTGTTCATTTTTCCAATTCTTCTAGTTTAATTAAATAAATAAGTTTATTTAATTAATGATATCTTCCTCTTAATTAATTAAATAGATTTCACAATTTATTTATATTAATTATCACAAGTTTAAATTCTAAATTTAAATGATATTCTTCATTTCACATTTAATTAAATATTTTCAATATTTAATTAAAACACTTTCTAAATTCTTCACTCTTCTCAATAATTAAATATTTTCAATATTTAATTAAAAAGCTTTTCATTTCTCTCACATAATTAAATATTTTCAATATTTAATTAAAAAGCTTTTCATTTCCCACACATAATTAAATATTATCTATTTTAATTATGGACACATCTTCCATTTGTCTCTTAATCTTCCATCCATCTCTTAAAATTCCATCTTCTTTTCAAATTCTCGATCTCTCACCGTTCATCTTAACAGGTTTGAACTCAACCGTTGATCCTGGCCAATTGGATTCTTGCCTTCCAAAATCTATAAATACAACCCTCTTGTGAGTTGAAAAAGGACCTCGAATTCTAGATTTTCATACGTAGTTATTATAGTCGCATTTTAGTTTTATCAAGCATTTTAGCATCATAGCATTTTAATTCCATACCCTAAATCATAGTCATAAATATGCATTTTTAATCAATCTCGTTCTCCTAAGTTGCCATTTCAACAAGCTGCTGCTTACACAACTGAGAGCCAACATCTTTTATCAAGTCCTTGGAGATAGAGGACAATGGGACGAATTTGAAGAAGTTGTTGTCATTACAGTTTACATTTATGGTTTCTAGTTTAGTTTTCTTTCAATCTAATGTCTCCTCGGTGTGTTAGTTTACTGTTTGTTTAATCTACACATTTTCTAAACACACACTAATGTTATTTCTTCTGATTATTTAAATAACACCAAGTATTTAATTACATCGCTAAATCACTTTATTCCCCTAAGTTGATTAAATTATTAAATCATAATAATTTAATTAACTCACTTTCCCTCTAAATTTAAATAATTTAAATAAATTATTCCAAACATCATCAAAAATCAAATCAAACTAATGCAACTTTGTTTGCAAAAGTCAAACTTGATTTGCACGTTCAACTCCAAAATGAATTATGATTTCTCAATCTATTCTTGATTGATCAACCTATATTCCTGACTAATCAATCTATTGCTGACTGATCAATCTATATTCCTAGCTGATCAATCTATCTCTCAATCCCACATATTATTCAATATATTTCTTCAATCACACTAAATATGTAATCTATTTTGCATAGATTATGCCAATCTAAATCCTCTCAACAACCTTCAATCGTCGATCTTGATTTAACATTATTTAATTTCTTGATCATCCATTTCAAATCATAATTTCTATATAACAAACCTCTTTCCTCACAAAAAAGGATCAAAGAATCAACATCATTTGCACAACGAAGTACTGTCGATATTCCTAATCACCATTAACAAAGCTTCAACATATCTTCAATCAACAACACATGCATCGCATGAAAGCTTCTCGTACACAACAATGTAGGCTTCGTAGTGATATGAACAACCCAACATCGTGTGAACACACTCTAACATGGGATGGTAACCTTTCTTAAGTTTTGAATTCATTTTGATAATCGTAGGATTTCATTGTGTGTTTTAAATAGCTTAGAAATTCATTTCATGAGTGAAGGAATAGATCTAGATTAGTGTTTTTGATTTAGATTAGCTTCTATTTAATTGCAAGTATCTTGTTTACGCTCTATGATTTTCCCCCTCACACATTCTAACACACCTAGTGGGACCATGGTCCTCAACACTAACGATTTTGTGAGCTAATTTTGAAGTTATAGGTCCCAGAGGTGCTCTGGAAAAATATTCACACACAAGTTCTAGAAAACTGTTGCACTTGATTTCACGAAACTAGTGCACTTGACTCTGTTTTCAACGCACTTGACCCTAATTTTCATTCTATTAACATTTTTCAACGCTTTTATCTTCTAACAAAGGGAAATCTTGATTTTTTTCAGTGCCTTTTCTCTTTGATAGAGGGCACTTTTGCTTATTTTTCTATGCTTTTACCCTGTTAAACCTATGTCCAAGATCTACAAGTTCAATATTGAATTTTTAATGCTAACAGGTGCTTGGTTTGAATGTGTGGCAGGTACTAATGTGTGTGTATGCAGGGTTGGAAAATCTATGAGAAACAATTAACACATTTGTTATAGGGGAGACAAACGGTTGGAGAAACTATAATTTTTATAGCTTTCTTAAGTTAGAAACTTTTAATTTGGTGCATAAAAAGAACCCCACAAATGAACACTTCAGTTTTTGGTGCTTTAAAATGAACCATTTCAAAGCTTTATAGATTAGAAAATGCTTCAAATTTGGTGTATAAAAAGAACAACACAAACGAACACTTCAATTTTTGGTGCTTTAAAATGAACCATTTCAAAGCTTTCTAGATTAGAGAATGCTTCAAATATGGTGCATAAAAAGAAAAACACAAACAAACACTTCAGTTTTTTTGGAGCTCTAAAATGAACCATTTCAAAGCTTTCTAGATTAGAAAATGCTTCAAGTTTGGTGCATAAAAAGAACAACACAAACAAACAATTCAATTGGTGCTCTAAAAAAAATTCAAATTGTTACTCAGAATGTTTGATTTTCTTTGTGTTGACCAAATGATTTCCTTTTTGTTGACACATGCTCATATTCATTTTTGTTGACCAAGTAAGACCAGGATCAATTTAGAAACACTCAAGTTTTGGGCTTAAAAATGAACAAATCATTCTTTATTTTGCACCTTTGTTATAGTATTAACTAAAATCCAAAACACTTCCATTGGATGCTTTTGAAAAGAACCACTTCTATCTTATTCACACTTTTTTGGGGATAGCACCGCTCGAGGTGCTTAAAAAGAATTAAATTTATATGAAGTGTATTTCATGCATTTCGTGTTTGGAAAGCTAGGTGTTCGTCTTCTCCCCTTGCACCTTTTTGTGATCTTGGGTGAGCGAAAACATCTTGGGTTTTGCACTTTGTTTTCAAAGCATACCTTTAGAGGGCCTGCCTATTGAGACACATCCCACACTGGAGAACTCATAGGTGACCCAAGCAACACTCTATTTTGGTCTGCTATATAAATTATTGTGGGTGTGAGGAAATTTCTCACCTGTCGGGTGATGTTTTATACTAATGAATGTCTCCCCTAGTATCTGTGTGATATGTTAAAACTCGAAAGGCTGGGAGGCCTCTTAATTGAGTGAATCACAACATGTATAGACACCCGAGATTAATAATCCCAAAATGTTACTAAGAGCCAAATGTTTGTAGAAGTTACCCTTTTATCCAAAAACATTCTTTGAAAGTGGTGCATAGGAATTTACTTCTGAGAAGTTACTTGCCATGTCCAACTTTAGACCTGCGCCATAAGTTGCATGTAAAATAATCCCTTTAGGGAATAAGGCAAGCCTACCTAAAATGGTGGTTTTTAGGGTTGTAATGTTTGTTTATGTAAAACTTACCAAAACATTCAAAACAAATTATTGAGATCAAACATTGTGCTTGAGCTAAAAAAAACATATCAAAACAAAAACTAAACATGATGGTTGAATCAAAAACCCTTTGACAGTGTATTATTTTAAGAGAAGCCCTATATTTTCACTCCTTAAGGATCTCCTTAGAGGATTCCAAATATTCAAGCTTTAATTTCAAGCTACATTGGCTCAAAGTAAACATTGGAAACTATGGCTTGGGTATCGTGATTTCACAACTTAAAGCCATAGACATACAAGTCACACAAGTACATGCTTTTTGAGTCAGTCAAAATCTATTGTATCACTTGCCACATCTAGAAACAAATCAAAACATCCAACAACTGCAAGAAAAACATCAACACTACTGCCAAAATACTGAAGCAGGAAAACAAAGTTGAACAGAGGTCACACTTGCTACTATTTCTAGCGCAACTGACTAAAACTTGGTCACACTTGCCAGAGAAAGCTTGCTTTTTCTTTGTGTCCCATAAACTTCACTGATGAAAATCTGGTGCATTAGACATAATATGTGCACTTGATGCAAAACCAACGCACTTGCTCTTTTTATGCTCGTACTTGCTTCTTAGAAACTAGTGAACTTGCCAAAAATTTGCTCCCCATTGCCAAGAAAGCTTGCTTTTGACTAAGTAAATTATCTCATTGGAAAAATACATATAGAAGTAGCACTTGACATTTATTCTTGCACTTGCTTCTTAGAAACCAACACACTTGACAAATTTCAAGCCGCAGTTGATAAATCTGGCCGCTTTTTCTCACAATCTGTCACTTTTTCTCAAAACACCTTGCTTCTGCGCTATCCTACTGACAATCAAAAAAATGAATCAAATCTACTTAAAGGATCCTGATTAGAACAAAACAATCAAAAAACCAGATAGGTCGTATAGTCCTTCATCCATTCTCAACATTCCATCCTACTTTTGGAAATCAGAATCAAAACAAACAAACTTGGATTATTCCCTTGCTCACTCTTCTAAGATATCAACAGTTACTTGATCCTCACAACTAGTTCAAGCAATCTTTTTTGCAACATATCCTCTAGAAGAAGAAGTGAGATATCAATCCAGGTCTCCCAACATTTTTAGTTCCAAGAATAGTGTCACCTCAAAACAACACTCAAACCTTAGGGTCTTGAGCTTCATAACAAACCATATCAAAACATCCATACTTTCACCATATGACCATTTGGCATCTGACTGCTCCCGTTCAACAACCGAACCTTGCAGCACCAATCCTACAACCAAGTCTCACACACATTGAAGGTGAATAAACTGGTATCATTAGCAGTTTAAGGACCTTCATATTTGAGAAGAA
The DNA here is from genome assembly GCA_007115665.2 of Sequoiadendron giganteum. NCBI lineage: Eukaryota > Viridiplantae > Streptophyta > Pinopsida > Cupressales > Cupressaceae > Sequoiadendron > Sequoiadendron giganteum. The sequence goes on from CM021103.1 coordinate 53,750,676, forward strand.
TGAAACACCCAACCAATAGAGAAACACAACAAACATCTTAGATAAAGAGGAAGAGAAAACAAACCTAGCATCTGGGAGACCCATGTTACCACCTCCTACATGGCAATAGGTATCTATCCTACATGATCTCTAGAAAGAACAAAATCCTTAAGCGGAAATCCATATTCTGACTTTCAAAGAACCATCCTACTCTAAAGTTTGCTAAAGGGTACATCCTGAGAAGATATCGCACCCATCAAAATTGACTAGACCATTTCCATTCATGTTTTTCAATGGGCCAACCACCCTTATATCTTCAATATAAAATCCCAAAAACAAAATCAATTTCATTTTCCTTAAAACAAAAAATCTAAAAAAATATATATATATATATATTTTTTTGTAGCTAGGAGTCACGAAAAATGCTCACAAAAGCTTGGCAGTTGTTTATAACAATTACGAGATCACAACATAGGAAGAACATGGAAGCAAAAAAAAATAATGCCAAAATCCCACCAACAAACACCATGAACTACGAGGGTGGCCCATAGGGGTATAGGCCAAGTGACCTTGAAACACCCCAGAAGAGACACACATATAGGGACACATTCAATGAGGAAGAGTTAAACCACAAATGACAAGAAGTGATAGAACAATACAACCAAGACCCACAAGGAGTGGTCATAGAAGAGGTGGATACTGAGGAGGAAATAAATGATGAGGAACTATTTCAACATTCCAACACCCCAAAGTGCTCAAACTAATGTACAAATTGTTGAAAAAGGACCCAAATTCTTACTTCTTAGCACAAAGTGGTGCTAAATTACCAATAGACTGTAATGTGGAGGCTCTCAAAGATCATAATCTTATTCCGTTGGGGGATAAATCAATAGTGAGATAGATATCCAAACCCATGGAGATTCCAAACATGCCACCTGATAGGGTTCAGACATATTGGAGCAATAAACATTAACAATTATATGCAGATTAAATAACCCTGAAATAACAATGAAGAATAACACAAAAGAGATCAACACATAAATTTAATTTGGTTCACCCAATATGGGCTACATCCATATAAACTCATCCATTCAATGATTTTATTATCCAATGCAAAATAGATTACAATCTTACAAATTACACACACTGCAACTTACATCCCAGCTGCTTATAACAAGCTTTTTGGAAGCTTCCAAAATTAGGGTTTTACAGTCATTTATTCATTTGACATGTCAGTGGGAAAACCTTGACATGTTAATATGGAAAATCCTTGACATATTAACGAAAAAAAATCAGAAGTTGTGCTCCCGAACCCCTGCTATTGGGAGTTGTCGCCCCTAAACTCCCATTGTCGGGGGCTACTGCCCTCGTACATCCGCTCGGGGCCCAACCTAACCTCAAACCCTAGCAAGGATACATTACGAGTGTACAATATTTGCATGATCAATCGCCACATGCCAACACCACCCATATTCTCACAAAACAGTGGTGAACCCATGGAAAATACCTTGTATAGAAAACCAACTCAAACTGAACAAGCAGAAGTGGCCCAATAGTATCAAAGAGGTCCATCCTAATATATACCACAAGGAAACAATCCTCCACAAGGATAATATGTGCCTCAAAAAACATCATATATTGACCCTTCCCAAAATGTATCAATTCAACAAGGGCAATTCCCACAACAAGACCATCAACAAGGTGGACCACAGGGTCCCCTTCCTAGTCCACAGTACCATCAACAAGGTGGGCCACAGGGTCCCCTTCCTAGTTAATAGTTTCAATAACAAGATGTGCTATAGGGCACCCTTCTTCAGTCATCCCATCAACAAGGTAACTCACCAATGCACCATCAAGGAAACCTTCAATATAGTTGATCCCAACAACAAGGTAACCCGCCAACGTACCATCAAGAAAACCTTTAGTATATTATGTCCCAACAACAAGGTGCACCACAGGGCATCCTTCCTCATTCATCTTATCAACAAGGTAACTTGCCAATGCACCATCAGGGAAACCTTTAGTATAGTCCATCCCAACAACAAGGTGTGCCAAAAGGCACCCTTCTTTAGTTATCCCATCAACAAGATAACCCTCCAACGCACCATCAGGGAAACCTTCAATATAGTTCATACCAACAATAAGGTGTACCACAAGGTACCCTTCCCATTTCATCTCACCAACAAGGTAACCCGCTAACGCACCATGAGGGAAACCTTCAGTATAGTTCACCCCAACAACAAAGATATAACCCTCTTTACACTAAACAAGGAGCTAACCCTCCTCACACTCAACAAGGAGCTAACCCTCCTTACACCCAACAAGGAGCTAACACTCCTTACATCCAACAAGGAGCTAACCCTCCTTACATTCAACAAGAAGCCAAACCTCCTTACCTCCAACAAGGAGTTAACCCTCCTTCCGCCCAACATGACTACCAAGGTCTCATACCTTCATAATACCCACTCTATGACCAAAGCATGGTAGGACAACAAGGTTATTACATGCAAGACTTACAAACAAAGGTATCAAAAATAGAGAGAACTACAACTAGAAGCAGTGAACCAAAAGATAACAAACATGCAAGTAGGAAAAAAAAAGAAAACTTATATCCTTCAAGATATATGTCCTTTCCCTTTGACCATTCCATTACTATGCTTCCCTTTCCAAATAATTTTGAAATACCCAAGTTTGAAAAATACAAAGGAAGGGGAGACCCAGTGGAACATGTACGAGACTTTTCAATAACATGCATGGAAGTACAAAACAATGATTCTTACCTCATGAGGCTCTTTCTGTGAAGTCTTACTGGTCATGCTATGGATTGGTTCGCTCATCTACAACCAGGAATAAAAATCATTGATGAAATGTCTACCCAATTCATAACACACTTCTCACTCAACATAGAGCAAGACATTACCATCACAGATCTCTACAAAATTAAGCAAAGTCAAGAAGAAACTTTCACCTCATATCTTCAACGATGGTGACATAAGGCTAGTCAATTCAAATCACCTATTCGCAACGAGGAGCTAGTTGACATATTCATTTTAAATTTCTAAGCATAAGTCAACTACCAACTTACCATGCTATGTCTTGCAAACTTTGAAGAATCCATTGAGAAGGGAATACACATAGAAAGGGACCTCATAGCGAGAGGGGTGATCAAGATAAATAACCCAAGAGACAATCCTTCTAGTTCAAACAAGAAACCTAAAGTTTGGGCCAAGAACAAAAATGTTACAAATGGAGTGGTGGATGCAAGAGCAGTTTGGAATGCATAAAACACACCTCAAAACAAATTGCAAGTGGCACAAACAAGCTATGTTCCAAATAGTACACAAAACAACCAACTTACCTATCCCATGACCAATCAAATAGTCAACCAAAAAACTAATCAAGGAGGGAAACAGAGGCAATACGATCAACCAAGGAGACAATTCATGATACCAGGAGAGTCACTTGAGACAGTCATGCATAAACTAGTGCAACAAAACCCCATCAAGGTAAATGAATACCAAAACTATGAGGAGCCTAGTTTCAAGACACCATGGTATAATGAGAAGGACTTGTGTGAATTCCAAAAGATCAAAGGACACACAACAAACAATTGAATGAGACTCACACACCTCATCCAAGACTTGATAGATAAAGGAGAAGTGGATGTTGAACATCATCCTAAAAACAAGGATCTTCAAATATACACAAACCCAATCCCAAACCACACTAAAATTAATGACAAAGGAAAGGACCAAGATTATCATAATGCTAATTATACCTACGGTAACACAGTTCTAGGAACCCTCTCATAAGCCGATGACAATAGGGTGAATGTAGTGACTATACGAGTTGGAGACAACAATTGCAATGTAAATACCCATCGAGGGAGAGTTACAATACAAGGAGAACCACCCAAACCCACAACTAAGTCATCAAATGACTACAGCATTGTGGAACAGCTGAAGAAGACTCTCGCCTTAATCTCAATACTAGAGTTGTTAAAATTATCATCGACACATAGGGAGATATTAGAAAAATCATTGGAAGCATCGGTCCCTAACGACATTGATCCTAATCAGTTCCCAACCATGGTTGGCAAAATCACATCCAATAATCATTTAGTCTTTTATAAGAAATATCTTCCACAAAGGATATTCCACAACCAATCTCTCTACATAGAGGTTGGTGTCCACAAGAACATGGTCAAGCGAGTATTGATAGATAATGGTGCAGGTCTAAACATTTGTACCTTGAAATTCGTCAAACAATTAGGGTATTTTGATGATGTGATAGACAAAAGAAAGAGTATCACCATAAGGGCCTATGATGACCTTGAAAGGAATTTAGAAGGAACGGTTAGGCTACCAGTACAGATAAGACCAGTCATCACAAAAACTACATGTCAAGTACTTGACCTTGAGTTTTCGTATAACCTCCTCCTAGGACTCCCTTGGATCCACACATTACAAGCGGTATTGTCGGCCTTTCACCAATGCCTAAAGTTTCCCCACGAAGGAAAAGAGGTGACCTTATATGTCAATCCTGAACCTTTCCACTTTTGTACAAAGTTGGAAGAGAAGTATAATAAGATCCAAATCATACCTAGAAATGACATATCCTTCCATTCATTCTCATACGTTGACCCTTCCAAGCTACCATCGACCTCAACCAAGATCACATCAAGTGAGCAACCAAAAATGGAAACCAAGGTTCAAGTACTAGACAAGGGTAATGGAAACTAACACTTCAACCAAGCATTCTGCATCGACATGCTTCCACCAACACCGAAAGTCTATGGAGGCTCGAAAGAGACCAAGTATACATAGACAGTGCAAATGATAGACAAACCCACGATTTTCACCAAGTGGGGAGATATGAAAGACGAAGAGATATTCAAAGAGGACTTCATGATTTACAAAGAGGACCAAAAAGAACTAGAAAAGCCACAACCCATTCTAATTGATCCTAACAGTAGAGGTTATCAATTAGCTAAACAAATGGGATATCAAAGAACAAGTGGCCTTGGGCTACACAAACAAGGTCGATGGGAGCCTATCATAGTGGAATAGAGAAAGAAAAATATGGGGCTAGGTTATAAGCCAAAAGATGTGGTTACTCCAAAAATTGGATGAACCTCTTTTAAGAAACAAGAAACTTTTTCTAGTGTTAAGGCATTGAATATCTACCATATCATGGACAATTATTTACCTGTTGAAGACTTATTCGACAACTTTAGCATTGATAGGTTCCCTCTCTAGTTTATCAAAACCTTTCCCAATATTTATTATTATTCCAGAATGGATTCTAATGAATACGAATGGGATTCTCCTTCCTTTTTCACTGGATATGGGTCCATCGCTTCTAGTAATGATGACCTAGACACCCAATGGGAAAAAGATACCAGAGCCATACTGACCATTTCAACAACCTTCGTAAGCTTTGCAGATAATGACAATGGCCTGCCACTTTGCTACCCATAGTTGATAGATTGGGACCAACAACATACACCTATTCTGGATCAATTCCAAAATGATGAGGCAATTGTAGAGTTCATGGGACTTCAAACGGACATACCAGCAAGGGATCACAAAGGAGGGTTTGCCATGGAACTTGAACAGGATGCATACTTCGATGGAGAGATTGAATCTTCTAGTCATAAAAATGAAAGAGCAAACATAAAAATAAAAAATGTGATCCCTTAGAGAAGACCACAATGTGGCTCTATCAGATCCAAAAAAGAAGAAAATAAAGGACGCATCTGACAGTGAAAACCTCCCCAAGGCACCTGAGGATGCAGGGTTCAATCTCCCCATATTAGAATATCAATAAAGATCAACACCCCTAGTAGAAGAAGAAAATTCCATAAATTTTGGCACAATAGAAAACCCAAAGATAACATACCATGTGGTGTCGCTTGATCCCGAAGAGAAATCAAACTTCACGACATTCATTAATGACCCGAAAGCAAACTTTTGCATGGACCTATGCAGATATGTCTGGACTAGATCCAACACTAGTGGTACACCATTTGGTCATCTCTCCTAGAGCAAATCCTATCAAGAAAAAACTAAAAAAAATGCATCCTCATATAACGTTATGGGTAAAGTTAGAACTAAAGAAGTTACTAGATGTGGGTTTCATTAGAGCCATCGACTATCCATAATGGATATCAAATCTAGTGCCAGTGTCAAAACCTACTGGGGGCATAAGGATCTGCATAGACTTTAGAAACTTGAACAAAGCTCGTCCAAAGGCCAACTTCCCCCTCCCAAGTATTGACATGATCATGGATCTAATAGTAGGGCATGAGATGCTATCCTTAATGGATGGTTTCTCCTGATATAACCAGATAAAAATCTCTCTAGACGATCAACATAAAACAACATTTACTTGTGCTTGGGGGACCTTCTACTGGAATGCAATGCCATTTGGTCTAAAGAACACGGGAGAAACATATCAAAGAGCAATGAAGACCATCTTCCACTATATTCTATATACAATCATGGAAGACTATGTGGATGACATTCTAGCAAATTTCGCCAAAAGGGAAGATCACTTGACCAATCTTGCAAAGGTGTTTGATCGGCTTAAACAATGTAATATGAGACTCAACCCTAAGAAGTGCATATTCGGAGTAACATCTGGAAAGTTGTTAGGATACATAGTGTCAAGAAGGGGGATTGAAGTGGATCCTACAAAAGTAAAATCTATACTAGAGATGCATCCACCAAAGATATTAAAACAAAGGAAGTTGTGATCCATCAAGTGATTTATCACACAACTGGTAGACAAATGTCACCCTTTCACTCATCTCCTACACAAGGACATCACCTTCAAGTGGGATGGGAGATGTGACCAAGCATTCTATCAATTCAAGGAGTACCTAATTACTCCTCCTATACTCATTTTGCCTATTATAGACAAGAAAATGGTCATCTACACAAGCAGTGTTGGGAGCTCTCCTAGCCTAGCTAGACAATGATAACAAGGAAAGAGTGGTCTACTAGATCAACCAAACACTGGTGGGCTACGAGTTGAACTAATCTCCCATAGAAAGAGCATGTCTCTTAGTCGTATTTGTGACACAAAAGTTGAGACACTACATCTTAAACAGAAAGGTAAAGTTGATTTCAAAAGCAGACCCACTAAAGTACCTACTAGTAAAAGCAGCCCTAACAAGCCGGATTGCTAAAAGGGTGATGATTCCAAGTGAATTTGATATAGATTATGTGGATAGAAGATCCATCAAGGGATAAATCATAACAAACCAATTGGTTGAAACACCCATAGATGATCACAAGCCTCTCATAGTGGACTTTTCATATGAAAGTATGTTGATGACAGAATAGACAGGCCATTGGATTATATTTCTCACATCATAGGGAGATAGTATACCCAAGGCATATAGGATCATTTTTCGATACATGAAAAATATCTCAAATTATTAAGCTTTAATCATAGGGCTCAAAATGGCTATTGAATGGAGAATAAAAGAGCTACAGGTCTTTGGAGACTCTCAGCTAGTGATCAGTCAGGTGAACGAAAAGTACCAGACAAAAGACAACAATTTGATTTCATATAAAAGGATGGTGGATAGCTTTAAGGAATATTTTGTTACAATAACCTTTGAAAAAATTCCATGGATCAACAACAAAGTTGTCGATGCAATGGCAACAATAGGCTCCATGCTTGATATTCCACAAAAATTTCTTAAGTATGAATTCCTTGTCGAACAATTGCTTGTACCTACATTTGACATCCTGGAATCAAAACTCTAATATGTTTTTTTCTTGGTCATAACTCTCCATGGTACCCAGACATCTTTGACTACATCTAGCATGGTATCATACCACTTGACCTAATGGCCACTCAAAATAAAACCTTCACCTGTAGGACTTCCCGATTTACATTCTTAGAAGATACCCTATACCAACATAGTCTAGATGGTATGTTACTCTGGTGTCTTAATGTAGAAGAAGGATAAACGGCCTTACAAGAGGTACATGAAGGTGTTTGCATGTCCCATTGTAGAATACCTAACTTAGTCCAAAAACTGCTCAGAACGGGGTATTGTTGGCCCTCCATGGAGCAAGAGTGCACTCAGTATTCTAGAAAGTGTCGTCAATGCCATCAACATAGTGACCTTTTCCATACACCAGCATAGGAATTGAGACCCATCACAACACCATGACATTTATCGCAATGGGGATTATGCTTGCTTCATCTAACGGGCACAAGTTTATTATCACAGCAAAAAAGTATTTCACTAAATGGATAGAGGAAATTCCATTAACCTACATCATTGGAAAAATAAATATCAATTCATTCTGAATTATCTGATTTGTAGGTACGGAATTCCCCAAAAAATAAAATGAACAATGGAACCCCATTCAAGAATCAAGACGTCTAAGAACTTTTTTCCAGACTCTCTATCCAACATAGATTCTCCATGCCCTACTATCCTCATGGAAACGGTTAGGCCGAAGTATCTAACAAAACCATACTAAAAATACTAAAAAAATATTGTTAATGAAGTCGATCGTGATTGGCATTTGCAGCTAAAACCAACCCTATGGGCTTATCGAACTAGCATTTGAAGACCTATAGGTGCCACATCGTTTTCCTTGGTCTATGGATCAGAGGTTGTCTTACCTATCGAGGTCAAAATCCCCTCATTGTGAATCTCATTAAAATGTATGGTAAGTAGCGAAGGATATCGGGTATCTAGGTTAAATGAATTGGAGCTCCTAGATGAAAGGTGTTTGAGTGCGTTAAACCATCTTCAGGTTTATCAGAATCGGCTCAAATGAAGCTATGATAAGAAAATCAAAGATAAAACCTTTGAAGTTGGTGACTTGGTGTAGACACTCAAAATATTATGATTGATATCATGCACTTTATCTTGATTAACAGACACCTATTCTTCCCTAATCATTTCCACACTGACCAATTAATTGAATAATCTTTATTTAATTAATTAGATTTCCTCCTTAAATCGGATAATGAACTTTATCAGATTGTTTCATCATCTCCAATCCTAATGTTCTTCCTTTAATTAAATAAACCAATATATTTAATTAAAATCCTAAAGTTCTAACATCCTCTCATTTGATTTAAATAAACCCAAACATTTAAATCAAATGTCATAAATCAACTAATTTCATCCAAGTTAATTAATCCTAAATTAATTAACTCCTAACACTAATCCCCCATTCCTCTAGCTTTTAACTCCACCCTAGGGTAAGTCAACCTTGGTCAAACTAACCAAGTTGCACATGTAAATAAATTTATTTGATTTACTAATTACCCTATTTTCATTCAAAATGGCATATTCTTGGAATATTCCACCCACTTGACTTTTCCCTCGCAAAGGACTTTTGTCCTCTTTTTTGAGCCACCTTGGCATTAAAGACTCTTACATGTCCTCTCCTTTGAGCCACCTTGGCATTAAAGGCTCTTACACCTCCTCTTAAAAAAGTCACCTTTTGACATTCATTCTTCTTACACAACCCATCTACCTAGATGTGCTCACACATGTGTGACCACATCTCCTCCAAGATTCATTAGCATGATGACAAGTGGCACCATGCCATTGGTCCAAATTTTAATCCCACATTCTCCCCATTCTTCACTCTTCAACCCTTCATCCTTATAAATAGAGGCCTTCTCTATTGATTGAAGGGACACAATCCATGCAAGGTTACTATCCACAATATCATCCACAAGTTAGATTATCATAAGAAAAGAATTCATCATCCACATCTAGGTTATTGACATTTTGCACAAGAGTCACACATTTCATCCAAGAGCTTCCCGAGGGATTGGGAAAAGGCTTCTTTCCACACCAAAGGAGGACCAATCCCCCTATGGGATGCTGGTTTGAACATTAGAATAGTGCTTTTATTATGATTTACTTGGTATTTTGCTTTGTTTTCATTATTCATATGTTCAAATAATCTCACAGGGAATGTTTTGTTTACACTTTTTTGTTGACTAATGATTGTTTGTTTGTTCATGTTTGAGCAGGTCTAAGAGAAGCATTCACATTTTGGTGCTAGAAGGAGGGCACAAATCTCCAAATTAACACATTTGTTTCTCCATTTATGTCATTTTTTCTCTTTTCTGTCTTTCTAGGACACAACGACACAATCATTTCAATGTTGCTATATAGTGACATTGATTTTGTGTCCAAAGGGCAATGATGTGATGATATTGTTGAGGTCAAGTTAATCAAATTCCAAAGGGTGACACTGGAGGAAATAACAATGCAAATAAAGTCTCTGTTTTTCCATAGAGCGACGCTGAATTTAGCAGAGTGACGTTGAAATCCTCAAATAGTGACGCAACTATGGAAAGTGACGCTAGGTCTGGGCAAAAGATCAGTTTTCAAATTTATTTTAGAATGTGCTTTATATATTGACCTCCTTTGACCATTGACCTATTTTATGGCTCTATTTTTTATTTTGTAGGTTGATCAACGTTTGCAGGTTAGGTGACAAAGAAGAAGAGGAAATAAGGAGAAGATTTCTTATGACTCTATTTCATGATTATAACAAGTGTTTTTTAACACTTTGGGGACACCTATAACCCAATCTTTAGAATCTTGTTATCTTTCAATTTAGGACTCAACTACATATCATTTGGGTTTTAAAAAGAACACACAAAGGGTAAAAAAGAACATTAGAAACTCACTAGATTTGATTTTGGGTCTTAAAAATTGAACAAGCAACTTCACACTTAAATTTGGTGCTATAAAAAGAACTCGTTATTGCTTTTTGGGACTAAAAAGAATTTGTATTTGTTTTGTTTTGTAATATTCTCTACAAACTCGTGTCATTCGAATGTGTATGCACTTCTCTCGTTTTTCATGGAAATCTTGAGAATCAAAAGCATTTTAGTGGCATTAGGTTGTCTAAAATATTCCCTCCACATTTCAAATTTGGGTTTTTTAAAATTGAACAATCATGCGAGCGTGAAGGAAAGGCATTGTGTGTGCTCCCTCCTAGTGCTTTACACAATATAGGCGGTCGAACTACAAATATACTTATTCACTATTGTTTACCTTTAGAGGGCCTGCCTTGGTGGGAAAAAGTACTCACCCCAAGGGAATGACCCAAGCAATAACCAGCATAAGCCAAGCTCTTTCGAACCGCTGTGCAAATTTGTGATTGCAAGGAAAGCTTGCAATCAACAGGCGTGATGCATGATAGCTCTCCCCCAATATCTTTATGATTTGTAAAGCCCTTGTTCTAAGGGTTCAGAGACCTCTTGGGGGAGTTTATCATAGTGTCCCCTGAACCAGATGCCCTTACTATAATGTTTTGTTTAGAGGCCAAAAATCCTTAATATTTGTTGGTGTCAGGAGGTCGAACCTCTAAAGTCGTCCCACATACTTGTGGTTCTTAGTAGAGATGAAGATTTTGTCATGGGAGATTCATGAGAACTCAAAGCTTGGTTGACCCGTATAGAAGTGAGTGTCATGGAGAGGAGCTAGTGTGGTCAAGCTTCTAATCATCCGCTCTAAATAAGCACAAATAGAGAAATCCAAGTGGGAATTCAACAAGTGTTGTCTTTTCTATCCTAGGGTTGTGCATTGTTTCAAATCAAATACATTGCTTGAAATCTCAAAATCTTGGAAACAAACATTCAACAAGGTCATCAAAATTCAAACCCTTGAGAAAGAGAAAATACCTTTGAAAAGCCCATATATTACTGCTTGTCCCTAGGTATTTTATCCTTAGAGGCTTCTAAGTATTTGGGCCTATATCTCAATTTTCTCTCTCTAAAGTTAACATTAGGGAACTATTGCCTTGATTCTCTTGATTTCAACATAATGGGCCTTGTGGGATGAAAATAAATTGAGACATAGAAATTTAGTTTGAAAATCTAAGCAAGAAAGTGTGGATGTGGTAAAAGAATTTATTAATCAAAGACTAAAGAAAATTTAACCCCACAAATGTGTTTGTTCAAATGATTTTCTGCAAGATCAAAATCCCAAAACCAAAATCTGTCAATCGTCACAAGTGTCTTAGTCCAAGAGATCTCAAGAAACATCAGTCAACACTTTACCGAGTCATAAATAAATTGCTTTATAACTTTTACAAATGTGCTTCAAAGGATAATCCCAAATTGTATTCATTCTATCATTTCCAAAATTCAAGTCTTTTTCAACGTTTGAGTTTCTCACATAGGAGGTATAACATGTTCTTCAATACCTTGGTTTTGTAATAAAAGTTTTTCTAAGTTTGTATAGGGTCAAAATCAACACTTTCATCCATCCCCCTAACATCAATCAAATTCCATCTCACAAACAACTCTCATAATCTTGGAAAAATCATTCATGATAGACTTTTGGTAATCCTTCAAATCAAAATCAAAAAATCATCTTGTTTGACTAAGTATGTGTAGATGAATCCTTCTTCATACACTTAGTTAAATTATCACCTTGTGGACAAGTTTTTTCCAAGATAACATCCAACATCTTGGGGTTTATGAGTTCACTATCCAAAATCCAAACCAAATCAAAAATCCAAAATCCAAAAGTCCTAAAGTCTAGTGTTCCTCCAAGGTTCTTAAAAGGTCAATCATTCACACCATCCATCTTTCATTTATCCTATCACCATCATTTGATCCTTAAACAAACTTAGATTTTCTTCTTTGTACCTAAATTTTAGACCAACCTAAGGAATTAGAGGTTTTCTTCCCATATTCCTTAAAGTTGATCTTTATTTTATGGTCCAAACTAGATTTCAACACAAGAAAAACATGGAGCAAAACAAAGAAACATCCACTTCAAGTGACTTGAGTCAAAATGCACCCGAATTGAACCCCATCGGATCTAACAACCCCCCACTCAACCTTCCTCAACTACCACAAGATCCTCAAGAGGGAGGTTTTCAAGTAGAGGACATTACCAACAATGTCCTAGGAATGACTCAAGATGAAATCATGGAGATAGTCCAAAATCTTGAAAACCGCAAGATTGTCAATACAATGATGAGACTCAATCCCTCACAATACATTCTAGCATTAGAAAAGGAAGGGGTTAAACTCCCTTCTGATTATGATGTAAGCACTATCATGGAACAACCTCTTGGGACTATGCCACCGGTATTATTCACACCATCCTTCCAAAATATCATTCAACCCATCCCACAACCAATGTCATCTCATGCTCCAAGTCAACCCATGATCACCAAGGGGATTTCATTGCTCCAATCTCTTCAAACACACCCCCTTGTAAATAACCAAAATTTGGATGAAAACACCATCTTGGGTATGTCGAACACCGTCCTGCAAGACCCAAAACATTTGTATATTCAACTCATTTTCCATGACACCAATAATTCATCCACTTTCTCTGCAACACCAGTGTACCCTCTTGGAACACAAGTATCTCTCCCCATGGTATCACAAGGACAAGGGGGTTTATTTAGACAAGGGGGAATCTTTGATGCTTCATCATCATTTTCTCAAGGAAACGTACCACCTATCCTCCCACCACTTTCCCCGCTAACATCAACATCCACATCAATCCAAGGTTTAGGGCAACCCCTTTACCCAACATACCAATCCCAAATCAAACAAATCAAATCAATTTTCCAATCACAAATGAAATCAACACGTCAAGCATACCAAATCCTCCAAGCATTCTACTGATATTGCAACACCAGGTGGAACCAATCCAAACCTCCCAATCAACCATTACACCATCTACAACACCTAAAATTCTCCAAAATATGGTCTCCCAAGGACCTAGCGCATCAACCATACCCTCTACCACACAACCTCTCATCATCACTCAACAAGCACCTCAAAAAAATCTCATCACACCATCCCACACCATTCCAAATCCTCCACCTCCACCACCAAATCCAAATCTGGCAAATCAATACAACATCACATTGCAAGTAGCCCAACAAGCCTATCAAAAGTCACTTCAACAATTCTAAATGTAACAAGCCGCACAAGTTGCGCAACAAGCCACACAACAAGCACAGGCTCAACAAGTCACATAACAGGCTGCCCAAGCACAAGCGCAAGCATTACTGTAGCAAAACCAAGCCACCCAAGCTGCTCAAGCTACACAATTTGTGCAAGTTGTGCAAGTGCAGGCACAAGCTCAATATCAAGCACAACAAGCTCAAACACAAGCCTTGTTACAATAATAGACTTATCAGCAAGCTTTGCAACAATACCAAGCACAACAACAATAAGAGCATCAACTATAAGCATACCAAAAAGCATTACTTGCACCTCAAAGCTTACAAAAACCTCTCACAAGAACAACACCAAGTCCGCAAGTCACCCCACCCATCATTCAAGCCACTACACCAACCCAAAACATGTTCATTCCACCACCTGATATGCAAAGTGATTTATCTACTCAAATCAAAAATCTCTCGCAACAAGTGTTGGACATACAATCTAGGAAAACCACAAAATCATAAGGGAATTTATGTGCTTATCCATTCGATAAAAGCATTGTGATGAAGCGGTTCCCACAAGGTTTTGAGATACCAAAATTCGACAAGTACCGTGGAACCAAAAATCCTCAAGATCACATCAGGGAATTCCACGTACATTGCATGGAGTTGCCTATGATGAATCTTATCTAATGAGGCTCTTCCCTAGAATTCTGGCTGGCCCATCCATGGAATGGTTCTCTTGTCTTCCTCCTAGAATAAAAAAGTTCCAAGAAATTATGGACTCATTTAACCTAGGCATGGACATAAGCTTGGAAGAGTTGTCCAACCTAAAGCAAAACAAGGGAGAGCCATTTGCATCCTTCATGCAATGATTGCGATCCACGGCCAATAGGAGCAAGTGGGCTATGCCAGAAGAACAAAAAATTAAAACCATCATCTCTAATCTTGAAGGGACCTTAG
>CM021103.1:54379662-54610215 GCA_007115665.2 Sequoiadendron giganteum
TGACCATCTAGATCAACCTGGATACTTTGATTCAGATTGGGCTGAGAACGTAACCAATCAGAAAAGCACATCAGGATGTTGCTTCAGCTTAGGATCGACTATGATCTCTTGGATCTGCAAAAAACAGTCTTTTGTAGTACAAAGCTCGACATAAACTGAATACATTGCAGCCTCTATGGGGGCAAAAAGAAGTAGTTTGGCTTCGTGAGTTGCTTCTGGGACTCTTTGGTGAGCCCTTGAATCCTACAATTATTCATTGTGATAATCAGAGTTGCATCAAACTCTCTGCAAATCCTGTCTTCCATGATAGATCTAAGCACATTGAGATACCCTATCATTATGTAAGAGACATGGTAGAAAGGAAAGTGATCCAGTTGGAGTATGTTAGTACAAATGATCAGACAACAGACATTCTCACCACACCTCTCTCCCAAATCAAGGTAGAACACTTCAGGAAGAAACTTGGTATGGTTGAAATATAATTTGATATTTATGTTTGAAATTCAAATTGTTTATAAATTGTACTAATATATAAAGATGTTTAATGTGTAAACTCTTTTGTCATGTGTGTGACTCCATGACCTTATGGGCCTACTCCCCCTGTGTACATTATTGAAAGGTGACGATCTTTCTAATAATGAACACTTGTATTTGACATTGTAAAGTGACGACTCTACAATGTTGAGTTGAACTATCATGATAGATATCATGTGACTTGATATCTGTGGACATGTCATGATAGTATCTCTTGGACACTTTGATGGATATCATGGGACTTGATGTCATCTGAAGATCATTGTGATCCTTAAGAGATAATCATGGTGGATAATTATATCTGTGGATATGCCATGAATTATGGTAGACATCATGTGACTTGATGTCAGTGCACATACCATAATGAAGATGTGTTATGAAGAATGTCATGTGACTTGACACTTTCAGAAGCATACCATATCTTCTGATATCACGAGTTAGGTGATATCACTTTTACTTGATGGAAGTTATCCTCCCTAGTTAAAGAGGGAGTGTTGAATAATGAAGATGTGTTATGAAGAATGTCATGTGACTTGACACTTTCAGAAGCATACCATATCTTTTGATATCACGAGTTAGGTGATATCACGTTTACTTGATGGAAGTTATCTTCCCTAGCTAAGAGGGAGTATTGCATAATAAATTTGTGTTATGAAGCATGTCATGTGACTTGACACTTTGAGAAGTATACCATATCTTCTGATATCACAAGTTAGGTGATATCACTTTATACTTGTTTAGAGTTTATCCTCCTCGCTAAGAGGGAGTGTTGATATTAGGTAGCATCGGTCTGATAAAAGACTTTGATCTACGTTTAAAACAAGTAATATATTAAATGGAGAGACACGCCCCTTGAGCCGACATGTCTCCACTTTGTGGAGACACATCTGCTCATGGGACGTGTCTCCCATATTTGATATTTATACTAACTCCTTCTTCACTTAAACGATATGGAAATCTACAGATGTTGTTTACTTGTGAGAATCGACCTTTAGTAATATTGGAATCTGATCGCTGCATTAACAATATGCAAATTATTTTTCTGATATGTTAGATCACAATAATATGCAAAGATACAACATACTCAATAAAATGCAGAAACAAACTTAAGAGCTCTAAGTTCAAACTCTAGACTCAATCTAAGACTTGATGCCCACAATGCTTCTGCAAGGACTTATTTATAGTAAAAGGGAATATGACTTTGATTACTATGTAAATCCTACAAAATATTCCCACTATGTCAAAAGAAAAGTACTAATCATTGTAGGCATGGTACTTGTCATTGCTTCCTAATGAGCTGGATGCTAGTGTAATGTCCTGTAATGTCCCCATATTAGAGACATAAAATGCATAAACTAAATTTTTGATTTTAAAGATGGTTTGACAAAGCACAATGAAAGATTGATGGAATAAAATAAATGAAATGCATTATTATCAACTAGTGCATAACTAACATAATCTGATATGACTTATTACTCTTGTTCCGAATAGATCTTCGCCTTGTTTTCCTCTTTCCTAACCTCTTTGGATGGTAGAATTACTGTGCAAAGGGCGCGTGAACAATCTCAAATTGGACTCCCTCAAGGTGTCCCACCCGTCTTGGGACCGTCCATCAATGCATCGAATTACCATCCTTTTCCTCCACAAACTCCCTATCCTTGTTGAGTGCTAGCGAAAGAGAATTTTTGGCCTGAAGTCTATTCTTCAAGGTAAAGTTATAAAAGCTCATTGAGACACAATAATTGCTGCAAGCATCATTATTGGATAATCGAATATAATATATATATATATACATATTAATGTTCATTATCCACATGCCTAATGTATGCATCAAATATCCTTATTTAGATATATTTATCAACCATCAATTATATATTCAATTCATCAATCATAATATATTTAAATATGTTTATAAAGCATCAAATGTTATTTGAATTACCGCTATATTTGACCCTTGTTAATAACTAAATTCATAATTGTATTTAATAGTTCTTATTTCCTACATAAATTATTCTTACTTATATTTATTGGTGCTCATATATACCTTTATATAATTATTCTTCATTTATATTAAAAAATCATAAATACTTATAAGACTCAATAAGCTTCATTATTGCCTAATTGAATATGAACATATACATGTATATGTTTGTATATAGTATATACACATATATATCATCATTATTAATTAATTATAAGCGTAGAATACTCACCCTTGCATGAGCATCTATGTTTATATATATTCACTTTTATATATATCCATATATATAGACACTCATATTATATTTACTTACAATAACTATGAAAATTATCAGCAAAATAATAATTATTTTCAATAACTATATTAGGACATACCACAGAAAGATACCTTCTATAAATGATTTACTGATTCCGTAGTTCAGAATATATTTCTATATTCCTTCTTTATTCATTCCTTCCTTCATCGATTTCATGTTGGAAGGTATTACCTTGGTTAATGGCTCCTTTCTTTATTCCTTTTCTCCTTTTCATTCAATGCCCTCACATTTGACTTGGTTTTTTACTTTATAGACCGATCAAGAGTCATGCTCTTTCTTGCAATCGTTGTATAGGGTTCCATTGTGCCTTTCTATAATTGTTGCGTCCTTTGTGAATGGTTCGCTCTTTTTAGAGGCTGCTTAAGAGTTGATATTTATATTTGTTTATTTTAGTCAACAAAAGCAATATTTGTTATTTTATTTTATTTATTTATTTGAATTTTTAACATTTCATTATTTTATTTCAATGTATTACAATCTTTTATATTGGTGTCTAATATTTAGTATTTATATTTTGGAAATTACAATATTATTTTTAGTATTTATAATTATAATATTATTTTAAATTATTAATGTTATTTATCTTATTACATATTCTGATATTTTATATCTTAATTTCGAGGTCATGACAATCCACCCCGCCTAAAATTGCTTGTCCTCAAGCAATCACAATTCCAACATCTTTTCACACCTCCTCCCTATTTTTGAGGGCCTAATTTTAAGTCTTTTGCAAGCTTAATTAAGGTTCTATTCTTAATTGGGCTGTTCCATTGAAATGCCCCCCTTTTGTATCACAAATTTGAGGGAGCTATACCTTTTCACTTCAATAGTTACAACTCTTAATTATTGCATTTGGATACTAATAATGATTCGTTTTTAGATAAGTTAATTTGTTAGTGCCCCAAACACTTTGACAAACAACATTAACATTTTCATAGTTTTAGCATAAAGTAGACACACTGATCAACTTTGCATGAATCAAAAATTAAAACAGACAACCAAGTAGCTCAACCAAGCAAGCAACCAGCTCAAGCACACAGGCATGTAGCTTAACCAAACAAGTAAGTAGCTTCAAACAAGCAAGCAAGTAGCTCAAGCACACAGACAAGTAGCTCAACCAGGCAAGCAAGTAGCTCAACTAAGCAAACAAATAGCTCAAGCAAGCAAGCGAGTAGCTCAAGCAGGCAAGCAACTAGCTCAAGCACACAAGCAAGTAACTCAAGCACACAAGAAACCAACTCAAGTAAACAAGCAGGTAGCTCAAGCATGCAAGCAACTAGCTCAAGCAAGTAGGCAACCAGCTCAAGTAGGCAAGCAAGTAGCTCAAGCATGCAAGTAGGCAACTAGTTCAAGCACGCACCCAAGTAGCTCAAGCATACAAGCAAGTAGCTCAAGCAAGTAGGCAACTAGCTCAAGCACACAACCAAGTAGCTTAAGCAACTTGACAGACAACATTTTTAACATTTTTAACATTTTCATAGTCTTTAAGCATAAAGCAATTATAAGAACACATCTTGTTGAAGACACATGAAGTAACACATAGATACAGGTCATACGTAAAATATAAATATGAGGCGTGAATACATGTAATACATAGAGTATATACAAGAAGCATGAAGCATATATGTGAATAATACATGAAGTATACACACGGATACATGAAGTCACCAAGCATTTATATGAATACATGTAAAGTATACACTTAAATACATAAGTCACATGAATACATGTATACACACGAGTCACAAAGCATGTATTTTGCAAGCATACACTTGAATACATGTAAGTCACAGAGTATACACTTGAATATATGGGAATACACATAAGCCAAAAAGCATGCGCTTGAATACACACAAGTCGCAAGTTAGACACTTGAATACACTCAAATACACATAAGTCACATGTTATACACTCGAATACAATTGAATACATAAGCCACAAAGTATACACTTGAATACACATGAGCCACAAGGTATACGTTTGAATATACTTGAATACAAGGTATACACGAAGTCACAAAGTATACAAATACAAAGTCATAGAGTATACACTCGAATACAAATACATCTCAAATTCAAATACAAGTTATAGAGTATGCACTCAAATACAAATACAAGGTCATAGAGTATACACTCAAATACAAATACAAGGTCATAGAGTATACACTCAAATACAAATACATCTCGAATTCAAGTACAAGTTATAGAGTATGCACTCAAATATAAATACAAGGCCATAGAGTATACACTCAAATACATATACAAGTCATGGAGTATACACTCGAATACATATACAAGTTATGGAGTATACCCTTGAATACAATTACAATCGAATGAGGTATACTGTCAAACAGTGGGGAAGGGGTTTCGGTGCATCCCATACTACACCATTGTCTCGTCCACCATCCCACGGTCATTAAGTAAACACATGCGTATGAAACATACACAAATACAAGTAATACACAAAGTATTCACATGAACATATGTTACAAAGAATACATATAAGTCACAAGGTAATCCTTTGAATACACTTGAATACAATTACATTATTTCAAAGTACACACTGCAATACATGTAAGGCACACGTAGTATACACAGGATGGCAGGAACAGGCTCTGATACCACTTGCAATGTCCCCATATTAGAGACATAAAATGCATAGATTAAATTTTTGATTTTCAAGATGGTTTGACAAAGCGCAATGAAAGATTGATGTAATAAGATAAATGAAATGCATTATTATCAACTAGTGCATAACTAACATAATCTGATGACTTATTACTCTTGTTCGGAATAGATCTTCGCCTTGTTTCCTCTTTCCTAACCTCTTTGGATGGTAGAATTACTGTGCAAAGGGCACGTGAACAATCTCAAGTTGGACTCCCTCAAGGTGTCCCACCCATCTTGGGACCGTCCATCAATGGATCGAATTACCAGCCTTTCCCTCCACAAACTCCCTATCCTTGTTGAGTGCTAGCGAAAAAGAAAATTTGGCCCAAAGTCTATTCTTCAAGGTAAAGTCATAAAAGCTCATTGAGACACAATAATTGCTGCAAGCATCATTATTGGATAATCGAACATAGTATATATATATATATATATACACACATATTAATGTTCATTATCTTGTACCCCAAATTAAAATTTTTGCTACACTTAGGCATTTTGAAGAAATGAGTCCAAATATTGTTAAATCTGTCAAAAAGGTCAAAATTGGGGTTTGTATGTCTTGCATGGGGGTCAAAACCTTGAAATTTTCAAAATCTGACAATCTGGGTCGGCTTAGAGCGACCAAATCAACAATACCCAGATTTCAATTTTTCAACCCTCTATTTTAGGAAAATTTCTATTTTTAGCAGTTTTCTAAAATATAAACTTTTTTTGGGTTTCTTTTGAAATGGATACCTACAAAATTTTCTAAAAATAGAAAGTTTGGCTTCTAGGGTTGAGACTGATTTTGATTGGCTTAAAATACTTATTCATCAGGCTGGTGCAGTCGGAATCACGAAAAGATCAATTTTGCCCTAGTGGGTCTATTCTGCTTTTTCAGAAGCTTCTTCTAGAGAATCAAGGTTATCAATGGAGGTCAGTCGGCTGCAAGGTGTCGGAATTAGATGTTCAAGCGTCAAACAGAAGCTATCAACGATGAACGTGCACAAAAAACGGCAAACACGTCAAACGAGGAAAGAAATTTGAAAATCTCAGAATTTTTTCGAAGTCTGCCAGCCATGGGCGCCCTTGAAGAGAATAGGCACCCAGTTTTTAAGGAACCAGATGATGGAATCAAAGTCGGAGCTCCCAAACAATGTTCAGATTCATCCCAGCTCTGCAGAGAGTCCGACAGTACAGTCATCCGATCATGCAATCATCCGGAATCTGAGATTGAACAGAGGAGTTTCAAGCTGGAGACAGAATGCAACTCTGAAGGTAAAAAAAACAGATAAATTGGCTAAGTCTAATGAACATGGGCGCCCCTGGAGAAGAAGGGCGCCCAAGATTTTAATAGGTTTAATGATGAAATTTGCAGAAGATGCCTCTAACGTAGCTCCATCAGACTTGATCAAGTTGTCCAACGCAATCATCAACACGCCCGTCAGAGTAGACAGTCATCAGATGTCGCAGGCTGAACAGGAGGGAAAAGAATGAAACAACAGAAGTTGAAAGCAATAGGGAAAAGCTCATGAAAATGGCTAACACTGGAGAAAGTGGGCGCCCCTGGAGGAGAGAGGCACCTGACTTTTTGAAGGGTCAAACGAAGTTTTCATCAGAAGTCTCCTCCAAACAAACTTTGTTAGATTTGATCAGGCTCCGTGATGAAACATTCAACACGTTCGTTACATTAATCTAGAGGCCAAAAATCATAATCAAACTAGGGTGGAAAATTGAGAAGTTGAAAATGATGAAAAATTGGTTAAGTTTGAGTGAAATAGTCGCCTCCAGCCAAGAAGGGCGCCCAACTTCCAATGCCTTAGTCAAATTTTTGAAAATTTCAAAAATTGAAGATGAAGACAAAAGTCTAAGTTCATTCCACAAACTTGAATTAGGGTTTTGAAGAATTAGGGCAAAAGAAAGTTGTTTTCCCAAGGCAAAGCTTATTTAAGGCACCTTTGTGTTTCATTATTCATTATTTTCTTGCAGGTGGTCTTCAAGGAGAAACAAAGCAGCAACTTTAAACCCTTATTTTCAAGATTCTAGAGTTTAACTTGTTGGTTTTTAAATAAATTTTCAGATCAACACTCAAGAAGGCTTGCTTTTTCATATTTTTTCATCTAGAACATCAAATCTTTGAAGGAGGCCATTGTTTTCAATTTTCAGCGAGCTGGTTTATACTGGTTGTATCTTTTGGATAATTTTTGGAGAATTTTCTCAAGGTTGCAGCAACTGCTTTTTATTTTGCATGTCAGAGAAAACTTCAAATTTTACAACTTCCAATATTTTGGGTCTATCTCAAATATTCTTCTAGATAAAATCCACATCACAGCGTTTTCAGAGAAACTTCAAGTGGCTGCTTTTTCAATGAAACTTCGAGGTTTGCAGAATCTAACCAAATGGGTTCATCCAGAATGTGCCTCTGAACAAAACCCAAATGTCAGTTTTTTCTATTTTTTCAGAGAAAATTAGGGTTTGTTGCTTTATTTAGAATTTTAAAAAACGGACGATCTGAGTCTTCTTGTAACGAAATTCTAAACAAAACCCATATCTCAGAAAAAATTCCAAAAAAATAATCCGTTTGACGAAGAAAATCAGCAAGCTATAAATAGAAAGTTGTGCAAAATTTGTCAGAACATAGGCATGTTCACAATCAATCTTCGAGTTGTGCAACATGAAGTACTCTCCCATCGAATTCAGAGCTAAACAAGTGTTGTATCATAATTATCTGAACGGATGATGTTGGTAAGTGCTTTTCAGTACCATCATGGACATAAAACGTCATCATCTCAGTTGAAGAACATGCAAAGGGAGTGGTATGAGCGAAATGACAAGTATTGGGAAAAGTTGTACAATACTCTTCCGTGGGAGAATCAAGAGAAGTGTCGGATGCATAAAATTGCAGAACCACCAAGTTATCAATTAGTGAGTCATCTTTTGGGGCAGCGATGTTTTTCAAGAATAGAACTCGTAAAGAAGCTGAAGATGTCAAAGATTCTCTAAGTTTGATTGCAAAAGGGAGCAGAGCCTAGAAAAGCGACACTTTGCTATTAATAGTATTGACACTCCTACCAAGGATACAGTTTCCCGCTTTTTGGTGGATGTGATAGAGATTTAAAGCAACAATCTTTCAAAAGCTTTCTCCAAGCTTTCTTTCCATTCTTATCTCATGCTTTCTTTCTATTCTTGTCTTAAATCTTATCTATTCTTTGGAGAAAAGAAAGAAAACAGTTGTGATGAGTTGACATTTCCTATTTTACATGCTTTCTTAGGTGTTAGATGTTATCTTCTTTAGGTTTAGAAATAAAGTTTGCATGTTGGCAAGTGTTAGTTGTAAAAGCAAGGAGATTTTAGGGTTCCCTACTCCTCTGCTTAGTTATAAATAAGAGCAGTGTTTGCTCATTTTTCTTTAACTGTGCTTGTGATAACATAATTGTTGAGCATATGCTTTCATGTTTGTTATCGTTTAGTTTCAGTTCACTTTGTGTAAAGAGCAAGTTTGCATGCCTCCTTAGCTGGAAATCCTTGTTTAGTGCATGTGTCTTGTGTCAAGTGATAATCTGGTTTGATCGCACGTTGCATGTTTTTTTGCCACAACTTGCTGTCCCAGAATTGTAACTTTGTACCAGAAGTTTGAGTAAATAAAGTCTTGAGCGTGCTTTGCTGCCCCAATATAAAAATCTCATATTTCTGTTTATTATGTTGTGCCTAGAAGTGTGAGGAAATAAAGTCTTGAGCGTGCTTTGCAGCCTCGATATAAAGTCTCATATTTCCGTAATGTTTTTATGATCTCTTTTTAGCTTGCATTGAAATTCAGTAGATGTATGTTGAAGAAAATTTATTTAAGTATCTTTGTCAAAAAATCAATCTCGTTCATTTCTAACTCTCTTGCTCTACGTTTACTTGAGAGGCTAGAATCGTCAATAGCGTAAGTTAAGTTGTAGTTGTTAAGTTTCATTTAAGGGAAAACCTCAGCTGCAACATCTAGAGTTCTATAACTTTGTGTTCTCGCAGCTGAATCAAAAAGATAGGCAAAAATTAGTTTAGTTTACTTTCTTTATGCAACTTAGCAAAAGAGGGAGCTTCCCCTCCTAATTCGAAGAGCAGTTTACTGCACATAGCTGTCCGTTTCCAAAACGCATTCCAGAGGTGCGATTTGAAACGCCAACACATTATCCACATGCCTAATGTATGCATCAAATATCCTTATTTAGATATATTTATCAACCATCAATTATATATTCAACAATCCTAATATATTTAAATATATTTGTCAATCATAATATATTTATATATGTTTATAAAGCATCAACTGTTATTTGAATTACCGCTATATTTGACCCTTATTAATAACTAAATTCATAATTGTATTTAATAGTTCTTATTTCCTACATTAATTATTCTTACTTATATTTATTGGTACTCATATATACCTTTATATAATTATTCTTCATTTATATTAAAGAATCATAAATACTTATAAGACTCAATAAGCATAATTATTGCCTAATTGAATATAAACATATACATGTATATGTTTGTATATACACATATATATCATCATTATTAATTATTTATAAGCTTAGAATACTCACCCTTGCATGAGCATCTATGTTTATATATATTCACTTTTATATATATCCATACATATAGACACTTATATTATATTTACTTACAATAATTATGAAAATTATCAACAAAATAATAATTATTTTCAATAACTATATTAGGACATACCACAGAAAGATACCTTCTATAAATGATTTGCTGATTCCATAGTTCAGAATATATTCCTATATTCCTTCTTTATTCATTGTTTCCTTCATCAATTTCATGTTGGAAGGTATTACCTTGGTTAATGGCTCCTTTCTTTATTACTTTTCTCCTTTTCATTCGATGCCCTCACATTTGACTTGGTCTTTTCCTTTATAGACCGATCAAGAGTCATGCTCTTTCTTGCAATCGTTGTATAAGGTTCCATCGTGCCTTTCTATAATTGTTGCGTCATTTGTAAATGGTTCGCTCTTTTTAGAGGCTGCGTAAGAGTTGATATTTATATTTGTTTATTTTATTTTGTTATTTGTTTATTTTAGTCAACAAAAGCAATATCTGTTATTTTATTTATTTATTTGAATTTTAACATTTTATTATTTTATTTCAATGTATTACAATCTTTTATATTGGTGTCTAATATTTAGTATTTATATTTTGGAAATTACAATATTATTTTTAATATTTATAATTATAATATTATCCTAATGTTATTTATCTTATTACATATTTTGATATTTTATATCTTAATTTCGAGGTCATGACATGTCCCCATTTTAGGGTTCTCTTGCTTTGTAATTGGAGATGGTTTCCTAGGTTTGTGTCTGCTTGATCAAATAGGTAATTTGATGTTACCAATGAGCTCAGTTGATTTAGAGGAGCTATTTGATGCTTTCAGATGTTATTTTCGGCTTTCAGTTTGGGATCCAAGATTCTTGGAGGGAGTTTCTATTTATAGAAAGTTGCCAAGTCGGCTTTGTTTATCATTATTCTTCATTAGGATCACTCCTGTGTAGTCAGTTTCCGATTTTGATGCATTCTAACAATTTTAGCAAAATGAGTATATTAATGGCTATATTTTAATTAATTTACTAAGGTTGCTAAATATTATTTAAAATATTTAAAAGGTACCTTAGTATTATAGCTTGTTAGAATCGAGATGAAATGCTTTAAATCATGGATATATTAAACGGGGACTTTGTGTGTCAAATTATCATTATTTTAATATAAAGGTCTTTTCTGGAGCTAAAGGGAAGTTTTAATTAAAAAGTGAATTTTAAATAGAATCTTTTGGAGAGTTGTCGGGAAAAGTATAAAAGGGGGTTATGACAACTCATTTGGTTATGTCAAGTTTATTCTAATTCTCTTATTGAAACCCTTGTGGGTCGAGAGACTGAACCTGGTTCATCTCAGCCTTTGGAGGACGGAACCCTCTGGGGAAGATCACTTTTGATGGTGAAACGATTCCACCCTAGCTGGTTTGTGGGGAAAATCACTCAGGTTTTCCAGTTGGGCAAATATAGCAATTTTGTGAGTCTCTTGCGGAGACAAAATTGGTGAATAACGATATACATTTCATGGCTTGGAGTTGAGGTTTAGGCGCCCAGGTTTGAGGAGGATTGCACATCAGTTTGTGTCGCCATATATCTGCCTATTCAAAGGTTATTCAGAGTTGTATCATTGTAGGTCGTGGCCATAAGAATCAGTAAATGTTTTCATAACCTTCAGTGTTGAAGACTCTCAGTTTGTAAGGGAAGGCATGACAACTTGAGGTGTTGTGGAGTTGTTGAGTTGAGTCGTGGTCATTAAGGAAGGGACGTGATGTTGTTAAACCCTACAAATAACCCTTGCAGGTTGTGAGTTGTATGGTGGGTGCTGGAACCTGTTGTGACCTTTTCCACACATCACCCCATCCAAGATGGGGACCCCCTAATTTTTGCTCCATTCTGGTCTTTTGGCTTTGCGTCTCTCTCTCTCTGGTCCTTCTGTCTTTTCGGGGATGTCCCATCGTTTGACCCAGGTTAAAGTATTGATTAAGTCTGTGGAATTAGGGTTTTTTTTATCCTTCAGGCTTTTTAAGGTCAAACCAGGTTATCAAATTGAAATCTGAGCTTAGTATAGCAATCACAAGGCTTCCAGCCAAGTCCCACCGAATTTTTATCGAATTTTGACAACTTACTATTTATAGTAAGTACTCAATCGGGGACTGTTTCAGCAGGATTTTGGAATTCTGTCAGCTTCGACACATTCGGAACACACCAAGCTGCTTGCACATAAATTTTGAGCCAGATCAGACAACTTGCTATTTTTAGCAGTTCAGGCTTCAGGAGCCATTTTCAGGGGTCAAACATATGATTCTTCATTGCATGTCCGGAGATTACTTCTGGGTTTCTCGAAACCTTCGCAACGATATAACATGCAAACTGAGACGACCACTTTCAGAGTTTAGCCTTCGGAGGCTATTTTTAGGGTTTGCATGTAGAGTTCTCTAATGCATGTCCGGATATTCCTTCTGGGTTTTTCAAGAGCTTTGCAACAGTGTGACATGCAAGCAGAGAAGATCAAGTTTCAAGGACTTACTATTTTTAGCCAGTACCCGCATGCAGACCAGTTTTTTGGGTTTTTCTGGGTTTCTTGAGATCCCACAGGCGATATGACATGCAAAATCATCCAGCAGTGGATGAGTCACTTTTCAGGAAGTTTCTATAAATAGCAATTTCACCCCGGCCACCCAACACTTCAGTTCAACATACAAAGCGACATGCAGAAGAAACAAAGTCCAACGGAGACCGTTCGAGACACATGCAAGTCAAATTAGGGTTTCCACTTTTATAGGGGATGAATCCAGAAATAGTCAAAATGAAGTACCTCGCCGACATCAGCATACTTCAAGGTACATGCTAGCAAAATTTGAGCGGAATCGGAGAACTTACTATTTTTAGTAAGTCAGGACACGGCTATAAATAGCATGTCTGCACCCGAGGTTGGCGTGAGCACGACACTCAAGTTATCAGGATCAGGCGTTGCAAGTTTCAGGCAAAACAGAGCTACTGAAGTCAGAAAGTCAAGAACTTATTATAAATAGCAAGTGGCTATAAATAGTAGGTCAGGGCAGAGAATTGGCAAAACAGGTTCACAAGGCAAAGAAGATCAGATGGTGAAATTTTCAGGCAAAATGGAGCCATGGAAGTCAGAGAAGCAAGGACTTACTAAAAATAGAATGTGAAGGCAGACTGAAAAGGTCAAAATATTCTAAGTGTAAAATCAAAACTTCACCTTCAAATAGTGCCCTGATGAGGAATGTTGAAGCTGGACATGAAAAAGCACCCAAGGCTGAGGTGGTAGCATAAAAATCTTCTAAGGCATGAAAATCAAAGCAACCCCTAGCAAATGTGCCCATGATAAAGATCAAAGCTTCACTAAGGAAATACGCCCAAGGTTATTGGAGGCCTAAAAATGCCTAAGGCATAAAGTGGAAGCTTCCTAGGCAAAATGCGCCCACCTCAAGATTGATAGCCTAAAATATTCTAAGTATAAAAATGAAAGTGGAAATGGCAATTTGCGCCCTCAACTTGAAAGCTCATGTATGAAAATGCGCCCACCCCCAAGAAAGGGAAAGGAAGTCTAAAAACGCCTAAGGCATAAAGTGGAAGCTTCCTACCCTAAATGCGCCCAGCCAAGATGAATTCATCAAAAACGCCTAAGGCACAAGAATAAAAGTACGCCTAGTCAAATGCGCCCAAGGTGGTGATGGGAAGATCAAAATTTTCTAAGTGTGGAAACGTGGAGAGGACCCTATAAAATGCTCCCAAGCTAGGCTTGATGTTCAAAAGTTACTAAGGCATTGGAAATAAAAGTGGATGGGTGGAAATGCGCCCATGTTGGAGGATGCCTAGCAATACGCCTAAGGCATGGAAAATAAAAGTTGAGGGTACCAAATGTGCCCAAGTTAAAGCAAAGATGTTGAAAAGGTACCTAAGTATGGAAAATGAAACTTCACCCTCTCAAATGCGCCCAGCATTGTGAGAGCCATCCAAAATATTTTTAAGGCAAAAAACAAAAGCTGAAGGTATCAAATGCGCCCAAGGTTGCTGGAGACTTAAAACGTCTAAGGCACGAAATGTGAGTAGCATATGCCATTTGCGCCCAAGGAGGAATGAGAAACTTGGAAATTTCTAAGGCACAAAATCAAAGTGGACATGCCTAAATGCGCCCAAGTTGAAACAAGGAGGCGAAAAATATACAAGGCATGGCGAAATGAAAGAGGGCTATGTTAAATGCGCCCTCAAGATGATGGAGTTTCCAAAATTTTCTAAGGCATGGAAACTTGAAAGTGCAACTAAGTGAATGCGCCCATGAAGAAGTAAAGTCTTAGAAATTTTCTAACCCTGAAAGTGAAAGTAGAAACATGAAAATGTGCCCTTGTGGAAGTAAGGTCCTCAGAAATTTTCTAAGTGTTAGAAAATAAAAGCACATGGTAGCAAATGCGCCACAGAACAAAAGCAACCCAGCCGAAATAAAATACCCAGGGGTAAAGTGAAGTCTTGAAAATAAACTAAGGCGTTGGAAGGAAATAAAAGCTCTCTAGCTAAAATGCGCCTAAAGAATTGAGAGAGTGCTAAGAGAGTTCCTAAGGCATGGAAATTTTAAAATTGAATAAAATAAAATGCCAAGGGGTCAAGGGCACCAGAGGTGTAAAGTGAGAAGAAAATACGCCTTGAATGTGGGTGAGCTCGAAATTTATTTTTTCCTAAGGCAAGCATGGAGATTAATAAAGTGGTGAAATTTTATTTCCAAGGCGGAAGCAACTAATATACTTTTCCATGGGTCAAATAAAAAAATTAAATGAACCCGTTTAAAAGGCACCCATGGGTTGACAGAGTCAAAAAATAAATTTCCTAAGGGAAATTTTAATATTTTTAGAGGAAATTCGTTTTGACTAGATTATTTTCCTAAGGGAAATTAAATCTCAGAGGGTGGATTAATCTGAGCGAGCAAGTGATTTCTGTCAGCGGGTTGAATTATTTTAAAAGAGAAAATTTAAAATGTCTAAGGCAAATTTCATGAAATTGAAGATTTAAATGGCAGACATTTTAAATAATTTTAAATCTCCCATGAATTTTTTCGAATTGAATTTAATTGAATATGGCGAGAATTTTAAAATGAATTTTTTCAATCAAGTCAAGTGATTTTCTCGCGAGTTGTTTAAATCACCAAAAGTTAACTGGTAGAATAGAGGAAAAATTCGAATTTTTACAAGAAAAGAATCTTCATTAATGGCAACTGCCATAATGACTGGCTGACGACTAGCCCACTACTGCGCCTGAAATGGAAGATGCCAAACGGAGAGAGTGGAGAATTGATGAAGGTACTAAAAATAGCCCCAGCACTACTCAGCAGGATTCCTCGCGAAGAGTTATTTAAACAACTTCATTTCTTTCATTTCTTCACACGTTTCGAAGAGCTTGGAATTGCTGAAGTGAAGAATTTTGTGAGAGATTAAAATCTTTTTCGAAGTTGCTGAGAGGGAGGTTTGATTTTATTCTTCTAAGAGCGAAGTTGCTAAAGATTTTAATTCTCGAAGAGCTGAGAGGGTGTTGCTGCAAATTTCGAAATCATATACTGCAGTTGCTGGAGAGATTTTTCCGGATTGCTGAAAGTTGAAGTTGCTACGGATTTTTGAAGTTGCAGAGGTTCTCGAAGTTGTTGGAGATTTTATTTTCAAACTGCTGAGAGTTAAGGTTGTTGAAATCATTTTCGAAGTTGCAGAGACTCTCGAGGTTGCTGCAGATTTTATTTATTCGAGCTGCCGAAAGCTAGTTGTTGTTGGAGTTGAGAAGAAATTCGAATTTCCACACTAGCAGTGATCTCTTCATTCTTCAAGTTGCTGAAGTTGAAAGTTAAAGGTTGGCAGAAGTTGAAGCAAAAGATTTAATTAATTTTGTGATGAGAAAATTGTTGAGTTGCTGAAAGTTGTCAATTTGCTGCAAATTTTCTTCGCCAGTCGGAGGCCAAGTTGCTGAAAGTTTTTGAACTCAAAGTTTCTTTATACAGTTTGAGGTTTGGAGTTAGAAATTTATGCTGAGAGATTTCATTTTCAAAAGCTAACTCCATATTCGCAGCTGTCTCGGGAGCTATTTTATTTCAAAAAAAATCTGCAATCTAACTTATTGTTATTTTATTCTATTTCGCAAATGGCCGGAGCAAAGGATGTTGCAGGAACAAGTAGAGTTGCAGGCAGAGCTGCAAACACTGAAACGGGCAAGGCTAGCTCATCCCGGCAGGCAATGATCAAAAGGCTCGCCAAGTCATTTCTTTCAAAATCGGCGATTGTTTCAAAGTTGGCAGGATTAAGTGACACCAACCTCGGGTCGTTTAATCTAAATGCACTCAAGTCTAGGATGTACGAACTGGGAGGCCATCAACCGTCAGTCACGGCACATAACATCATGAAGAGTGGTATCTACGCAGCCGCTGGTTTTCCACCAGCAATTCAGTGCTCAGAGCTAATCATGGAGTGTGCGAACTACTACAAGCCGGAGCGTAGAACCATTGTCTCGCCGGATGGCAGATTGCTTGCCAACTTCACGCCAGATGCCATCGGAGAGGCATTTGGGATTCCTACTGCCGAAAAGATGCTGTACAGATCAAAGGAGAGGGCGGATAAAATGTACTCCACCTCCTTCGAGAGGGTTGCTGCGGTCATCAACAGAGTCTGGATGCAAAAGCCAAAGCCACCTCGCACTAAACTCCCAAAGCAGATAATTGCCGAAGATGTGAAACAGGAATACTGTGACTTGATGATGATACTGAGCCGAATAAATGGGAGTGCACAAGCCTACTTCTTCGAGCCTTGGATGTTCTACTTCATCGAGATCATCTTGGAGGGAAAGGAGTGTGTTGACTGGGCAAGAATGATCAGTAATAACATAGATGAACAGTTCAGGAGCCTGAGGGGGACGAAAACCTTTTACATGAGCTCGTATGCGATATATATGCTGGCAAGAATGACCAAATACCGAGGGATTACATATAAGGAGCCAATAGGCTGTGCACTTGATCATTTCAAAATCCATGAGGCCTGCACACAGTTGCATCTAACTAACCCTGCCAGTTACAAATGGGCTAATGATGCATTCACAATGCACATCACGAGGACCCTTCAGCGGAGAACGCAGCAAAGAATATCCAAAGAGGCACAATCATTGATAGAGGAATACAGATATTGGCTCATCCAATTTCCGAAATTCACTTACATTAGGCTGCAGGGGTTCACTTCATATCCATACCGGCTACCGAGGTACCCCATCGATCACATTATAATGCTGGAAATATCTAGGCAATTGATCGCCTATGATAAGATTCAGAAGAAGAAAAAGAAGGGTGGACTTGACTTTCCTATTGCCATGGGAAATTCCACTGAGGTGTGTCCCTCCTTGCAGGCAGCTCGAGAGGCAGAGGATGAGCTGCAATTCTATCATCTATCGTATCACACCGGCAGACAGGATTTCGATCCTTACAGAAACATCCGAATGATACAAAATGTTGAGTATCGGCACAGGGCCCACATCGAGGACTTTTGGGCAAATGCTGTTGATGAGGTTGAAATAAGGAAAAGAATGTTTTCTAGGCTTCCCCTCAAATTGATCAAAGAATGTGAGATCATCCCAGTTCCCGACCAGGTGGAAGAGGATGTCAACGTTATACAGCCCGACTATGGTTCAGTCAGGGATACTCTGGTCCCACCACCTGATTGGTCTGAGCCGGAAATCATGGACTTGGACACGCTCTCTATTCCGGTGTTGACTTTCACAAGAGCTTGGGTCAATAGACATGTATGCAGACTTAAGAGCAGATTGATCGCCCTTACTTATAACTTGATGGGTGACCCAAGGCCGCTATCAGTGAGAAGGGGAAAATAGGTTGCTCAAACACCGGAAGCACAAGTAGAAGTACCAACCCAGCCGATACCATTGAGGATGGAACAAGCATCACCTATGCACTCACAAACTCAGTCTTCGAGTTTGAGAGTGATTTCATTATTTGCTGATCAGAGGGCAGGATTGGGTGAAGAGCGGGAGCTTGAGGAGGTGGATCAACCCAACATCCGAGAATTAGATAGTATAAGCGTCAGTGCATCCAGGGCTGGCCGACAAGAGGAAGAAGAGGAAACGGTGGCCGACACTCGTTTCCAACATATGTTGGACATGACATTGGAGGAAGAGGAAAACACAGAACAGGGGACCCAAGGGTCAGGAGATACACAGCTCGTGGAAGATGATGAGCCCGAGCAGAATAGTGCAAGAAGAGAGGAAGTACACGAGGTGGAGGCAACGGAGGAGCAGCCCCTCGTCATTTGCAATCCACAGCGGACAGTGCCGGATTGGCTCACGGAGAGAATGAGAAAAGAGCCTAAGGATGATACGGATCCAGCTGTCGAGATGGAGGAGTTCCTCAGAAGAATTAGTGCGCCGCCAGAAAAGAAGAGAGCTAGAAAATTCTCGAAGATTTCGACTGACGAGTCAGGCTCCCGCACACTCCAAGTTGCTGTCTCAAGGGAGGAATATGATCGAGCCGAGGAGAGGCCCGAAAACTATGTGATCACCATCGTAGAGTTGGGTCGTCCTACGGGAGCCCAAATTGTCGAGGAGTTTGATAACTCCTATCAGGCGCTGAAGGACCAGTTGCTCAGAACAGAAGGGAAGTATAAGAAATTGAAGAAGGAGCACAAAACATTGATTGGATATGTGCAAAGTCTAGCGCGTCCAGGTGAACAGGCAGACCTAGCAGTAGAACTCCCACCTGAGCTTTCGAGGGAGTCGGTTATTGGCTTGGAAGACCTAAAGAAGATGGAGACAGAGGCAGACAAATGGGTCAGCCATGTTCGAGCTGATACAGAGAAATTTATGGAGGACCTCGCCGACGCTTATCAGCAGGCCTCGAATATTTTGGTACGCATGGATATGGTAGATCAAGCCTGGGGCGATACTTGCATCTATCGGACGAAGATTGTTCTTCGTTTAGGGGCTTTGATGCATATACCTCTACGGACTTTGGTGGATGGAGGTGTGATTCAGGATGGTGACAGGTATGATTTCACCAGTTGGTACTCCTTGGTGGTCACAGGCCGTGGGTTTCACGATGCAGCAAGGGCAGATTCGGCCAGAACTAGGAAGGCAATGGGTAACATCGTGGAGGGAGTTCTTAATACACCGGAGGCCATATTTGCTAGGAGGATGGCCCTAGAGGAAATAACTGTTGATAGCTTGAGAGGCAAATTGGCTCCATTCTTCTCAGCTGTGAGGTCGCTTGTCCAGGACGACTTTGAGAATGTCTCCACTTTCTCCAGTATAATCCAGAATACCTAGGACGCCTTGGTGGCATGGAGGAAGTCTTACACTTGGCACGAACAAATGGTAGCGGTCTTGGAATTTCAGCTCAACCATATTCCACCAATTTCAGTTCAGGAGGTTGAGGCGGTATTGGCCTGGCTAATCGAGTTTGCAGTTCGAGAACAGGACAATGGGAACGCGCTGCTTGATGAAGATCTTCTGGAAGATGATGATGGGCATTAATTGCTCATTATGGTTCTTTCAAGGGAGTGGAGAATATTTTGTGCATTTATTGCCCCACTCCCCTCAGTGGCGGTTTTTAGGGCAGAAACCCTAATTAGGGCATAGGTGGCTCAATCTGAGCCCTTTATTGTAATTGAATCCGAACCGTCCATTGAAATGGGCTAACTATAAAAGGGGCATCCCCCCTCATTTGTAAAAAAAGAAGAACTAGAATTGAATCAGAGATAGAGTTGAGCTAGAGAATAGAAGGCATATAGCATTTAGCTTAGAAGTTAGCTTAGATTGAGGAGGAAAGGAAGTTTTCCCATTGAGGACTTTGTAAGAAGTTGTTGTGAACACTCTCATAATATAAAGATTTATCATTGTTTGGTGGTTCTATCTTCTATTGTGAGTAGCTAGCAAGGCTTGTTCGTCTTTCCAATTCAAGTAGATAGAGTAGAGTAGACTTTGTTTTATGCAAGTAGTTGTTAATTGTGGAGTGTGGCGCTGTGATTTGAGCATATCTTCTTTCATCCATACCACTAGCGGGCTTACTGATGGTAAGTTCGCCTTGCGTGGTCAACTGGAGTATTGGCCCTTAACTTCAATTGTGGCTCATATGTCCGTATGCATCGTGGTGATGGTATGAACATGTTGTGTCATAATTTGAATACCTTTCTCATCCTTTGAAGATTGCACCAACTTTGTCAGAGTTGTCCGAAAGGAGACGAAGCAAAGTCTGGTTTGAAGATTGTTTAAGTCAATCCTCGTCCTCCACCCTTTAGAAGTAGATTTGTAGAATTCCTATCCCTATCCCTTTTTAATTCAGTATTTCCCGATTAATTTAGGAGTCAGAGCAATACTGTCAAATCATTCATGTCTTAATTGCTTCACAAAATCGAACAACTACGTAAGTCCCCTTGAATACCCAGCATATTCACATTAGCCAACTGAGTCTATTCACGTTAAAGGAACCTTGGAGTTGAACACATGAACTTTCACGCAATCTTAGCATGCGGAATACTTTGATCAAGAGAGAATAGAGTGGCCGTTGGACATTTTTATTCTGTGTTGATGTCGTCATAAAAAACACGTCAACAGAACCTTGTAGCGGAAGTTCCTGTGCATCGTTATGGTTGTCCTTGAAGGTCGTGGGAGAAAGATAACCTGTAGTTGCATATTTTCCGTCCAACTTTGAGTCTTCTAATAAGGCCGTGGGAGCGTATTGTGTCAAGGGCGTGATGATCTAGAACTAGAAGGGGGACGGGCTTCTAAAGGAGAATATCGACCATTGCAGAGGGTTTTAGATTGTGTTTTGATGAGACTTCATGCTGCAATAGGTGTTCTAAACTGTTCTGGGTGTGACTACTTGCCTGGGTATGATTCTTGTTGCTGTTGACAGCCAATAACCACTGCTATCTTCCATTTCCAAGAGTACTTTTGCTGATGGGCAAGTTCCCTACCTAGAGACGTCATTCATTGGAGACTTCTAGTTAACTGGGTATTTATTTTCTGAAGTAGAATCTCTGATGTATACAAACCAATGCAATATAGCTGCTGTTCATATCATCTCAGTTCTGTAATACAGTTAGTAGGGTCTGTTCTTGATCATAAATATACGGTCTGAGTTATTTTCTGTGTCAATGTAATGACTGAATATCAAATGGAAACTATCATTTAATTCTGAGATGACTGT
The DNA here is from genome assembly GCA_007115665.2 of Sequoiadendron giganteum. NCBI lineage: Eukaryota > Viridiplantae > Streptophyta > Pinopsida > Cupressales > Cupressaceae > Sequoiadendron > Sequoiadendron giganteum. The sequence continues at coordinate 54,400,943 of CM021103.1, forward strand.
ATTGAATATGCCATGGGGTTTACCTCTTAAATGTCCTTGGAAAGTGTTGCTCAGTCAATGTGTTAGTTATTTGACAAAATGTGAAATGTGTCAAATTGAAATATCGGAAAAATAATCGTTCAAAATCAGTAGGGGTTTTTACAGAAGGTAACAAGATTATAGTTGAAAGATACCCTCTCAATTTTTTTTGATTTTTCAATGACAATTACAATTGTAATCAAGCACTCATTAAGGTTAGCTAAAAACCAAAACGATGCAGAAATAACTCTAACCAAGAATGCGCCCTAAAACCACTTAAGGAGGAGGGGCGGGCATATGGTCAGAGGATCCCTAGGATCTAGTTAATCAATAACTGAAACGATTACAATTGAATGAGGGAAATTAAACTCAACACTAAAAATGTGCACTCAAGATCCCTTATAAGGCGAGGTGCTAACATATGGTGGAATGCTAACAACAAAATTGAAAGTACTTAGGTGGATAACCAGCCATGAGAGAATTTCCACTCTTCCACTAAAATAGTGGGGGGAAAGAAATTACAAATAAAATGATTCTTCCGCTGCAGCAGACATTCACTCATGAGTGGGGATTCACCACTTGATAGTGGGTATAAGAAAGCTTAACAATTCATTTCTCCACACTGGCGGTATACCATCCAGGGGTGCTTAATGTGAAATTAAGAAATCAATGCAGCAATAATAAACTGGAACAGTACTACTATTTATAGTTTTTATAAATAGAAAAAAGCTGCAAATTACAAGAGTTTTACAATGATTTCAAAACACCAAGTTATAGGATGATTTCACGTTAAGAATTGATGAAGAAAGATTGAAAATGCAAACTGAAATAATTTTGATTTAGAAATCTGCAATTCTGGAAATGAATTGTAAGAGACCAGGTGTCTCTCAACCCAATCACTGACTGATACTGCTAAGTTTTTGTTTGTTTTCTGTATTTTTGATGTTTTTGATGGTTTTTTGCAAATAAAGGAGAATTGTGATTTTGCTCTAAAATGCTATAAAAATTCATAATAAATTCATAGATGTTAAATAAGCAACAAAATACTACTCAGATGATGGCGCATATATTTATTAATCTTTTGGACTTATACAATAAATAAAGTTCGGGTATATGAGTAAAAAGGCAACACTTTTATTCAAAGAAAAACCTGATTATTTGCAGCCGCCATGATGAAGAAGAACAGTACGGCCAGCCTTAGAACTATTGATCTCCAACCTCGAAATGTGTGCAGAGTCTTCAGAAACCCTTGGCGTCCAAAATGAAAGAACCCAAAGCCAAGGAACTTAGGTGTATTCAGCTGGAGAGAAAATACATCCCTGCTGCAGCAAGTATGGCTTGTACCAACAGGTAAGAAAGTACGGCTGAGATAAATAACTCACACACATCTAAAAATGGTTCCCAATCAAGTCGCCTCTATCATCTGGAAATAAACCCTAATCAAAATTATTCTGAAACTATCACAATAAGTATGAATGCAACCTCTGAATGAAGTCACTCTGTTGACAAGCTTCAACTGGTATTGCACAGTCTCAGTATGCCTGATTCTGAAGAGGGAACGTTCTTCAAAACCCGTTGATCTGTAGAAACCCTTGTTTCACAAACCCCAATGCTCTCAGAGAGAAAAAGACAAATTTGCATAATCATAACATAAGAGTTTGATTTTGTCTTGGCAGTATACATATCTCCTCATAAATTCGACCCAAGGCATTTTAATGATCATTTAAATAAATGATGTATTTCGCCCCTTTTTGACTTAGGACAAATATTAAATAAATGGCACCCCTTTTTGATTAATAATTAAATGCTCATTTAGTTATTATTATAACCCCTCTTTTATAAAGTATTAAATACTTTATAATTCGCCATTTAAATATTTTAATATTTCATTAAAGTGACTTTATATTATAAAGTCAAATTAATAAACCTTTTAATAAACATTAAATGCCCAAGTAAACACTGTTTGCTCATTAGATCATCAAACTGGGTCGATACTGAGCTAACCAACTGAACCAGGTGCCCTGCTATAAATAGCAACTCCTGCTTGCCTGACTTACTATAAATATTAAGTATCTGTAAATCACTCTAGAAACGTTTGCCAGGGCCCAAACCTGAATCAACTGAAGGAGTAATGTTCCCGAACACTGGATGACTGCCTCAAGTGATCCTCTACACACATCTGTCAGCCTACGAGGATCAAAATGATAGGCTAACCTCTGAACCAGTTGCACTGTCTAGGAAGGGGACATTACATGAATTATCAGCAATTGCAAAACCAATCAAATGTTCATAACTTCACCAAATTACCTCTGATTGAACTAAAATCTTTTGCAAATGATCTCTAAGAGGATGGCGTCCAAGAAGCAAACATGAAACAACATAAAATCCTTCTTATGTTTTTGGCACAAATCCCAGTGCCACTAAGAAAGGTACGACCCTCCTTGAGGGGCGATTTTAGCATAAAAAATCAGACACTTCAAAATTAAATCTGCAAACTCTTGAGAATGGTCGCCACAAGCATAGAATCTGTTTGATCAAATACCCATCAACAAATAAAATTCACCATGAGAGCTGCAAGTGAAATCGACTTTCAGCCATGTCTGCAACAACTCCAAAACTGACTATATCATCAAAAACTTCAATTGTAAGGCTCAATTTGCTAGTCTAGATGAGAAGCAATAATAAAAACCAACTAGGTGTTATCTTTCATGGATTGTAACTAGGAGGTCAGCATTCCTCGAAGTGAATCTATTTGTCATTCCAACAACATAAGAATAGCATAACATATTGGATACCAAATGCTGTGGCAAAGCTTCATCTTTATAGAAAATGGGATGACTCTTCAGAATCCAAGTAAGGGACGCCCAACAAACATTTGAATTATTTTCAAATTCCAAAAATATAGAGCTCCCTCAAAAAGGCTTCCAACTTCAAGGCATAAGATTTCATTAAATATTTCTTAATTAATTCCTTAATGAAGGCGTCCCCCTTCATGGCCACTTTTTAACACAATTTAAAGTTAGTTCACTAGGCCAAGGGGTCAACTGAAAAACATAACATTAATGCCTTTAATTTAATTTTTCCACCAAATAAAGCTTTTAAGCCAAAACTGAGAAACACCTTATTACTCCAACTGAAGAGGAGCATACTGAAGAGTTGACAACTGAAGTACTGCCAAAAATAGAATTTACTATAAATAGTAAATTTCGAGAAATACCACAGAAACCTCCAATAAAGGAAACCCTAATTTACCTCAACAAGCCTACGAGCCTCCGGAATAGGCTGATGAGCAATTGAATTTGTTACTGATGAGAAGGGGACATTACAGTCCGCCCTCCTCGAGATTGCTTGTCTTCAAGCAACTGCAAAGTTGAATGCTGCAAGATGTGTTCACCTTCCCATGTTGCATCCTCAATGGGCAAGTTCCTCCATTTTACTAAATACTCTTTCATTGTTCTCCTCCTCAAAGAGCGTTCTCTAGTATCAAAAATTTCCTCTGGAATCAACACCAACTGACCTTCTTCATTTAATGGAGGTAACTCTGAAGTAGCCACCACATTGTGCCCAAGTGCCCTCTTGAGGCGAGACACATGAAAAACATTATGCACTCTGCTGTCAGTTGGAAGCTCCAACTCATAAGCCACCTCACCAATCCTCTTGGTGACTTTGAATGGCCCATAAAAACGTGGCTTTAACTTTTCGGCACCCCTCATTTTGAGAGAAGATTGTCTATAGGGTTGGAGTCTCAAATAAACCATATCCCCAACTCCAAAAGTTCGCTCAACACGCTGCTAATCAACATATAACTTTTGCTGATTTTGAGCTTGTTGCAGATTTTCCTTTAATGATTTCAGGATGTCTTGGCTCTGCTGTAACATATCCTTGGCCTGTGGAGCTCTACTATCACCAAATACCAAGTCTACAAAGTTAGGAGCATCATAACTATAGAGAGCCATGAAATGAGACATCTTAATTGACATATGATAGGAAGAGTTATAACAAAATTCTCCCAAATGAAGCCATTTGATCCAAGCTCTTTGCTGCCTTGAAACATAATTTCTGAGGTAGCCTTCTAACCACTTGTTGACAATCTCGGATTGCCCATCCGTTTGCGGGTGATAACTAGTGCTTGGGGTGAGCACTGTTCCACTCGATCTGAAGATCTCCTGCCAAAAAGCACTTAGGAACTTGTTGTCCCTATCACTGACAATGGTTTTAGGCAAACCATGCAAACGGAAAAACTCTCTAAAAAACAATTCAGCTACTTGAACTGCTGTAAATGAAGTAGTGATAGCATAAAAATGAGCAAATTTAGTTAATCTATCCACTACGACATAAATACAATCACGTCCTTGCACCTTGGGTAAACCAGTGATGAAATCCATATCAATACTCTCCCATTTTTTATTCGGAATTGGTAAGGGCTGCAACAAACCAGCTGGAAAAAAATGTTCGTTTTTATTCTTTTGACAAGTAGAACATTCTCTTATGTAATTCATGACCTCTTCCTTCATCCCTTTCCAAGCAAACCTTTCTCTGATTTGCTTATAAGTTTTGAACATGCCTTGATGACCAACAAGAGGAACATCATGAAAGGATTGTAAGATCTTCTTTTTAAGCTTAGATTCAGGTACTAGAAAGATTCTACCCTTATAGAAGATCAACCCATCAACCAGCTTATACCTTTCATCATCCAAATGACCTTCTATAATGCTGGTTGCAATCTGATTTTTTGCATAATCAACAATAATTAACTCATTCCAATCAGCTGAAAGCTCACAAAGTGACTGCAAATGAGGTCATCTGGATAAAGCATCTGCAACTATATTGTTCTTTCCTTTGACATACTCAATAACAAAGTCATAAGCCTGAAGCTTGCTTACCCATTTTTGTTGCCTTTCATTCAAATCTTTTTGGCGCATGAAATGTTTAAGACTATTATGATCAGTCTTAACCACAAATTTACTTCACACCAAGTATTGATAGAATTTAGACAAAGCATGCATAATGGAAAGCATCTCTTTGTCATAAATTGAGTATAACCTTTCTGCTCCTCTCAATTTTCTACTCTCAAAGACAATAGGATGTTTGTCTTGTATGAGAACAACTCCCACTCCTTCACCTGAAGCATCACATTGCAATTCAAATGGTTTCTTAAAATCAGGTAGAGCCAATACTGGACATGAGCTCATGATCTGCTTGAACTTATCAAAGACTCCTTGTGCCTTATCTATCCATAGGAAAACTCCTTTCTTGGTAAGATCTGTAAGGGGGGCTGCCATGTAAGAATACCCCTTGACAAACCTTCTATAAAACCCACACAAGCCCAAAAATCCCTTCAAGTGAGTCACATTCTTTGGAGGTGGCCAATCAATGATGGCTCTAATCTTCTCAGGATCAACTTTGACCCCCTTAGAACTGATAATATGGCCGAGATAGAGAAACTTTGTCATCCTGAACTCACATTTTGATTCTTTGGCAAACAAACATTCTGCCTCCAAAATACTAAGCACTTCTTCCAAGTGCTGAAGGTGCTCCTCCCAAGACTTGCTGAAAATGAGAATATCGTGAAAGAAGATAAGCACAAACTTCCTCAATTGTTGCCTGAAAATCTTGTTCATACAAGATTGGAATGTTGTTGGAGCATTTATCAAACCGAATGGCATGACAAGGAATTCAAAATGCCCATAGTGGCATCTAAAAGCATTCTTTTCAATATCCACTTCCCTCATCCTGATTTGGTGGTAACTGGATCGAAGATCAATCTTCGAGAAGTACATAGCCCCATGGAGCTCATCAATAAGCTCATCTATCCTAGGAATAGGATATCTATTTTTGATGGTCTTCTGATTCAATGCGCGATAGTCAACACACATATGCATTGTGCCATCTTTCTTTTTGACCAACACCACTGCTGAAGCAAAAGGGCTTTTGCTTGGCCGAATGAACCCCACCTCCAAGAGCTCCTTGATGGTCTTTTCTATCTCATCTTTCTACTTCTTTGGATAACGGTATGGAGTAGTGATAACCGGCTTTGCACCCTCTTCTAGCTCAATCGCATGCTCACACCCCCTTTCAGGTCGTCTTCCCGGAGGTAAATCATGAAAGACTTTGCTCTTCTTAGAAAGTAGAGCTTGAATATCAGGCGGATACTGCCTTTTCTCTTCAACTGGATCAGCTGGTAAGATCATACATTCTGCTGCCCATTCAACTTGATCATGACGGATCAGTCTCTCCATTCTTTTCAAAGACACAATTCGAGGGCCTCCATTGGACATCCCTCTCAAAACAACCTTCTTTCCATCAGCTTGGAATTTCAATTCCATAGTTTGCAAATTCAAGGTGATCTCTCCAAGAGATCGCAGCCATTGTATTCCCAAAACAACATCGGTATCACCAATGCCAACAACATAAAAGTCATCTTTTACCTCGTAATTTCCCAATTGCATGGAAATATTGGGAATTTTTCTTTGTGCATGATATGGTAAAACCATCTGCTACCATTACCTTGAATCTTTCAAACTCTTCAGTCTTCAATCCCTTTTTGACAACTAATCCTTCATCAATGAAATTGTGAGTTGCTCCTGTGTCAATTAGAGCAACAATCCTTTGAGAACCAACCACTCCACGAACCCGAAAGGATTCATTCTTTTGGAAACTTGAGAGTTGTGCAAAGGCGCTACCATCTTCCATCTCCGACTTCTCTTCTAGAACTTCTTCACCATCAGTACTTGTTGTTTCGTATTGCTGATCATACGGATCAGATTCTTATCCATAATCAGAATAGCCCTCCATTTGATGTGCTTTGCCTTTTCCATAACAATGGTGACTCTTTGACCAAGACTCTCGACAAGTGTAGCAAACTCCCTCCTTATGAAGCTGATCACGGAGTTCATCTGATATCTTTTGGGGATACTTATTGGTTTGACTTGGAGGAAACTTCTTCTTATCCTTCTTGAAAGGTTTAGATTGAAATTTTGGCCTTGGAGCAGCCAACTCCATGCTCCTTGCTTCCTTGATTGCTTCATCCAAGGTCGATGGATCAAAGGCTTTGACCCATCCCTTCAAAGGTTCCATTAATCCTTTAGCAAATAGTACCACAAGTCTTCTCTCAGTAATGTTAGGCACCATTACTGACAATCTTTGAAAATCAGCCACATAATTTTCTAAAGATCCTTGTTGCTTTAGCTACGCCAATTCTCAGAATCTCAATTTAGGATCTTTGGTATCAAATCGTTCAATCAGCTTGTTGGTAAATTCTTCATAGGTGTGGATGAGGTTATGGCCAAGAGTGACCAACCCGTGAGTCCACCATTCGTGAGCTATTCCGTCCAAATGCAATGTGGCAAATTTTATTGCATCTTCTTCCGGCATTGGTCTAAGTGAAAGTTAGTTATCCAACTTCTGCACCCATGCCCTGGCTGTACACTTGTTACTACCATCAAAATGGTCCAAAGTTATCTTTCCCAAGGCTTGTTGAAAATCATTTCTATGATTCATTGGAGGACGGTGTTCATTCCTTCCACCATTTCTTCTACTCCTTTGATTCATGAATTGATCAAAGGTCCAAGCATCTCTCATATTAGGTGGCAAAGTGATATACTCCATATATGCTTGTCTAGCATCATCTACAAAAGGTATCCCAACTTCTGGTGGTGGTTCATCCCTCGAAGTGAATGTAGGGAGAAGAGGTCTAGATGAAGATCCTCTTGTGATTGTAACATGCTGTCCAACAATTCCATCCCTTCCATTTACTTTTGAACCATTATTACCATTATGGCCATAAGTTCCATTAACACCACTGTTACCACTGCTTTCACCAACTTGATTCTGTTGGGGCTGAGCATTGTTTTGACTAGCCTGCTGATCCAATTTAGCTAGCAAACGTGCCATCATGTCTAACATGTTGTCAAACTTCTTTTTTGCTTTGGCATCTTTTTCTTCCATTGAAAGTCTGGGCTCGTCTGACATTCTTTCAACTGCGTTACCCGTTTCTCTCAAAGCTTCTGACAATGTCTCTGCTTCTGGCACTGGTGGGAACTGTATCTGAGATCTGGCCTGATTTTTGACGAAATATTTGGTTTCTTTGTCACTCATCTGTCGACTGAAAGGCTGAAAATCACAAGATAGCAAGAACTTCTGCTCGGATACCACTAAAAGATACCCTCTCAATTTTTTTTAATTTTTCAATGACAATTACAATTGTAATCAAGCACCCGTTAAGGTTAGCTGAAAATCAAAATGATGCAAAAAGAACTCTAACCAAGAATGCGCCCTAAAACCACTTAAGGAGGAGGGGCAGGCATATGGTCAGACGATCCCTAGGATCTAGTTAATCAATAACTGAAACAATTACAATTGAATGAGGGAAATTAAACTCAAATTAAACTCAACCCCATTCCCCGGATAGATGAGCTCATTGATGAGCTACATGGTGCCAAGTTCTTTTTGAAGATTGATTTGAGATTGGGCTACTATCAAATTCGGATGAGGGGATCAGATGTTGAGAAAACGACATTCGTATGTCACTATGGTCATTTTGAGTTTTTAGTCATGCCATTTGGGTTGACTAATGCTCCTGCCACCTTCCAGTCTTGCATGAACAAAGTCTTTCAAAAGCAATTGAGGAAGTTTGTGTTGATTTTTTTTATGACATCCTCATCTTCAGCAAGACATGGGAAGATCATCTCAAGCACTTGGAGTAAGTGCTTAGCATCCTAGAATCAGAAAGCTTGTTTGCCAAAGAATCCAAATGTGAATTTGGAATGAAGGAGTTGCTCTACCTCGGTCACATAATCAGTGTTGATGGGGTGAAGGTTGATCTAGAAAAGATCAAGGCGATAGTTGATTGGCCACCTCTCGAGAACTTGACTCATTTGAGAGGTTTCTTGGGTCTATGTGGATTTTACAAAAGATTTGTGAAGGGCTATTCTCAAAGTGCTGCTCCTCTTACTGACCTCACTAAAAAGGGGGCCTTCTTCTGGATAGAAAAGGCACAAGTTGTTTTTGATAAGTTCAAGAAGATCATGAGTTCTTGTCCGGTTTTGGCTATATCGGATTTTTCTAAGCCTTTCGAGTTGCAATGTGATGCTTCAGGAGAAGGTGTTGGTGCCGTTTTAATGCAGGATAAGTATCTCATTGTGTTTGACAGCAGAAAGTTAAGAGGTGTTGAAAGGTCATATTCCATCTATGACAAAGAAATGCTTGCAATCATGCATGCATTAGCCAAGTTCAGACAATACTTGGTGGGAAGCAAGTTTGTTGTCAAGACCGATCACAATAGTCTCAAGTACTTCATGCATCAGAAGGATTTGAACGAAAGACAACAAAAGTGGGTAAGTAAGCTTCAAGCTTACGTCTTTGACATTGAGTATGTCAAAGGAAAGAACAACATTGTAGTTGATGCTCTATCTCAGAGGCCTCATTTGAGCTCATTGTGTGAGCTTATTGTTGATTGGAAGGAGTTGTTGCTTGTTGATTATGCCAAAAATCAGTTTGCAACCAGCATTGTTGAAGGTACTTTTCATGATGAAAGGTACAAGGTGGTTGACAGATTGATACATTACAAGGGGAGGATCATCTTAGTGGCTGATTCTAAGCTTAAGAAGAAAATTTTGCAGACTTTCCATGACATCCCACTTGCTGGTCATCAGGGATACTTTAAAACTTACAAGCAGATCCGTGAAAGATTTTTATGGAAAGGGTTGAAGAATGAGGTTTTGAGCTACATCAAAGAGTGTCATACTTGCCAAATGAACAAAAATGAGCATACCCATCCAGCTGGGATGTTGCAGCCCCTACCCATTCCCAATAAAAAATGGGAAAGCATCTCAATGGACTTCATCACGGGGTTGCCCAAAACTCAAGGGAAAGACTGTATCTACGTAGTGGTGGATCAATTAACAAAGTTTTCTCACTTCTTTGCCATCACTAGTTCGTTTTCAGCAGCCTAAGTTGCTGAGTTGTTTTTTCACGAGGTGTTCAAATTACATGGCCTACCAAAGAACATTGTGAGTGATAGGGACAACAAGTTCCTAAGCACTTTTTGGCAAAGAGATTTTCAGGTTGAGTGGTACAATGCTTACTCCAAGCACTAGTTATCACCCCCAAACCGATGGGCAAACAGAGATTGTGAACAAGTGGTTGGAAGGTTATCTTAGGAACTATGTGTCGGAGTAGCAAAAGGCTTGGGTAAGATGGTTCCACTTAGGGGAGTACTACTATAATTCATCCTATCACATGTCTATTAGGATGTCCCCATTCATGGCTCTCTATGGTTATGAGGCTACTAGCTTTGCGGATTTGGTGTTTGGTGATAGCAAAGCACCCCAAGCCAAAGATATGTTGCAGCAAAGTCAAGATATCTTGAAATCCTTGAAAAACAACATCTAGATAGCACAAAATAAATAGAAGTTGTATGCTGATCAGCAGCGTGTTGAGTGTTTTTTCGAGGTTGGGGACATGGTCTATCTTCGTCTTCAGCCATACAAACAGTCTACTCTCAAGAAGAGTGGAGCTGAGAAGCTCAAACCCCGTTTCTATGGGCCATTTAGGGTAATCATAAAGGTTGGAGTAGTGGCCTATGAGTTGGAATTACCAGCTAGCAGCAAGGTTCACAATGTCTTTCATGTGTCATGCCTCAAGAAGGCTCTTGGGCACAACGTTGTTGCTTAATCTAATTTGCCTCCTTTGGATGAGGAGGGATAGTTGGTTCTAGTTCCTGAAGAAATCATTGATTCTAGAAAGCGTTCTTTGAGGAGGAGGTCAATCAAAGAATACTTGGTGAAGTAGAAAAACTTGCCCATGGAGGATGCCACTTGGGAGAATGAGGAGATTTTGTAGCATCTCGGCTTGCAATTGCTTGTGGGCAAGCAATTTTGGGGAGGGCGGATTGTAATGTCCCCTTCTCAACAGTGATCTAGCAGTTGGCCGTTAGCCTATTTCGGAGACCCGTAGGCTACTCGGAAGTGGAAATTAGGGTTTCCTATCTTCTAGGAGGATGTTTCAGCTTTTTTTGAGACTTGCTTCTAGAATCTTGGAGTTTGATTCACTGATTCTTTCTGGGTTTTCAGAGAGCTTTGCAACGGTATAGCATGCATGTTGATCCGAGTAACTTCCTGGATTTATTATTTTTAGTAAATTATATTTCTAGCAGTGGTCCTGTTGGCATCAGTACTTTTGGCTTTCCTCATCGAGCAGTTCAGTTGGCAGTGTTGGGTTTAGCTCTTGGATGCATTTTTTGGAGAGATAAGTTATCAAAATAATGTTATATTTTAATTATGACCCCTTGGCCTAGCTTCATGACTTGGGGACTTCATGGGTGGACGCCTCATCAGGAGGCTTAAGTGAAATATTTCCCATTTGATAAAGTTGACTTTGAGGAATGGGACGCCAACTTCAGGAAGAGGCAATTATTTTAAAATTGAAATATTTCTTCAATAAGGTGGGACGCCAACTTTGAGAGGAATGAGTCAACTTAGAATTTCAAATTAAGTCGACTCCTTGTTTGGGCACACCTTCTAGAGGCTTCTAGAGATGCCTTGCTGAGTTTATAAAAGGAAGTGTTGGTTCTTCATTTGATCATCTCTTGTCTATTGCAAAGTTATGCTGTCGGAATGGTGATTGAGTGCTTTGGGGAATGCATACCCCCTAGCTTGGCTTAGCTTCTTGCTTGAAAGATAGCAACTAGTTAAGATATTGTTGTTCTTTGTCCTTGAGAGCAGGTTTTGCACATTGTAGTTGAGTTATTTGCATTTTGTCAATATTTTTTGAGTTGTTGGTTATGCTTAGCTGATTGTAGTTTTTACTCATATCTCAAAAACTAAAAATAGTATCATTCTGGGTATTGTGTCTAATTGTTTCCTTGCTAAGGGCGACCCCTCATGCCAATTTCTAGATTTTATTAGCAAGTGTTGGATTTTATATTGCAAAATCGCCCTTTTTAGAGGGTCGTACTATTTTGGAGCTGCATTGGTTTGTGTGCCAAATTAATGAGGGTCTTTCAGGGTGGTTTCAGCTTTACTTCTTGGTCGCCTTCATCATTGGGAGCTAATGCATTTTGTTGTAGGTCATTTGGTTAAGTCTAGAGCATTTTATGAGCATTTTAGTGAGTTTTTGTATTGCTGGTTATGCATTTTCAGTTGCAGGTCTGTCAAAATCAGATCGTTAAAGTTGGGATTTTGAGTAGAAGTTTGATTTTGAGAAGTCAAGTTAGGTATAGGAGAGTTATCATATATTATTGCAGCATCAAAGACTTCTAATCTTGCGTTCTTGGTAGGCTCTCTATATCATTGTAAGCTGAACAGTAGTACTGTCAACATTCTTACCTTTTTGCCTTTCCCACGATTGTAGAAGAGACTGGCCTTGCCTCAGTCTTTCATTTCAGTATTTATTTCTTGTATCACAGTAGTACTGTCAGCATTCTTACCTTTTTGCCTTTCCCACGATTGCGGAAGAGACTGGCTTTGCCTCAGTCTTTCATTTCAGTATTTGTTTCTTGTATCACCTGCTGAAGAAGTGGAAGAGGCCGGCATGTCGCCTAGCTACCTTTGTAATGCATTGAACATCATATTGCTGATCGGCTGAGCCGTCAACATACCCTCGCTGAATAAGTGGTCGAGTTGCATATTTACTTTCAGCAATGTACTTTCATTTTCAGTCCTCCCGCTGAATAAGTGGTTGAGTTGATTGTTATCTCTTTTCATTGTACTTTCCAACAGTTTCAACTTTGTGCTAACAATCCCCTTTCGAGTATGCTCTCACCTTGCCCGCATTGGGATCTGGGTTGATCAGAGGAAAGGGTTCCTTTCAGTTGGTTTATGATTTCACTAACGTTAATGGGTGAAATTAATGTGTCAAAAATGTGAAAAAATTGGCTAGCACATCTCATTGTTGCAGAGGTTCTCGAGGAAATCTTGCACCTGGATAAAAATTATTTACATAGTTCAAAATACCTAAGAATCTTTGCAGCTCCTTAGCATTTTGATGGAGGCTAAAAATCAAGGATTTTGTCCTTAATATGAAGTTGAACCTCAAGTTTGCCAGCATTGACAATCATACCTAAAAATTTGCAAGAGTTTGTACATCATTGAATTTTAGATAGTGATAAAAGTGAACAATCCCAGAATTTAAAGCTAATCTATAGAAAGTTTCTAGATGAGACTTATGCTCATCAAAGTCTTTGCTAAAAATAAGAATGTCATCAATATAAACATAGAGAAAATCTTCATAGCCGCAAAATATCTTGTCCATGCGTTCTTGGAAATATGAAGGCACGTTCATCAATGCAAAGGGCATTGCTGTCCATTCAAAATGTCCAAAAGGACAGCTGAATGCAATCTTGTATTGATCTTCTTTATTGACCCATATATGACAGAATCCTGACTTGCAATCAAACTGAGAAAAGATTTTGGCATTAGCTACCTTTTCTACCAAGCATGACTTATCTAGAATTGGATAAGGGAAAGGAATTGTTATTGCATTTAAAGGCCTATAATTTATAACAATTCTTTTCTTTTTCCTTCTTTTTTCAGATTCTTTACAAACCATAAATGCATAATAATTGAAATCAGATTGAGAGTGCACAATATACTTTCCTTTCTTCAATTCTTCAATAGCTTCAGCCATATCAGGATAGTCTTGTGCTGGAATGAGAATCTGTTACCCTTTTCTGATTCAGCTTTCAGGCTAGAGTTTGATTTCCATTTCTAGCATTTCCTTTTCCCAAAATTTTTGCAGATCATCAGAACATATCGTTTGGAAAATTGGATTTGAATTTCAGCTCCATGGTTTGAAAATTAAGTGTGATCTCACCAAGGGAGCATAGCCATGGAATACCCATCACAACATTTGTGTCTCCAATACTGACCACATAGAAGTCATCCTTGACTTCGTAGTTACCCAACTGAAGGTTTAGCTGAGGAATCATCCTGGTGCATGTAATGGTAAATCCATCCGCAACCATCACTTTGAAGCCATCTACCTCTTGAGTCTGACAACCCTTGCATGTAACAAGTCCCTCATCTATGAAATTATTTGTGGCACCCAAATCTATCAATGCAACCAATCACTGCCCATTAAGGACTCCTTTGATGCGTAGGGACTCATTCTTTTGGAAGCTATAAAGTCGGGAAAGCTTCCCATCTTTTGCCTCCTCTTTTTCGGGCTACTTAGAAAACTCTTCTTCCTCTTTCTCTTCCGAATCAAATTGCTGGTCTGATTTTTCTGATGAAGATTCTTCAATAGTACTATATCTTGTTTACTTTACCCTTGGTTGCACACTTATGACCTAGGTTCCAAGGCTCTTTGCATGAGGAACATAAATTCTTCCTTCTCAAGGCATTTAGGGTGTTACCATCAAGTCTTGTACTGATATTTTGGGCTGATTCGTGTCTTTTGTAAATTGCCTTTTGTTTTTCTTGCGTGGAAATGGTTTGGACTGAAATTTCGATTTAGGGGCAGCCCACTCCATACTCTTTGCTTTCTTCATGGCTTCTCGCAAGGTTGGAGGGTCAAATGCCTTAATCCACCCTTTAAGTGGCTCCATAAGTCCCTCATTGAATAGGATCACCAATCTCCTCTTTGTAATCCCAGAGACCATCATTGAAAGCCTCTAAAACTCTGCCATATAGGCCTCCATTGTACCATACTGCTTCAGTTGAGCCAACTCTTTTAATTGCAACTCAGGATCCTCTTGTCAAATCTCTCGATGAGCATAGTAGTAAAATCATCATATGAGGTGATAGACCTGTGACCCAAAGCAATAAGGCCATGGTACCATCACTCATGGGCTACTCCATCAAGGTGTAGAGTGGCAAACTTAATTGCCTCATCCTCAGTCATAGGTTTGAGGGCTAGGTAGTTGTCCAACTTTTGTACCCATGCCTTGGCTATACACTTATCACTACCATCAAAATGAGCAAGTGTTACCTTGCCCAATGCCTGCTGTAGGTCCCTTTGAACTGCTGGTCCTCTATGATCAGCTCTACCACCACCCCTTTTCCTTTTCTAATCCATGAACTCATTGAAGGATAGATGGTCTTTTAGTGCCTCTGGAAGGGTATCATATTCAACGTAGGCATTTCTTAACTCATCCACCAATGGTAAAGAAGTGTCATGACCATTTTGTGGTCTCTTTTTGAATGAATGAGAGTTGGAAGTGTCTAGAAAAAATGTTTTTGACCCCGCTATTACACACTGTTCTCCATTACCTCCATGTTGATATGTGGAACTGTTGTCCCCATTATTTGTTGGGTTGCCTTGTGAGTTGTTATGAGAGTTATTTACTATTAGATTTTTCCCAATCTTTCCCAACAACTGAGACATCATGTCCATCATTGTATCGAACTTTTTCTCCATCCTCGAACTGGGACTAACCGAACCAACTATACCCTTACCTCTTTCAGCCATGTTCCCTAGAGAATTCTCACTGTCTACCGGAGGGTCCTGATGCATCTCAATATCACCTGGAGTTGTCTCACTTTCTGAACCTTGTGAGGACCCCCATTGTGCCTTGAGAACACCTGAAACTATTTCACCTTCTAGAATCTATGGGTGTTGCCAATGTGCTTTCCTTTGTTCTCTTTGAAAATATCTTCGTTCCCTCTCACTCATAGAAGATTATATCGCTGACTAATGATGACTAACATAGCTTGGCAGGAAAGATTTGCTTTGATACCACTGTAATAAACACCCCTATTTTTTTGTGTATGTTTATAGAGAAAGACGGATATTGCAGAATGTGTTTGTTTTCAAGTTCCATTCAACATGTCGTGGCATACATAGAAATATTTGCATAGAAAGGAAATGGACATGTATTTGCATCATATCAGATTGAACCCATTACAAATCATATTGGCATATAACAATAATTGAAATCAGACTTTAGAAATATATATATCAGACCTGATTACAGTCATAGAAAGTCCATTTCTCTGTCATACATTGAGCAGAAAATGCATATAATTCCTCATGGAAGACACCAAATGCAAGTACTATCAAACCCCAACATTCTCCTTTGCATTGATTATCATTCTACTATGAAATGACACCATTAACAGCGTGTTGCAGACCTCTGAAAGTGCAGAATCTGATTTTCAGTCCAATGATCTATGCCCAGTGAATGGTACGACTCCCTAGGAGGGGTGATCTGCTCTAGTAAATCAATCCTCCACCAAACAATGCAAATGCAGGCTCAAAATAAGGTGCCCAGCTGCAAGGAATCCGTAGAATCAACACCTAGAATGATACACTTCCCACACACGGAGTTATGAGCAGATTTGTGCTTCCAGCTACTCAGAAAAAGTGCTTTTTCAGAACTCAGAAATAGCATATCAGACCTCTGAAAATGTATCAAACAGCTCCAAACACACTCCAAAAAGATGCAAATTATTTATCAAACCAAAACTTTCGATCCCATATCAAAATATGGAAAATATCTTCATTCTAACTCCACCAAAATGATGAACAACCAAAATTTGTGAATGCAAAGGTGATCCCTGAGGTAGAATCACTCCAACCAGCTAGGGTGGGTCTCTCACCACCAAAACTAGCAACTAGAAATGAGGGTTTTCATCCTCAACCAGCAAAAAATAGAAATCTGGAGACAGTACAGCAGCATCACGTTATGTTGCCAATTGAAGATATCCAAATGAGAGCCCAAGAGGTATATATATAGAAGATGAGGAGGAATTAGGGCAAATTTCACTTTTCCCTCCAAGATGCTACGCTCCTCACGAGTCTTTTAATTTTTTTTTATTTTTCCCTCATGCCTCCCCCAATCTTGGTGTGCACTTTCGGAGGCTAATATTTGGCTTTTAAAACAACTTAAAGTCACCTTTTTGCTAGGCGTGAGTCAAGGGGCCTTTTTATGAACACACAACCCTCACTTAAGTAATAAAGTAACTTTATAACAAAACTTAAGTGACAAATAATAAATATTAATTCAATCCTTATAACTCACCAAGCTGACTAGAAATATTTCACTGCACATTGTGTTGTTGGAGAAATAGAGGTCGAAATGCGCTACTAAAAGTAACACTTACTAAAAATAGCAAATTGCTAAAAATAGTGTCCAAACACTAAACTAGCTCAATTTGAGATACACTGAAACTTACTAAAAATAGTAAGTTGCTAAAAATGGCCACTACTAAAAATAGTAACCCCTATCGAAAAACTCAGAAAACCTCCACAAAGCCCAACATAGGACCTGAGTCCCTTCACCAACTCCTCTTAGCCTACAGGAACCCTATAATAGGCTAATGGAAAGTTCATACTGATCAAGTGCAAGAAGGGGCCATTACAATAGGATTTGATCAAGATCCTTTGCAACAACTTCTCACAAAGAAAAAGCCACAATGGAGAAAATTCTATGATGATCCTATCAAGACCATTCAACAAATGGTACAAATCTCCTTGTTTTACATGACCCTACAAAAGATGATTTTGTTTTATATATAGATGCTTCAGATCATGCGTGGGGAG
Organism: Sequoiadendron giganteum; assembly: GCA_007115665.2. Taxonomy (NCBI): domain Eukaryota; kingdom Viridiplantae; phylum Streptophyta; class Pinopsida; order Cupressales; family Cupressaceae; genus Sequoiadendron; species Sequoiadendron giganteum. The sequence goes on from CM021103.1 coordinate 54,418,442, forward strand.
GACACTTATGTTTTGTAAAAAATGGAAGGAGTTCATCTCAAAATATGCCAGTGGTGTATTTCCTCAAGAAGTCAAGAAATGGATTTCTTCTGATAAAGAAATCTATAGTGTTATAAAAAAATTGCCTTAAAATTAATGCATTTGAAAAAGTTCATCATCAAGATTGATTGTACCAGGTTTCTGACCTTTAAGGAAAAAGATCATGGTAGAAAAGATGGTTGAGGGAAATATCTAAGATGGTAGGAAATTATATTTATAAAAACAATTATCAAACCGAATTACATAATTTCCACACCCATATATAACTGCTTTGTTAACTGAAAATTGATTACACGATGTTTATTATCCAACATTTTGATCTAATCAATGCATTTGTGACCTTTATGTAGTTTATATAGCAAGACTTGGAAAAAACATACAACACATGTTCAAAAGGCTCTTGACACAATCACAATCGTAAATTGCAAGCCAAATAAGGCAGGTGTACACTTGGTGTTACTTAGGTGCTTGGTTATCATTGATTGTGAAGGAATTCATGTGGATTCCACAAAGGTTTAAGCTATTTATGATTGGTCAATTCCTCATAGCCTAAGAAACCTGTGGTTTGTGTTGCAGTTCTCTCACATCTTATAGTCAACAAGTCAAATCATGCGAACCAAGTCACAATTTCAACAAACACCCACACAACGAGTGTTTGAAGAACTCAAGGGCAGACTTTGTTGCACATATATCCTTGCAATGTTGGACATCAACTCACCCTATAAAATTGAGATTAATGCATCCTAGTACTCAATCAGCATGGACATCTTGTTGCGTACCATTCAATGATGTGTGGAGGTACTCTACCTACAGTAAGAATCTCTACTCAATATATATGGGCTGCAAATGCAGAGTAACATTAGATAATATTAATGTTAAGATAAATGTGAAATGATTAGAGGATTAACAAGAACAATAAAAAAAACTCAGATGAAATTTGATAAATTAACCATCTTTGGTTGCTATTTCAGAACCAAAATGTCCTAAAAATATATATATATTATTAAATTAGTTCTTTTATTGAATGGTATAGAGTGTTCCAAAAAATACAGAGAAGTTGGAACTGTTGTATGGAAATATGATGAGGCGATTTCAAACCTTCTTTAGATCAAATTGGTTGACGGGTGTTTACTCGCTACGGGTACAATGACGTACGGAGTAAACGGAGATATAAAATAACATTGACAACATATAATAATCACATGGCAATCGCACAAAACATAGATATACTTCTTTATTAAGTATTCGGCAATTACATCATAATGTCTCCAGACAGAACATAGCATAGTAGAACCATCCTGTTTCCCGACTACATGAATCAAGCACATATAGTACGCTGGCAGTGGTTGAGGCACCAGCCGTCGCGTCCCTTCATTATAACTAATTGCTTCATCCGGAACTTAATTCCCGAGACAACTAACCAACATGACACGTACATAAGTACATGGATTATTAATATTAACTAATATCTTATTTACCTATGGCTCACAGCCGACTATGTACACTCTCGGCCGACTACCTCGACTCATGGCCAACTACATCATCCCCCCCACAAAGTAGTCGTCTTCCAGACGACTGAAAACCAAGAATGCCAACTGATTGTCACTCTCACCCAATACTCCATCTCTCGCAACTCTCGTCTGCTCGGCAGCCAACGCTCCTGTACTATGATGGTTGGTGGCACTGCAATTTGGCAATTCCAATAAATCTGATGGGAGTCTACACATTTTGCAGAGGATTCAAAACGAACTACATTGTCTATACACTTTGAGAGATGTCCATGGATTGTGAAGGCATTTCAGTTGAGATGAGTCCAATGATTGCAAAGGATCGCCATGGCCATCAGTAATTATGTAAGATGATTAGATGTCTGTCCTGTTCATATTTGCACTTGCAAAGAGCTTCATTTCCCTTTGAATTGTTGGCTGGATGGGCTTGTCATAAAAAGCAGACAATAAGTAGGTTCTTGAGCTGAATATTTTATTTGGCTTGTTATAATTTTTGTGTTATTGATTTTTGCTTATGCATCTTGGCAATGGGACTGTAATGTACCGTGCCCTTTTCTTCAAGGAAAATGATCTTAGCCATATGCAGGTTATACTGCTTGTGTTACCAACATGGACTTCCGTATTAAATTATATTTTCTGAATGTTGAGATAAAAATTAAGATGTGCCATTACTCGTTGCAGGTGTTGGAAAGGCTATCATTTAATGGGAGTTCAGTGGGCAATTCATTGGCTCAAGAAGGCCACATACTACTATTCTGGTACTGGATGACTTACGTTCTCCTGAAAACCAAGAAGCCTAAATATCAACTGCTAGAGATTCCACGTGCTGAACTCGAGCCTTCACCGCAGTCGGAGGAAATGAAGTAATAAGTAAACTTTTGTCCCTTGGAAAGCCGAATGAAAATATGTATGTTCTTGTTAATGACTGGGAAAACATGTAAATAAATACGTTGTTATACAATTTCAAGTTAATTACTGCGGATATGAGGAATTTAGCACTTTAGCATGCCACTGGTATTTTTGATGGGTTCTTTTTTTTGCCTATCAGTTTAGTTTATCAAAAGTTGAAAGAAATTTATTTGGTCAATGTAAAAACTTTTAAGAAAAAAATTCACCAAGATTTTATATAAAATCTACATAAATTTATTAGAATCATCTTCATAGATGGATGGTAATACAGAATGGTTCTATAATACAATTTTTCATAATGGAAGCAAAATTCAGCCATTTTACATGGATTCTTCCACATTACACTTTTTTTTGATAGCTTTAGTATATCTTGTGGGATGACTGTCAGCTTAGATGTTATGACCAATGGATATCTGTTTCCTCAAATTCACTTACATTCCATTTTTTTTGTTTTGATAGGTTTAATAGATTGTTTTTCTGGGTGACCTTTGGTATCTTTTCTGTCAAATTCAACCAAGCTTTATGATAAAATAGTTTTATGCAAATATATCGATATATTTTATTAGACAAAAGGATATATATACAAATGCCAATTCATAACAAACCTTTGTTATGATCCCAACATTTTCTCAACAAACCCTTTGTACTCAACCTATTATTCTATGTTACTGCTGTTACAACCATTCGACAACCCAATAACATACTCCTAATAATTCTTTATTATTTAATCTTATCATAATTCAATAGAAAACAAGTGTAATATTAATTATACACTTAATAATGGTGTAATAATGCATTTCCCAACATTCCTCCCCTTATTATAAGTTATAACAAAGTCCCGAGACTTGGGGAGAATTGTTTTCATATGCAAACTGTGAAATAGACATAGTTCATGAATAGGGACACTTTTGACAACGCATCCTGGTGGCGTCTCTGTGAGAAAAATTGATGTCAAATAACAAAATGCTAAAGAAGTGAAAGAAGTTGATGAAGACTCTATTGTTCTTGAAGATGACAAAGAGTTGCTACGACAGATAGCAGATAGTTTTGACAAAGATGGACAGTTGTCGACAAAGATAACAATATTGGTTTTTTTGTCAATAGTGGCATAATGTGATGGTTAAGTTGTGTTGTTTTCGATGCCATCAAGGTTCAAACCCCATTGGGATGCAATTGTTGAGAATCTATATTAGGGATGAAGTCTCCCGTTTGTGACCTCACCGGTTCATAGCTCCGGGTCAAAAGCATTTACCTCTCTTAATAAATAAATAAATAAAAAACAATATTGGCTTTTGAATATGTTATATATGCATTGTAAAATTTGCTTAAGGTTGGGTTAAAAAACAATATCGGTTTTTGAATATGTTTTATATGCATTGTAAAATTTGCTTGAAGTCGGGCGCATTTAATAAAAACAGATTTTGTTTTCGGTGTTATTTTCCAAACATCCAAATTGATGTTTAGAAAATTCGTTATGTTTTTTATAATAAAAAATTTTAGAGGCTATTTTTATTGGGTCTATTTGTTGCTTTATTGGCCTAGATTTTGATTTTATTTTTAGTTTAGTTGCTCAGTTGGAAAAGCTCATGTAAGGCAACTTATTTTAGGATTGTTTTAATTGTTCTTTGTTAGTTATGTTTAGGAGATCGAATTTTTCATTAAATATATTGTTTTAGTCTGTTTGTAAGAAGTTTGGAAGTAAAAATCAGACTTAAGTTAGTCGATATATATATATATATTACTGAGCAGCTCTTGTCCCATTCAAAATTTACTAGTACAAATATTAGAGCAAGGTTTTATGAGGACAAGAGTTTATTCAAGTGAGAATTACGTTGGACAACTTTAGATCATAAGCTCCTTCACAAAAGTTCAATATCTTAAATTTTGAGAGAAGATCTCAGTTTCGTTTGATAGCTATAATGACAGCAAACAATGTTGCAATGCTAGTTCTACAGTTTATAGGCAAGATTTTTAATTATTGAAAAGACGTTAAAAATGGTACTGATATGGAAAGGAGTATGGATCATCATAGCAAGTGGGTATGTTGAACCTCAAGACTGGAGTGTATTAAGAGCAAAAGATGAGAAAAATGATGTTCAAGTGTTCTGTATTTACTGTAATAAACTTGCAAGATAAAATATGTTGAACTTAGAAGTATCCAAAAAAAAACTGAAATGCTTTTATTATCTTCAGAGTGTCACTTTGAGCATGTACCTTCAAATAGATCATACACTCCAATTACAAATATTGCAAGATGCCATTCAATTGAGAAGTCATTACAATATGTTGAATTTTGCCCAAGGCAACTACTACCATCCTATGCATGTGGGATTAATATTTTATTCTAATAATTATTGGGATGACTTACAAAGCATATGCATCCCTTTATTAGTGCTACATAAGGGCAATTTACAAAGCATATGCATCCCTTTATTAATGCTACATAAGGGCAATTTACAAAGCGTATGCACCTAAAAAACTCTAGCAAACATAAAATAGAAAGGGGTGCATAATGTTGCCTCCTCTTTCGAAAAGGTTTGTCCTCAAAGCTTGAGATATGGAAACCTAGATAGAATGCTAGCAAGGTCCTATGTGGCATCGTCAAATTGCAAGCTATTCCATTGGACTAGTAACTCAATAGAGTGATAACATGTTGCTTGGTACACTTTTCCAAAATAACCTCATGTTCCAAAAACATTGAGCCCTCGTCCAACTTAGGTAGCTTTGTCAACAATTGAGTAGCAGTCCCAACATTTTATTGAGGCAAGAGACATGACAATTTGAGTGGATTTGAGGTAGAAGTGCTAATTTTAGGCCACCTCCCTCACCTATGCACTTGATAACTTGGTAATGACTATAAAATTTGGGAGATAACTTATGACTATGTTTGTCTCTTTTTGAAAGTTGTTTTTAGGGTTGAAGACGTAAAAAATACCCAATTACCAACTTCAAAAGTGTGCTTTGTCCTATGTTGATACACTTGTTTCATGTGATTTTGAGCTAGTATTAGTTTGGCCTTAGTAGTCAAGAGATGTCTTCTCGCTTGGCCAAGAAGATAACTACTACTACCTTAGAAGAACTTGAAACACAAACATATAAAGAGGGTGAGATAGTGCCATATATGACCTCATAAGGGATCATTTTGGAAGTGCTATGACAAGTGATATTGTATCACCACTTAGCCAAAGGTAGCCTCTTGGCCCACATCTTTGTTGATCAAACACAAAACAATGCCAATAAGTCTCAAGGCACTTGTTGACAATCTTTGTTGACCATCAATGAGGACGATAAGTTGAACACATGTTCAAGGTGGTGCCTTGCAACTTAAACAACTCTTGCCATAATTTGTTGGTGAAGGATGGATCACAATCATTGATAATAGAGTGAGGCATCCCATAGAGTTTGAAGATTGAATCCAAGTGCAATTGAACAACGAAAGTAGCAATGTGAGGGTGAGGTAATGCACATATTTGGTCAAGTGATCCACCACCACCAAGATGACCTATTTACCACTTGAGTGTAAGCTCCACAATGAAATCCATAGAAATAATAGATCAAGCCTAATTGGGGATAGGAATTGGTTGCAACATTATTGGGGCTTTGAGAGTTTCCCTTTTAGTCCTTGGACACATCACATTCAACTACAAATGCCTTAATATCATGCTTAAGGTCATCCTAGAAGAAATCTAATTTCACACACTCATAGATCTTCAAGAAACTCAAGTGTCATGTAGTAGGGGAGTGCAATTCCATTAGTAATGGAGGCTTGAGTTTTGAGTTGGGGCGGGGGTAAATAAATTTGGTTGTGATAAATAAGGACTTGGCTTGTAAAGCAAAGACTCAACACTGATTATGGATCTTGTTCCAACAATTTAATTATGTCTTGAACTATAGGGTGAGTAGCCTATTCGTTGCAAATCTTATCAATCCAACTTGGGACCAATATAAAAAGAGCAAAGATGAATCCTTCTTCATATTAGCATGAAAGGGTGTCTACTACCACATTTTCCTTACCTTTTTTGTAGACAATTTCATAGTCATATGCTTGTATCTTTGTCACCCATTTTTGTTGTTTGAGGGAGGACACCCTTTGCTAACCTTTCTTGTAGACAATTTCATAGTCATATGCTTGTATCTTTGTCACCCATTTTTGTTGTTTGAGGGAGGACACCCTTTACTACAAAGAATTTTGGGCTATGGTGATTTGCTTTTATTTGGAACTTGTAGCCTAATAGGTAAGGACACCATTGCTACACAATGGGGAATGGCCAACATTTATTTTTCATATGTTGATTTAGTTAGATTGCACCCAACGAGTTGCTTGTTGGTGATGGTTAGGGATCGACCTTGCATCAACACTACACTTGTGCCCATGCCAAAGGCATCACATTCCAAAATGAAGGGTTTGTGAAAATTGATATGGCCAACATTGGAGTAGAACACATGGTAGTTTTGAGTGCATCAAATACCACCTCTATTGATTTAGACCAAAGAGCTCTTTTTGGGCAAGGTTGTCAAGGGTTCAATAATTCTTCCATAATTACTAACAAATTTGTGATAGTACCTTGTCAAGCATAAGAAACCACACAAGTTTTTGGCTTTAGGGTGTGACTGCTCTTGCATTGCTGCAATATTCTTAGGATCAACTTGGATACCTTCTTATGCAACTATATAGCCAAATACTCCACTTGTTGAATGCCAAATGCCATTTAGAGTGCTTGGCAAAGAGAAAATGTTCCTATAAAATCCTAAGGGCTACTCCACATGATGAAGATGGTTTGCCAATATCTAATTGCAGATGTGAATGTCATCAAAGAAGACCAAAATGAATTTGTGTAAGCAACCACAAAAAAATATATTCATGAGGCTTTGAAAAGTAGAGGTGGCAAATGGGCATGACCAAAGATTTATAATGGCCTTTGTGAGTCCAGAAGACAATTTTTGTAATATCAACTTCTTTGATCCAAATTTGGTGGTAGCTTGAATGGAGATCCAACTTGGTAAATAATTAGACCCCAAGATCTCATCCAACAAATCATCAATAATGGGGATAGGAAAAAATTTCTCTATTATTAACTGATCAAGTTCATAGAATCAAGACACATTTGCCAACCCTCATCTTTCTTAGGAATCATAACTACTAGCAAAGAGTGAGGATTATTACTAGGGTGAATGAGACACCTTTTAAAACTCCATTTTCTCAATTTCATTCTTTTGCTCAAAAGGGTATCAATAGGGTCAAATATTAGGATGGTGGCTACCTAGGATGAGGGGAATGGAATGGCCATGGGATCTTGGAGGGGGCAATCCTTTGGGTTTCTCAATTACTTTTGATATCAATCAAGGCACTACAAATCCTAGGAGAAGGAGGAAGAGGTTGAGCTTTGAGAGAGTGAAATTGGATTAGAACCCTAGAACATCCTTGTGGGTAGGAAATTTGCAATTGGTTTCTTCAAATTTTCACTCAATAGATTGTATTGTACTAGTGTAGAGAACCAACCCCTTGGATCCAATATTGCCATTATAATTGTGGATCTAGAAATTGAAGATGGGTTGCAAAGCAAAGAGAACAATGATTTTTGTAGAACAAGTGTCAAATACCCAATTGTCAAGAAAATCTGATGCAATCATTGTAAGTGTAAATAGTGACATTATCAAACTAGTTAACTTTTAGGCTACCTAGGAGAGTCCTATTCACACTAGTTAAGTCTCCACTTAGGTTTGTCTCACCTTATGTGGTTGAGACACATGTACTCACATTTTGAGACACCTATCTCATGTGCACATGACACCTTTATCGCACTTGTCCCATGCACATGACACATGTCCTAGACTCATGGAAGATGTCAGAGTCCATACCTACCTTCTCATCTCACACCTTTTCAATATAATCAAGGGGATAATATGTAATTACTTTCTTTTTGGATTCACACATATTGTATGAATATATTGCATTTTTTGGCTTATTTGAAATCTCTTGTAGAAGGCTTATCATTGTTTTGTAGGATCGATTGGGCTATGAGGATCAAATATTTGACTCCAACAATCATATCTAAGGTAGATGCCACACAAGTGGGGGTAATAAGGGAAGGAACTATAGGATGTGTTTGGTTTGTGAGCTCACAAAATACTTATCATGTTCCTAAACAATGTTAGCTCAATAGGTTAGAATGCTAACTATGGAGGGTTAATACTATACCCATAGCCCACTAGTTTGTCTTTGAGGTATGTGATGAGTAAGGTTCTAGGGCCAATCACTTATTGATGCATCACATAATCTATATGACTGAAGGTTACTTAGGGTTAGACTGTGAAAAAAATCCTATGGGGTCTACCAATATACTTATAGGCACATTTGGAAGCTCACAAGTTGTATATAGAGGCTATTTGAGGCCTTGATATTGGAACCAAAAAGATTCCACTTCACTAGACCCTTTATGTGGAATCCAACTTAGCAAAAAATGATAGCATTGATATATAATAAAGAACTAATTGCAAGTTTTTTTTTGGTTGAAATTGGGTATGGATTTAGTGCTACTATAGTTATAACAACTTTATGATCACCAAGATCCCTCTAGGGCAAGGTAAGAGCATACACTAGATAGTTACAAATGGCCCTAAGTTGGTAAATTGCTTGCAAAAATGGTCATGGGAAGAGCTTTGATATCACTTGTAATGAACTTGCAAGACAAAATATGCTAAACACACAATTCAATGTGGCAATAAGGAGAAAAAAAATGCTTTTTGAATCTTTACAACACCACTTTGAGGGGGCAACCTCTAAATAGAGCATACAATTCAATTTAAAATATTCCAAGATACCTTTCAATTGAGAAATCATTATAATATGTAGAATTCTTTTCAAGGCAGTTACTACCATCCCATGCATGGTATATATTTTATTCCAACCACTAGTGGGATGACTTACAAAGCATATGCATCCCTTTATTAATGCTACCTAATGGTGACTTATAAAGCATATGCACTTATTTAATATTAGTTAACATAAAATAGAATGGGGTATATAAAAAATTCAGTGCAATAGATCCAAGTAGTTATCCAAGCATTGTGGGTTGTAAGACATCAAAGGAAACATGAAAAAATTAGAAAGTTCATTTCAAGGTAGAGATGAGGTAGGGGTTGCAAATATTTAAACAAGAATTAAATTTGACAACTTAAGAATGAAGGATGATGAAAAAGTTGAAGATTATTGTACATTAGAGTGACATATATAGCGAATAAGACAAGAAATTATGGGGATGTTATGAAAGATGACATGGTTGTGAAAAAGAATCTGAGATGTACACCCAAGTGAATGTATTAGGATTACTTTAGAAGAGTGAAATTTAGATACTTAAAAGTTGAAGAGTTGATTGGATCTTTACTTGCCACAAAAAGAGACAATAAAGTGTATGAATAGTCTAGATCAAGCATTGATGTCAAAGGAAAAGATCAATATTATTAAGGAGTAAGTACAAGTTTTCCTCAAGGCAATATGAAGGAGAAATTATATCAAGGATATGGTTCTAATTTTAGAGGAATAGGACATAATCGAGGTTGTAGTTATTTAAAAGGTTGAGGTATATTTAATGTAGGAAGGCAACCAATGTAATGTTTTATTGCAACAAATTTGGTCATACATATAGAGAGATTACAAATTGAAGAATTCATATGAAGGAAAAGAATAAAGTATGCACAAGAGTAGATAGGAATCCAAATGAAGATCAAAGACAGATAATGATAAAGATCCACTACACTTCTCCCTTCCATGCAATGAAGTTGAAACCATAAATAATGAGGTATAGTTTTTGGATTAAGGTTGTTCTAATCATATAATATTTTGTAGAAAAGCATTTTCAAAGATTGATGGAAAATTTGAAAGTGAAGTTAGATTGTTCGATAATAAAATACTTGAAGTTTGTATAAAAGGAAAAATGGATATTGTCACTAGACATGGAAAAATAGAAATGGATAATTAGGGGTAGTGAATGAAAAATGTGATCTATGAAAAAATTACGTAAGACTTTTGAGATCAATTATTCACTCAATAGATTGGGATGGATTGATAGTTCTACAAATTGTTTCAGTTATCCTCTTTACAATGTTATAACTAGAAATAAAAACATAACTATACTATTACAAAGCCAAAAATCCAGTTACATTGAACTGGTGAAAATAAATGTTTGCACAACAATAATTAAAACTTAATCAAATAAAAATGAAATGTATAGGTTTTGAAGATGATTATGTAGTTCAGAGAGAATCTTGGCCTTGGACACTAGCGCTTAGCATAGAAATCCTTGTGATGCACTATCATCTAGTATAGAGATGACACAAAAAGTATAAAATATGCAAAATGTAATCCTACACACACAACAATAAAACATCAAACTCAAAGAGTACAAGAAATGCTTATATAATAAAAATGACAACAAAATTTAACTATTAAAATGAAAATCAAGTGAAAAGATAGAACCAAATTTCCACTTATCCTTCTTCAATGGAGAATTTACACAACACAAGAAAGAAAAATTTGCTTTTGGTTTGGTTGTTAAGGGGCTTGCCTCAATTGTCTCAATATTTCTACCTCAATGATATCCAAGATTTTGATATATTATGAACACTATGTAAATGATGCAATAAAAATTGTTATGACAAAAGATATAAATAGCTTAATAACAAGATATTAACACTCTATGCATTCAAATGTTAGTATGAGAGAATATAGTGATAATAAAGAACAAGATCATCTTGAAGCTTCAAAAAATCCTCAAAGGTGGTTCATTTCTTCAAGAATACTGCTAAGAATGAGAGATAATGGCATGCAATGTAAGTAGTAGCTTGTTGTGCTTTTAATGGTGAACAATATTGTTGCTTCAAAAATTGCTTCATCTAGAGTATGTGTGAGAGTGAAGGAGATAGTGTGAAAAATCAAAAGAATCCCCTTTTTTCAAAATTAGTCGAGTTGATTTTCTTCAATGTGATTGCGCACATGTTGTGTGAAAAAATTCTATGGGAAGGTAATGCTCTAACGACCACTAGAATCACAAATTTTTGCAAGGCACTAGTGTGTCACATAGACGCCTACGTGAAACTCTCATGTTGAGAAGAATTCAAACAAATAAGACGAGAACACCATAGGATTAACAAAAATGCATGATTCAGGTGCTAACATTTTGAAACTAAATGATTTATATCAAAGGCTAAAGAGGGGGTGTTGTGCAATGTGAAATTGCAAGGGTATGCAATTTACGACACTAAAATATATAACATTTATAGTGTGATAGATCCCAAGAATTGAGGGTTATAAGACATCAAAGGAAACATGGACAACATTAGAAAGTTCATTTCAAGGTATGGATTAGGTAAGGTTTAAAAATCTTTAAACCTTAAGAATGAATTTTGACAACTTAAGAATGAAGGATGATGAAAAAGTTGAAGATTATTGTGTTGGAGTTAGGGAAAACTTTAAGAAACCCCCCCCCCCCCTTGGCGAAGGTGTAAAATCTTGGTGAATCTTGTATACTTCCCAATAAAAATTAGTTTTAATGGCAATTTTTTTCGTTTTTCGGAGAAAAAAAAATCCCAATTGGCGAATCTTTTATAATCGCTAGAAGTATGTGGAAAATCGTAGTGAATTGCAATTTTTTTTAAGAGAATAAGATATTTTTCATTGGTGATTAAAACCTTTTTTCAAACCAATTTTTTTTTTCCATTGGCGAATTAATCATGTTTTCAAAACAAAAACAAAAATGGCAATTAGAACTTTTTTTCAAAGCAAAAAAATATTTTCATTGGCGAATTAAACATAATCTCAAATTAATAAAAAAATTCAGTGGCAATATAAACGGATATGCCAATAAAAAATCATAGTGTGGTTGGCGAAATTATCAAATTCCGGGACAAATTTTCCGCACATTCAAATTCCTTCATAAAGAGTCTAGAATGTTGTCAAGTGAACACATTTATTATTTCTGAAGCTAGATGTCAGTGCAAATTAATATAATCCACGACTGTTCGATGATTTTTTTATGGACGATTGTAGTTGCATTGCGGAAGTAAATCTCTGAAGCACTAGACTTGCGAATTGAAACCTCTGGAATAACACTAGAACCGTTAGATTTCCAGAAATCAATGGTTGAAATTTTATTACTTATTAAATCACTTAGTCATAACAGCGAAAATAATATTAAGGAACAATCAAAACTGTCAAAGGAACTATAGCTACTATATTAATCAATGTTACCCGTCAAATTTTCACTTGAAAAAATATTTTTTCCCTCTTAAATAAGTGAGTTTTTGATGATTTCACGGCTTTCGTAAGTTTTATAACCTAGTCGCGTCCCTGCCAAATTTCCTAACCAAGTTGCCAGCATCTAAATTTTCAAAATTGCCCGACCGCCTAACCTATTTGTAATTTTCAAGTCTTATCCAATGATGTCCTATGGGGTGATCCCACAATACTGGTTTACAATTTTTGGGCAAACTAGACACTGAACTTATTTTTTTTAACTAAATCTTCACTTCTTGGGTCCTATAGTAGCTAAACCATGAGGAATTTGAAGATGATGCAAACTAGTGATTTGTGAAGTTTTGTCTATAGATTATAATTATTTTTTTCAAAAAAATTGGAATCAGATTGCACTTTTTTTTTCATCTCCTTCAAAAACTAGTTTTTATCAGTAAACAACATTTTTAAGGAGTGATGCTCACTATATACAACATAATTTTTTTTGTATGAAGGATAAAATTCTTAATTTTTCGAATTTAGATTTGTAACTACTATATCTAACCTGTTCATTTGGTTTCATAGTGTTTTATTAAATATTTTTTCCTTAATCAAGTTTCAAAGTCAAACCAATTACAATTCAAACATAGGCGGATTATATACAGCATAACTTTTTTTGTATGTATCAAAATTCAATTATTATTTTTAATGGATCAAGGACATCAATACTCAGCCTGAACATATTTTTCAAATTTTTATTTTGATAATCTACTATTTTTCCACATATTTCTTGTGAATGTAGGTTTTTCACTGAAAATCAAGCTCTTTGTTCTACACATGTGGAAAAATAGTAGATTATCAAAATAAAAATTTGAAAAATAAATATAATAATCAAATTTAATTTAATTAAAATTATACTTTTTTGGAAGCTTATAATAAGGACTACATACTTATAAAAATAAATTTTAAATGAACTCATTTGATCCCCCAAAAGGTAAATCAAAAGTGATTTTTTATCAACATTTTGATAGGTGTAAAGGAAACTTCGTTATAGGTATGGTTTAAAATTAGCGGGGTTCTATTCAAGGGGGCCTTGTTTAAGGTGGTTTGATCAAATCCGCTTCAATTGGAATCCTTTAAATGAAACTTTTCAAGGCTTAAATCATTATATTTTTTAAAAATATGTGATTTCAACAAAAATCGGGATCTCTTAGAAAGTGTAAACCACTATTGTGACAGCACCCGATGTAGTCGAAATATCGAAAGTTCTTAAAACTTTAGAACTCCTGACAGATGGTTATAGAGTTATGTTTCTTAGTGATGGGGCGACCTCTGTGGGATGCACAACTTTCGAAGTGTCAGCTCATTTAATGAATTGTATGGTGCCTTTAAGGGATGTCTTCTCAAATGCTTTGAAACGCCAACTTGAGGTTTAACGTAATCTTTTAAATCCTCTGAAAGGATAGCTCTTAATAAGGAGATTGGCGAAACGGATTTAGTAGCAAATTGGCATGTTTTTCTTGGCAAATAAATGGTCACTTCCTATTGCCGAAGTTTAGTGAGCTTGCATACAAGGAAAGGTGGCAACATTTTCAACTCCAGAGTTTCATCAAAATGGTACTTCCTGGAAATATCAATGAATGGGAAGGTGAACATGTGCTCATCATGCAACCAAATTTGAATTGTCCTGAAGAAGAGCAACTCGACATCATTTCCTAGCTACGTTCAGTGGCGTGGAAAGAGAAAACCAGCTATGTCGAGTACAACAGGGTGATTTTCGTTTTAGAAGAAGAAGAAGAACGTGCTAAATTTTGTTATGGAAATGTAGCTAGAACTATACAAAGTCTCAGCACCTCCAACGGTTTAATAGCATGCATGAATCCTTTTGTGACACGTAATGATAAGGGGGGGTAGTTTCAACTTTTAAGCACTTTTGGATTATATAGGGTGTGGGGTCTATGAATCCACATTTTTGGCATTCGAGAGATAAAGGAATATATTTCTAAATATGTGTATTTATTAATGCTTCCTTTTAATTATGAATGAATTGTGTTTCTTCATGATTATTCTTCAATGTTTATATGTTAGGTCAGAATGCATATATTTTCATCTCCGAGACTTTGTGTTCAGATTAATTCATCTATTAAACGAGAAACTATCGCTTTTATTTACTTATTTCTCGCATGTGAATGTGAGACAAACAGTCTTTGTGTTGTTTTTTTTTTAAATAATTTATAATAGCGCAAATCAATATAACCATGACCGTTCAATGAATTTTTGATAGACGGTTGTAGTTGCATTCCGGAAGTAAATCTCTGAAGCACTAGACTTGCAAATTGAAACCTCCAAAATAACACTAGAACTATTAGATGCAAACATGTGGTGAGATCAAGGCTCGTCGTTCATCACTCGTTCTCTTTTCAATGCCTCAATGTTCTACATTTCATTTAATTGAAATTCTCAATCTTTTTGAAGAAAGTGTGGTTGTCGTACTACTGGCAGTGGCGACGATTAATGCCATATGAACATCTGAAGCAATTTGTTGGATAGTCACAACTCATAGATTTAATGAAACAATATTTGCAATGATTTCATATCGTTTGAGTGTTATTGGTGATTTTGACAGCTTGTCAGCTTGAAGTACAGTTTGCATGTAGCTAGACATCAATCAAATTAAACATTTTAATTGTGCATGTAAGGCTTAAATTACACAAATCGATTTACTTTTTTGGTTTGTGTGAATCACAAATATCATTATACCCAACCTCACACACACAGTGGCACAAGTCACAAGTAAACAGGGATCAGGCTGCTAGAGGCACTGCCACTGGTGGCCCATAAATAGGGATAGTGATAGTGGATAGTGTCATAAGGGTTTTTCATTTTCTAGGGTTAATAAGGATTCATGAAGAAGATGATGTGGTATTATTGGGGATACTATAAATTCTCCTTCCTCCAGTTATGTAGTTACAGAGTAATAGACCAATTTCCTTCAAGCTCAAAATGGGTGGAATTGGAAAGAAGTTGATTTGGTTAACCTGACTTCTCAGACAAGTTTTGAACTAGGATGAGGAGCTCTGATGGAGATAAGTGTTATCCCAATGCATCAAGGCTACAGGTAAAAGATGGGAGTAGTTTTACAACCCCTCATCTTCTGCATGACTTTGGTTCTCAAAGGGGATAAGTACATTTTGTATCTTCACAGCTCCATTTTCCCCAGCATAGTTGGAAAATCCCTTGCATTTATTTTCAGAGCCACATTTGTATTACGTTGTCACCAACATAAGCTTGGAATCGTGCATTTATTTTTAGAGTTACGTTTATATTAAGTTGTCACCAGCAGAATCTTGGAAATTAGAATCAATTTGTAATCCATTGTCATGAGCAAAAACTTAAAATAAATTGTGTCTATGTAAAGTGACATATGTTATTTATACAAAACAAGAGCTTGCCTGCTCTACACTACTCTTCTTTAAAAAGTTTTGTAATAATGTGACATTGTAATTCAGTTGTAATAAAATAAATGGTTGTGTTGTGTTATTCTTCGTTATTCATTTACACTTACAATAAAGAGTTATTTTCTGAGTTCAGAACTTCCATGTTTGAGTTAGGGTTTACCGAAATTGATTTCTAATTTTTCGTTGACTTGCTCCCCCAGTTCCTAGTATCATTATTCATTTTTTTAAGTCCTTTGCAACGTTAAGTTACCGACCCCTCGACCTTGATGTCAAATTGTCAATCCTAGCGCACTAAAGTTTAAAACAACTTTAAAACACATGTTTATTGTTTTAAGTTCATATCATAAATTACTCAAGTTTCAACCATTCGATAAACATTTGATGTATGGTTGTAGTTGCATTCCAGAATGAAATGCACAAAGCGATATGCTTGTGAACTTAAACCTTTGGAATCACACTATAACTGTTCGGTTTAGAATTTGCAACATGTAGACCTAAGATGTTTCATTCACTTTAATGTTCCAAATTCGAGAAAAAAAAGCACTTTGTATTGCTAAGTGTCAAGTGATTTTTTTTAAGTGAGAGGGTTAGCACACGGGGATATTTCAGTCTTCAGATTGCTCATTGCAGTGCACCACCCTATTTTGGGTTCCATAGTTCCACTTCCAACAAACTACAAATCCATTCCAATTTCCATGACTGAGCATTAATCTTTTCAAGAGACAAAATCCAAGAAAGTGAAAGAATTCTTGCGGTTGTGTTTCATCGCTTGATGTTTCTTAAAATCTTATTTTGTCAAACTTTGAAGTTTGGGTTTAGGGTTTAGAGACTTAAGAATTAAGAAAAGTTAAGGAGGACTAATAGGTATTAGGGAATTCACAATTTCACATTGGATAAGCATGTCTACCACCAGTAACACTAGAGCAATGTCCGATAAAAAAATACATTATGCAGAATTGCTTAAAACCCCAGGTTTCACTAATGGGTACCATGATATTTATGATCCTGATATCTATGGTAGGTGTACCTCAGAACTTAGATTTTCATCTCAGAACGAGGCTACAAATAAAATGCAAGTTAATAGTATCAGTGCACCGTGGATAACTGGATTAGGGTGCATGATGTTACATGAGGTTTTCCCTTGCCCAAAATTATGATGATAACAAAAGAGCAATTGTTAATAAAGATAGCAAAGAAGAATTTGTATCCATTAATGCAGAAGAACTTGGAAAAGTGTTGGGGTTTACAACCGAAGAATTTGGGAATGTCCACATTGACCTAGAAAAGCTTGCTAGTGATTATGAAGCAGTGGAAGAAAGGGAGAAAAATGCTTTCTTAAATAAAATAGTTCAAGATAGAAACAAATTGAAAGGTGATCATAAGCCTCCTTATGATTTGAATATTTTTAAACCATGGGTTCAGGATACTATTTCCATGCTAGCATTTTGCCTTGGTCTGGATAGCAATTTGGAAGTGGGTGCAAGCCTCCTTGAACTGGTATATAATATTCATTATGGTGTTCAACATGTCAAATATAATTTTATTCAACACATTGTAGAATCCATGCATAAATAGTTTTTAATGATTAAAAGAGGTTCCACCAAGACATTTAGGTTCACAACCTACTTGTGCTATCTTTTTCTATTCAAATTTAGAGGAATGTTTTAGACCAAGAAGCTTCAGATTCAACCCTATAGTAATGTTGAGGAAAATAAAATGGCTCCAAGTCCAGTATATGAATGGACCACTAAGATAAGGATGCATGATTCTCGAAGGAGCTATAGTCATTTTGTAGACTACTTTTTGGCTCCATTGCATCAAGCAATTATAAATACTCCAATGCCTAGATTGCCTATGTCATGTAGAAACTGCATTCAACTAGGAAAAGAAATACAATTGGTTGATTGGTACTTAATGGAAGAATATATTGTGCTAAAATTTTATGGATTGGGAGTATAGCCATACAAACTTCCAATACATGTGACAGAAAGGGTTTTTGCATTGGAATATGTAAGGCAGATGTAGAGTGTTGATGAACCACACTTTCTCAGTCAGCAAAAAAAGACCTTATTTCCTTCTTTACCTTTTTCATGTGGAGGGTTCACATTCAAGAGAAAAGCATTTAGTGTGGCACATAATCTTTTCAAATTCTTTTATTTTGATGATATCTATCACTGGCAGTATGATCCATGTGACATCATTAAATCAATGATTGTGGCCAATAAGAATGTTGCAAGTAGAATTCAACTTCAAAGTAAACCCTTGCTTGAAAACTTGAGAAACAAGGATTCTTGGGATGAAGTCAAAATAGCAATGGAGAAAAGTACTGCTGAGAATGGTATTTCTTTTGAACAATTGTCAACATAAATTATGGCATTGCATCGAAAGACAATCAAGACATACAACATTTTTAATGAAAAAAGTGATAAACCATCTAGTAGAGTAAAAATTCCAAGTTCTCTAGAGAAGGAAGTTACAGATAAAAATTGGTCACGATAAAAAATTATTGTCTTTTGGTATATGAGGAAGGAGCTAGGTGATCCAAGAGCTCTTGCAGAGTATGGAGATAACGAAGAAGATCTTGAGTTTAGCAAATTGTGGAATATAGAGCATCCCATATCAAAGTTGGTTTAAGTGAGGCCAGAAAAGAAGCATATACTTCAGGAGTAGCCATAGCTTAAAAAATGGGTTATGGAGGTGGTGGTTTGGGGTCCCAAGGACAAGGAATTCCTACAGTAATAGATGTACAACATAGAAAACCAGTTGATAAATCTGGCCTTGGAGCTAATATAGTAGACCAATGGCATACAAGTAGAGCCGAAACAATTCAATTTGTTAGAGCTTCTAATCCTCATCCTCATGGTCAAATACAATCACAACTAGGACATGCCCATGGTGGGGAGCTTAGTGCAACTGGCACTACCTCTGGTGGCAATGGTATGGGTAGTAGTACTAGTAGTGGTCAACATGTGCTACAACAAAAAATTACACACAAGAGGAAAACAATACAAGATACCACAGAAATACCAAGTGATCAAGGCATACAGAAGAGGCAAAGGATTTTGACAGGTCCAAGTCACACTATCAGCGGATCCACCACAAAGGAGGCATTTCTAGCCACTCCCCAACTGCCAGTTAGTGTGGCTACGACATCATTAGCAACTGAAAGTACTTCTATTCCTTCGGCATTCAAGCATTCCATTGTTCCCGCGTCCCCAGGTTATGATTTCATTGAAGAGTTTAAAAAGAAATCAGACTTGTATAAAAAAAAAAGAAGCTGATGGAGAGTGTGTCTGTTGTAACTTCAGAGCTTTCAACAACCATGGTATTACCCACATTTGACACAAATAAAGAAATCATGGAGTACACAATTGTTGTTCCCATAGTTCAAAAAAAACCAACAAATCAGATGGATCGATCTGAATACCAGATGACCAGTTTTCAATTGGATTTTTCTAGACTCAAAAATACTAACAAAATTAATTTATCAAAGAAGAACAATGAATTGGTGTACACATCATTGCTAAATCAATATAGAGAGAATAAAATGTTGCAAACTCAAATAGAAAAGTTATAGGCAGACCTAGCAAATGAGAAAGAAAACAAGAAAGCAACAGATAACAAGATAAATGAATTAGAAAAAAGAACTAAAAAATCTGCCTCTACATCAACAAGCAAAGAGGATAAACAAAATGAGAGAGAATTGAATGACCTGAAGCAAAGGCTAGATGAGAGAAACAAGAAATATGATGAGGAAAAATCCACTTTAGAAAAATTAAGACTAAGCATTGCAAATGGAAATGCACAGTGGGAACAAAAATTGGAGAAAGAGAGAAAAAGAAATGAAAGATTGGAGGTAGAGCTAATGGAAGCAAAAAAAGAAATTAACTTTTATCAAAATAAGTTATTTGCATTTTGTAGAGTACAATGATGCATAAGAAACAAAAGATCTGGGATGAAATAATGCAGAGGATTGATCATTTATGTGACATGTTTCAATTGATTGATGCTATCAGACAACATTATAAGAAGCTCAACAAATATTTAGTGGACAAAAAAAATGTGTTGGCATTAGAGAAATCTTCAAATCAAGTTCTACAAACAATCTACAAAGCCAGTGATAATGATTTGAAATCAAAAGGGATTACTAATCAGATTGCTACCTCAATGAAGTTGTCATCTATCATTGAAAAGTGTTTGAGAATGCGTGAAAGAAAGGAATATTTGCATTTGGTTGCAAACATGATGAAGAAGGTGGATGAAAAGGTAAGGAACTTCATAGAGCTTGGTTTGTTAGAAGATTTTGACACAAATGAGTGATTCATTGGAAAGGATGATTTCAGAAAGAAGATGGAGGGCGCAAGGAAGATTGATTTGGACCAGTTTCCTCATAACCTAGATGTGGTGAACTATTTGGATTCCATCAGAACACTGGTAACCTTGAATGCAAAATTGACTAAAGAATTCAAGACAGGTTCCAATTACAATCATGAAATGTTAACAAAACTTCAAGTGAAACAACATCAGTTAGAACAAATGGCAATTCCACCACCTGAAGAGTGGAAGTTGATAGAAAAGGTGATACAGTGATTTGATTTTTGAATCTTTGATAATATGAGTTTTTAAGTTCCAACTCAGCTCTGTGCAGAGTTGTCTATGGGCAAGATTTTGCATTGTCAATGCTTCTATGTACTCCTTCATGTGAAAATCAATAAAAAAGCTCAAATTCAGACTTTAGTAATGTGTTGATGTTCAATTATCTGTATTATTTATTTTATAATTTGAAGAAAAAGTCAGTGGTTTCAAATACTAGATACACATTAAATGATTGTTGATGTTCATTGTTGTATATGCTACTAATTTTATTGTTAATATGTTATTAAGCATTGAGTTGAGTGATGAATCACTGAGTACATGTTCAAGTTTTACGTTTAACACAATTAAAATATGAACTATAAGGTGATTTTAATTCCAAGCATCTGTAATCTTAGTGAAATTGAATTACAATTCACACATCAATACTCAAACTCCATGACTACTTAATAATTTATTAGATCCACTAAACATTTATATGAATTCATGCTTTAATCAAGGTACTTTAACTCGTTCATTAAACCAGAGCCAAAATTCAAGCTCAACAACCTTTCGTTGACTCTTATTATATTCATCAATAAGCTCATTATATTTACTTCTTGTTATTTGTAACTTTTAAACTAGTGTTGGCAATTTTAAACTTCCCCTCCTTTGGTATTTCGGGTCTTTTACCTCATTCATTTTCAATGCCTTGATGTTTATTTCTCTTGGTGAATGCTCAAAGTCACGATTTTTGTGCTTTTCCTAACCTTAGTCGCTAGTCCTCAGAGTTTTATAACCTTGTCACAGAGTTCTAAATGTTCAAAACATCCAGATTCCCCAACTTGGTTCACTTTGTTGAATAAATCACAGTTTTGTGCTTTTCCTAACCTTAGTCGCTAGTCCTCATAGCTTTATAACCTTGTTGCGAAGTTCTAAACTTTCATAACTTCTAGATACCCCAACCTGGTTCACTTTATTGAGTTGCAAGCAAGTCTTTGTTGGTCAAAGACATCTTTGTAGTCAGTGAGTCAGAGGTTTCCAAAACTTTGAAACTTTTGAGTTTGGTTATAAGGTTCCAAGTTTTTGTACCATGTGACATTATGGACTTATCCTAGCTTTGAAAGGCATCGTCATCTCATTGAATACTATGTACAGACTAACCTTGAGTTGTCGTTTTAGGAATTTCAAAAAACATTCAAGTTTACAGGCTATCTTTTCGAGGAATGAATTCGAATGCACATTTAATGCACGTCCTATCAAAATTAACGGCATAAGTGTCAATGGGTGGCGAAGTTTTACTATGTCATTTAGTCTATATTCTCATTCTTTGCCAATTCCAGTACTTCTCAATTGTAAACATTATATCTCCACGAATTTGCACTCATGCAGAGTGGAATTCAAAATCACTGGTCTAGTGTGAGGGACACTGAAATTGGCCACCTCAATTTGGAGGAGTTTTTGGTGTGCTTGGAGCAAAGGAAGAGAACACCAGTGGAAGATAAAGTTCTGCAGAGCAGTTTGGCGCATGCGGGAGGTTTTCCTAAGGCTGTACAAAGTGTCGACCTGGTGATTGCATGTGCAAGGGGCTACATTCCACAGACTCGAGAAATTAGAGCTTTGGGCAGGCCAGTCATTGCAAGAATTACTCTTGAAGTCATTTCCCGCACATTAATCATTCCAGAGAGGGAAATTGTAGAGGAAATGTCTATAACTGTTGGTGACGATTTTTTCAGAATGAATGAGGAATGGTGCAAAACTTCCATTGTGAAGAATTCGTTGAAGTTCGAGTAAGTCTCAGTTGCCCTCAAAGCTTAAAAGGGTTCATTTTAAGGATGAAATTTCAAATGCTATCATGTTTCTACATCGTGTGGTTGGTAATGCATGTTCAGACTCTTTTGGATTTTGGATGTGTCATTTTTTTTTGGTGATTTGTAGTGAAAATAGCTTCATTGACTAGGCTGAGATTATTAGTTATCATTTAAATGAGCAATTGATAAATTTTTAGCAAATTGTTGCCTTCCACATGTGCTCATACTTGGTTTACATTCTAGCCAGTCAAGAGGTTGTCTGGACAGGGTTGGAACCGCAAAGTTCTTCGACACCGGACACGCCTGTGTATAGAAGGTTTCCACAGCTCACTAAGGAGGTTGAAATGAGGAATTTTTTTCACATCAATGACGCATTTTTAATGGAAAATGTGAGAAAAAAATGATGGAAAACCTGAGCTTAGGGTTTCACCTGAAGCGGCTTCTCTAGTAATGAGGTTTGGAAGTTTCTACATCCAGTTCAACAAATTCACTTATCTTAGAATTGGAGGTTTTGAGAAGGCTCCAATGAAATTGCCCCATTACCCAAGTGATTTCTTAGTTTTTCTTGAAGTTTGTTGGAAGATGGTCGTTGCAAATGTTAAATATTCAAACATGGGAAAGAAGGAGTATGCTTTTCCATTGTCCATGCCTTCATTTTCTTGCAAAAGTAATAATATTGCTAGGGGTGTGCAGAAAGCCCTGAATGAATTCAATTTTTAATGTTTTCCCATGAGAACTAATTTTGATAGCAAGGGTTATGTTAAGCAAAATTTGTATGGAGCTAGCAGCTATGAACATCACCCTCCTATTGAAGATTTTTGGGAAGACTATACAGATGAAGGTGAGGTGCATAGCATAAATTTCATGAGATTGACCCTAAAGAAAATACAAGTTTTTGGTATTTCTTTCAATATTCCAGAAGATGCACAAGAAGACTCGGTGATCTTTGATCCTGAATATCGGGCCCCTGCTGCTAGGCCCTTTTACAAAATTAATTGGTTAGAGGATGAATTTTCAGACATAATGGTCCTTTCTGCCCCTGTTTTGAGAAGAACTTTAGACTGGTTGAACGGAAAATGGTGCCAAAGTGCAGATTCTCCCCATGAGCAAAGAGTTTTGCAAATAAAAGAGCAAGGGACTGTACAAGCCTCTAGCATAAATATATCAGCTAAAAAGCAGTCAATTAGGTCATCTGGCATTGGCTCACAGACAAGAGGAGATGGTGAGAAGCCAGAAGACACTGGGGCCAAGCTAAAATCAATTTGTGAATAGGATATTGTACCCTTGGTACCTAGGAAAAAGGCTAGTCAAGAAAAGACAATGCCTACAGACTCTGAGGGAATTTTTCAACAAATAATTGATGATAATTCTTTTCCCACATTCTTTGAATATCACCCTTCTCCAGTACGAGATACTTCTGTTTCACTTTTTCTTCAATCAACTGAAAAGAAAGAAAATGTAAGTGTTAAAAGTAGAAGCACTGGATTAGTGCCATCTTCCCCAGTATGGTTAAAGAAAGTAGTCGAGAAGAAAAGAAAGAATATTCCCACAATGACAATTAAAGTAGATACAGTTGCCATGCTGCTACAGAGTCAACAAAAGCCCAAAAAGGCTAAGAGGATGTCACAAATTGTCATTGATTCCACTTCTGGGCATCAACTGTTGGAGATTTTTGATCCAGAAAAGGACCTAAACGACAATGAGATAACGGAAGCTGACTACAAGGTTACTCATGTTGATATGGGGCCATCCACTTTAGAAGTTGATGTATATCATGTTGATTACTCTATTAATGCATTGATAAAAAGAGCAAAAGAACAGAAAAAGGAGAACCTTTAGTTGGAATCTAATATTCTTTTTTTAAGAAATTTTATTTTATCATGTGTGACTTCAGCCACTGTGGAAGCCTCAAGCTCAAATGTTCAAGGTATTGATTCTGACGTTGTGCAATGGGTTAGGAAAATTTTAGGTTATGCTAAAGCTTCCAACGAATGGATAGAAGGGCTTTATCAGGATGGCCTTTTCTACATTCGTAAATTTATGCAATTCTATGTTAATGTGTCTTATAAAAGAAAGGAACTGGCAGGTGAGCTCCAAGAGATCAGGAGACAACATGGTAGCACATTTTTTCTTTCAAGGGAAATTGCAAAATTACTCTCCATGGAGCACACTTTGTTAATAAAAGAAAAATTGGTGGATGACCCTAGAGAAATTGATCCTAGTTGGTTTGATTCCTTGGATTGGAAATTGTCAATATATGAACATTATATCAAGGAAATCAATAAAGTGTTAGAAAAATACTTTGACATATTGGTGAAGATCAAGGAGAACTTCAATGCTCTTGAAGTGGAGTTCATAGATGACTTTAGTGAAAAGGTATTGGATGTTGCAGATGTAACGATGGAATTTAAAGAGGTGTATCATAAATAACTAGGTGATCCTGAGACAACCACTAGAGACTCATTCAAAATATTGAGTAACTTGCAAACCTATATGACTTCACTTAAGGCGGAAATTGACAACATCTATGAAACACTAACTGAGTCGGACCGTGCACTTTCAAAATGGAGGACAAGGCTGCAAATCACCACGACTCCAGGAAGCAAAAATGTCACCATTGTCACCAAGTATCGGGAATATAGGCAAAGAGTAAAGGCACATGAGGCATTACTAGAGGAGCAGGAGGTGGAAATAATTTGAAGCGAAGGAGTCGGTGCTGGGACCTAATTAGTTTTTAGTTTTTATGTTATTTTCTTTAATTTGGCTCTCTTGATACTTCAAAGAATTTTTATTTTTATTTCTAAAACGGTTGTCTTAAACCATTATCAAGACTCTACTATTTTTACTTCTTTTTTGTTATTTCAATATAGAAATACAATGGTGAAGTTCATGCATATGTAATCTTTGAGTTATGGTGTGTGGATTTATTATGCTTTTGTTGAGTAGTTTGCTAGTGGATTATCTATTATTGGAATGATAGATGTTTGGTTAGTTTCATTGTTGTGGAATGTTTATCTGTGAATAAAGATTTCATGGTGATGGATGCATAAGGATTTCTCAGTATAATTTAGGTGATTTGGTAGTTTAATATTTTATTGTTTAAATTGTGTGGATGCCTTTCAAAGCTTTCTAGTTAAAAAACATTTCCTTTCACTTTCTTTCTGGTTAAAAGCGATATTAGTTAAAAATTATTCATTGAATATCTGAAGAAGGTAGCTGCTACCTTTTAAAATAAGCAGAGAATCAGTCTAAAATACTATTATGGTTGATACAACTATTGTTACATTTGTCACCTCCATGAGTGTAAGATATAGAGTTAGGTGAAAAATATTTTAACCAACACTTTTATGCATGTCTCTATCTTTAGCAAGGCTCTCAACTGTTGCTTTTATGAGCTTAGCAAAGTTTATAAATTATGGTCATGTCAACTGCTTCTAATGCTGGAGTATCGAAAACTATTTTTATAATCAATTTGTTAGAGCTTCTAACTTCTAAGTTATGGATGTTGAACTGTTAGCTTTTGTTCAAGGAATGGATTAATATTCATTTCAGTTATTTATCAAAGATTGTGTGAATGGCAATGCAATAGGAATTTATAAGTAGTGTGATAAGTGGTGTTCTTTAAAAATGATGTAGAATCACATATCAAATTCAATACCATGGAATATAATATAAAATATCACAATTTCATGGAATACAATATAAAATATCATCAACTACAATATAAAATGTTGTCAACTATAGTTTAGAATATGATTCATGAAGTGCAATATAAAATAAAATATCATGAAGTGCAATGATTCGCAATTTCATTGAATACAATATAAAATATCATCAACTATAGTTTAGACTTTGGAACAATGGAAACTGGTTCATGAAGTGCAGTATAAATACCTAAAAGCTACTAATTCTCTTCCATTTCCCCAACGAAGTCAGGGTCCTCAAACTGGCGCTCATCTTGAGATAAAGTAAAAGAGTCATTTTGATTTTGAGTCTGCTCTTCATTTTCTTCAGCCTGTGTCTCAAATTCAACATTCATTGTGTGATTTGTGTCAATGTCATATGTCCCAGTCCCACTGCCACTACCAGTGCTAGTGCCACCAGTACCAGCATTTGGAATTGGAGTGTCTATGTTGCACAACCCAGTCCCTCTTCTTTCACATGTGGACCTCCAGATTGTGAGTGCCCTTTGAAAAGGAATTTTTTTGACATTATATGTAGTTCCTTTCATCCTCAAGCAATTTTCTAAATTCTTGTCCAGTTTGTTTCTTAACTTTGATTTTAAAAACCCCAATATACTAAAAACTCTCTCATCCTCCACCCACCCCAATATCATTGTTTGACATAAATCAACAAGTTTGAAATATTCCAATATCGATTCATGCAATATTTCAATTTAACCTAAGGTTTTCCAAACCTTTTCTATTGATCCTCATTCAAAGGCCTTCTCCTTGCCCATGGATTTATACTAGTCCTTCATAGTTGTTTCAAAACTCCTACATTGTTATCTAAGCTTATTTTCATTTAAAATTCCTTCTATTGTCTACTCATTGTATGTTACCTTTTTCGAAAATTGTTCGATCAAGATTTTTACTTGATCATGAAAATATTTTGGGTTATCTCAGTTTACCCAAAATTGAGGATACAAAATATCCATGGCTTCAAGTATTTCATGTCAAGGGAATCTTTCACGAATCTATGAGGAAAGAGATTTTGCAATTTCCTTCAAATTATCACTAACAAATTTAACAATGTTGTTAAAATCTTCCTTGTTAACAGCTACTTCTCTACTAGAGCGCTTGGTTGTCTTACAATGGTACATTGGTATCTCATATTCACATACACAGATACATAAGTGTCTTCTTGCATTAAACTGTAAATAATTATCAAGATTATTCAAATCAGTAATTTTTTGCCACATGAAATAATTTGTGCCTTCTTGTGTTAGATATAGATATAGATGATCGAGGTCCAAGCATGTAATTTTACGTAGATTGGCATATTCATAAATATGTATAGTTTTATCTCGGGATTTCTTCACAAGATTGTTCATCACATTCAGCATGGGGAGAAGACTAGCTAAAGTCAAGAGCATCTCTATATCGCTTAACCTATGTAAGAGGTCAAGAGCTTTGTCTATTGCGGTGTGATGCTCATACATCACTCCAATCAAGGATTGATATTCTAAAAGAACTCATTGCATTGGTCCATGTAGGGAGATCCATCTGGTATCGACATCCTTGAGAAGCTTGTTTCCTGGTGTTATTCCCTCAACAAAATGTTGAAATTATTGGAAACGTTTGGGACTTCGACAGAAGTATGCGTGGATCTCACGAACTAGTTTTTCAAATTTTGATACTGTAGGAAACTTGCTTACAATTTTTAATGCTAAATTCATTATGTGGGTCATGTAGTGAAGGCCAAGAATGTATGGTGCACAAGTAGTTTGTAACTTTTTGCAAACACTGCTCCTTTGACCTTGCATCACTGCAGCTCCATCAGCTCCTACACACACCAACTTTTTGGCAATTGTCAACTCATCCATACCTGCAATTTCATTCAAAGATTTCTTGACTAGTTCAAATAGATTTTGCGATGTTAAACTGTCCTTCATTTTATGAACACAAAGAAGATGAGCTTGGAAAACATGTTGTTGTACAATATACAAATGCGTATAGACCCAAGAAGTATTGTCTACCGTAGTAACTTTATCTAAAAATAATGCAATGAAATTTGACTCTTTTACTTTCTCCTTAAATCTTCCTTTTCCACTGCAGCAAGACAATTTTCCCATTCCCATCTAGCATTTACTGACCAATGTGAGAAGGGAAAGTGAGGAACACTCAAATAAGATAATAAACTAGAATATTCTTGGTAGTCTATCATAGGACGCCCTCTGGACAAAACATGAAAAAAACACTCATCTAAACAATTTTTGACAGATTTGATGCTTTCATTGCTTTTCCAAAATGAGCCTCAAGTGTACCTTGACATTCTTCAAGCTTCGACATTCTATGTTTATGCTCTTCATATTTCATGGCATACTTAACATGAATACATCCTTCCTTTGATTTCTATCGTATGATTGATTGTTCCTTCCCGTCTATGATTTGTTTTTCGTAAACTTTACCAACATGTTTTTCTATAGTGTCAAGCTTTAGCTACAACGTCTTGTCTCTTCCACATTTCCAACTACAAATTGTACACTTGCATAGTGTTGCTTTTTCAATATCGTTTTCGTTTGCTACCCCCACAAGTACAATGAATGGGTACTTCGACAACCAACCAAGTTGAAAATTCCTTGTCATTTCCCACTTGCGCCCCAATTTTGATTTGCCTTTTCTTTTCTTGCTACCAATATCATCCTCATCCAAGTCAATTATCTCATTCTGGCTAACCAAGTATCCCTTGGAACATCATCTGCGGTATTTCCATCCTCATTTGATACATTTTGATTTAACTCAATGACAATCTCACCTTGACCTTCCTATGGTAGTGAGGTATTGTGAATGCCTTCTTCATTAATGTTTGGTGGAAGAGTTGATGATGTATTTCCATCTTGATTTGATAGATCAGAAGCTTTTCTAATTCCAAAGTAAGACTGTATGGTAGCTCTAAGTTTTGGGTATTTTGATGGCCTCCCAGTCTCTTCATTACCCTCGGGAGTATTACCCTTGTTGCTCAACATATTGATCTCTCACTTCAAATAAAAGCTGGAAAAAATGTCTTATTGTTTAAGGACAGAGAATATAGATCCCATTCCCTACTCAAAATCATCTTTAAGATTGAACCAAGAATGGAAAAGAGATAAAGAAATATTATTATTATAACTAATAACATTATGAAGAAATGATCACTCACCTTTAAGTCTACGTTTTCGGCTTTCGCTGACTTCCAAATTGAGAAGTAGAACCTCATAACTAAACAAAATGTATAAGAATAAATGACAGTTTCAATTGTATTTATATCAATCCATATTTGGAAAACTCCGTGGGATTTTTAAATGGTATATTAAAAATTTGGTGAATCCTACATGCTTATACAACGATACATTGTAATTTTCAAGGCAAAATGTGTCCTCAAATGTAATTATTTTTAAATTTTATTGGTGAAATGGGTCCTCATAAGCAACTATTTATAAATTTTAATTGGTGAAATGGGTCTTCACAAGTAACTATTTGTAAATTTTAATTGCCGAAATGGGTCCTCATATAATGTTGTTTTAATAGTATTATTGAATATGTAGGTGTTTTAATACATGCTCTCGGGATTCCAAACAAAAATATTAATCAGTCCATTTGAAATGTGTAGTCTGTTATGGCGAATTTATTGCTTGAATATGCCTCATAAAAAAATCATTGGTGAATGGACATGCATTGGACCGATAGTTCATAAAATCCGGGCGATTTGGACACCCTGTTGGGTATGATTAATTCACCAATTTTGACTTGCCTAATTCCTAGAATTCGCCAATTGGCGAAGATTCGCCACTAATGTTTTCGTTGGTTAGAGTGACATATATAGTGAATAAGATGAGAAATTATGGGGATTCTATGAAAGATGATGTGGGTGAAAAAGATCTTGAGATGTTGTACACCCAAGTGAATGTATTGTGGCTACTTTAGAAGAGTGCAAAAATTTAGACACTTAAAAGTTGAAGAGTTGATTGGATCTTTACCTACCCATAAAGAGATAGTAATGTGTATGAATGATCTAGATCAAGTGTTGATTTCAAAGGTAAATATCAATCTAATTAAGAAGTACAAGTCTTCCTCAAGGCAATAAGGGGGAGAACTCATATCAAGGATATGGTTCTAATTTTATAGGAAGAGGAAGTAATAGAGGTTGTGGTTATTTAAAAGGATGAGGTATATTTAATGTAGGAATGCAACCAATGTAATTTTTTATTGCAAAAAAATTGGTCATATATATAGAGAGATTACAAATTGAAGAATTCACATGAAGGAAAAAAATAAAGTATGCACAAGAGTAGACATGGAATCCAAAGAAAGATCCACTACACTTCTCCCTTGCACACAATGAAGTTGAAACCATAAATAATGAGGTATAGTTTTGGATTAAGGTTGTTCTAATAATATGGTAGGTTGTAGAAAAACATTTTAAAAGATTTATGGTGATAATAAAATACTCAAAGTTTGTGTAAAAGGAAAAAAGGATATTGCTGCTAGACAAGGAAAAATGGAAATTGCTTATGTATACCACTCAGCATAGCTAATACATAATCTAATGAGTGTTGGACAACTCATTGAGAAAGGACTTAACTAGTATTTGATGAGAATATTTATACTATTTTTAATAAGAGATAAGGAAGAAAGCTAATTGCTACAATATAGATGATAAATAATTGAATGTTCCCATTGAGAATAAGAAAGTGAATTACACATTTGTTATGCTACTATTAAGGATGCAAGCTGGTTATCACACCAAAGTTATGGGCATTTTAATTTTCTAGAACTAAATATCCTATATCAAAGAAATGTTTTATATGGATTACCAAAGATTCAAGGAAGATGAAAGAAAGGGAGTAGGAGTTGTATACTTTGGAAACACTGCAATAACATGTTTACTAGAAGTGCATGGAGATCAAATTGACCATTGGAGCTTATTCATTTAGATATGTGTGGTGCTATGTCAAATACAATAATATGTATGAAGCACTACATGATTACATTCATTGATGATTTTACTAGATACATATGGGTTTGTTTTTTGAAGAATATGAGAGGTGCTTTGAAACCTTGAAAATGTTTAATATTATGATAGTTTTGTCACTTGGATTTGCACCCTTGCAAAGTGCTTGACTCAACAATCCAGTGAAACTTGGAAACACTCCAAGGCCTGTGGATTACCCATAGCTTGGAGTGAATCTCTAGAGAGGATTGGTTCCCCTTGAGACTACACCTAATTTAACCTATGTTGTTGTTGCTTGTAGAGAAAAGAGATGGGAAGAATGGTGTAAAATGGAAATTGAGTCTTAAAAAGGTGACACACCATATTTTTTAAGACATGCACAACTTCCTTTGTACACAAAATTGATCAATGATAAGATTGGTTCATGCACAAATTAGAGGTTTTATATGTCCATCATTAATATTTTGTAAGAAGGTTATGATATTCACAATATTAGAAGGAAAAAATAGTATATCTTCACAATTTTGGGCAATTTGCATCATTTTCACAATCTACAACCTGCAATAATACATGCATTATTTGCCTAAAGGTGTTGATAATGAGACACAATATTGAGGATTATCACATATATCACAAGAAATTGCATCAATCATTTGGTTACACACAATAAAAATAACTTTTGAGAAGGCCAAAATACTTAAATTTATTGATTGAAAAGGTGCTTACAAACTACATACATGTTTGAAAATGAGTTACAATGTTGTCCCAACTTGAAATAACCTTGAAAAAATTACAAAATAATAGCCAAGAATAGGTAGAACTAACTAAAATATGCCCTTAGTTCTCTCTTTATACTATCCAACCTCTTGCTAAACATAAGGAACATATTTCAAGGAAAAAATGACAAGTGTTTACTTAAGCTTGTTGGGTTAAACCTTCTTGGGCGTCCAAAACTATTATCCCTATTTCCAGCTCTTTAAAGTGCTCCACGATGGTGGTTAAATGAAAAAAAAAATTGTTTTGACCTTATCTATCAACCAAGGCTCCTTGAACAGCTCCTAGATGCTCTTAGATGCCTTAAACTGGGTCAAATTACCTCCTATACTCCCTCAATATGTTGCACAACTCACAAAAATTCCCTAGATGCTTAAAATAAATAATAGCTGATCATTAGCTATCTCCTAGATATCATTTTCTCTTCTTTAAACTGACTTTTACCTCATCAAACTGCCACAACATCTTCATTTTTTTATGACATTTTTGAAAGAGGTTTAAAGTAGTTAGAAACCCTAAGAGGGTGTGGGAGGCTTTCTAGGAAAGGAATTTTCCACATATGACACTCATTAAGCCTTCTCTCATTCATACTCCACCATTGTCCATTAATCTCTATCATTCTTCTCATTTTCCATGAGAGCTCATATCCTCTGACATTTCTTTCAACTTGTTTAAAAGACATATATATGTCATGTTCATAGATCATTGCTTTCAAAAAATTTACGTATATTGTCACCTTGCACCACTGTCCTCTTCCATTTCATGGTTTTGCTACTGCTTCTTGCTTTATTGACTGCCATACCTGCTTTCTTAACCAACTTTATTGTCATGTATGCATTTGCTAAATGTCACCATAGCTTTGATGCTATGTAAGAAGAATATTGTCAAAGTCCTTTTAAAATTTATTTGTCCGCTAACATTGATGTATCCTTCAAGACCTTATCAATCTAATACAAAATATTACTACTTACCTTCACTGTGACAATGCAATACAACAAGAGGTAGTGAACATGTTGTTGATTATAACAAAACCATATAATAATAAGGCATTATCTTCCCATTATTACAAACAACCTCATGATTGTCATATGAAACTTCTTCCATGTATAGGCCTATAGAGCAATATATAAATTGTCCTCTATCCTTGGGTGTAGAAAGTTCTTTATTGAAATTTCATGAAATTTTGAAGAGTAACCTCAATTTCTTATACACTTTTTCACTTTTTATATGCTTTATGTCTCTCATAAGTACATGGAAACTTATACCACTTCCATACACATCTTGACATTACTATCACTGACACTTTGACTGGTATGTATAGGATGCTTTTATGTTAGGTCTTCTAACATGATTACCTTTCAACACAACATCCATTAACGCTTGTTGACATTGTCACATGATCTTGTGAGAAAACTTTAATGTAGAATTTCTAGCTTTTCACCCTTTTTGTTGTAGGTCATTGTTACACTTCACTTCTTGACACCATAGAGGACTACTCTCTCTTTGGTCATCCCCTAATTATCAGATCTTAATGTTGCCTTGGAGAGACCTTTTGGCTCTGGTCAATAATGAATTTGATTTATCCACTTATATTTCCAATAGAATTCACAAGATGTTAGTGTAAATTAAGACAAAAATTAAAGTGGTGAACTTCAAATGGTACTCCCTTCTATGCCATGTGTTTTTATATGAGGGAAAAAAAATGGGACAAAGCCCTATAGGATCATATAGAAGACGACAAGGGCGACTCTATTCATGTCCAATGTTGGACCCATGTATGGGACATGCATTGTGATCCTACTAGCTTTGTGATTTTTGAGAATTTCTTTGCCAATAGGGTGCTCACCATCATGGGGGTTAGAGAAGGCAGATTGCATAAGGAAATTGTGGATTTCCTAAGGCCAAAGGATAGAGTGCCAAAATTGGGCATACAACACAATCGAGGAGATTGGTATCTCCATATTGACTCTATAATGGTAAGAGTGTATGGGTGTCCTGTCAGACCCCATGTCTTACCAAAGTGTGTACCTCTCAGATTGGTGTACTTACAAGTGATTTGGTAGTTGAGTGAGTATGATAAATCCCACCTAAAAGGGTAGAGGAAAGGTTCTTTAATCCATTTTTCCATAGTCTTCTCAAATTTCACAGTAACAATGGAATGCTTAGAATTAATTAAAATCCAATGTTGCAAGCTTTCAGGATGGCCCGGGAGAACACAAGAGCCTTTGACCTCAAGGGATTTATAAATCAAGTTAGACTAAGCATAAGGAGGTCAACATTTCCTCACTAGCTCCACTTTGGTGAGTATGTCCTCAAAAATTGTATTGATGAAAAAGAGGCTAATCATAGGAAGGTAAAATGGGTTGCCTTCAAAAGAGCAAAAGATGCAAAAATCAAGAGAAACCCAGATTACTAAGGGGCCTATTCAAAAATTATGGATTCTATTGCCAAGATCCAAATGGTATTGAATAATGTTGGTAAGATAATTGGAAAGGCCCCAATTTTAGAAGAGAGGCCTATGTATCAACCGAAGATAGATCCATCTATTTATTATTTTGTTAGGAGGTCCAAAAGACCAGTAATAAAAGAGCCTACCCCTGAGGAGAAGTAAGCAGTAGCACCTTCATCTCCCCCACAAGCACCTGATGTACATTCTCCTCCAACAGAAGAACCACAAAAAAAAGAGGAAAATTGATCAATCATCCTTAGTTGATTATTCCCTTGGTCCATATGAGGATGAGGAGGTTAAAGTAATAGTAGAAGAAATAAATCAGGAAATGTCTTCTCCCTCTAGAGCAACTATTGCTAGGATTCCTCAAGGAAAATTAGGCATAAATTTAACAATGGGTAAAGATGAAGCAAATGGTATGAGAGCTTTGGCATGTACACAATTCATCTCTAATGATGAATTTATCAAGTCAAAGTAGTTCAAATATTTTGTTATAGGAGTAAGAGGGGAAGAGTTTCTTGAGAAACTAAACAAATCAAAGGTAGAAGTGGACCCTTCACAATATGAAGTGGTTACAAAAAGGGTCCTAAGTGAGATACTATGAGAAGACATGATGAAGCAAGTTATGAAGCATTTGTATTTGAGGGGTATAAGTATTTGATACTATTATAAGGCATGATTAAGAGATGTTCTTTTTAGAAGATCAAGCAAAGGTTGCATGCTCTGGGTTTGGGTTCAACCCACAAGGGGAAACCCTGGAAATATGGACCCTTGCACCAAGCACCAATAAGCCTCAAGTTGCAGAGGCAGTGCAAGAAATAAGAGGAGGGTTAATAATAAAAAGAGAATCAAATACTTCTACCCCTCAATCTGCTTCATTAGTGGTTAACGTTGCAAAATTTAGTGAAGCAACAACAAGAAAGTTACAAGATTAAAATTGTTGAAATATCATGTAACTCTTACTGTTGAGTATAATAAGTTGAAAATACAAGAAACTCAAGCAGTAACTCCTCCAACTGAGACACAAGCATAAAATTCTTCATCATCAAATCTTGCATATAATTTGCTAAAGGAGAATGAGGAACTTGTTGAAAAGGTCAAAGACCTTGAAGAGCAAGTAAAGAATGCTCAGAATGAACAGTGTTAGTCTTTTTAATTCCCAACTAGATCTCATAAATAACCTATAGGATTGGCATTCCTAATGATCAATTATTTGGAGGGATTGGCCAAGTATTAGGAGAAATTTGGATAAAACTTTCCCTCTTCTCTTTGGGCTCTGCAAAACTCGGGAGGGTGATCCCTAATAGTGTTCTTATGATCTCCTATGCCAAATTATTCTAAACGCTACAAATAACAAATTATGTTCTCAACAAATTTGCTTGATGTTTATAAAAATGAGAGGATCTAGCAATATCCTTTAATCATTTTATCATTTCAAAGCAAGAGAACACGAAATGACTTCAAACTTAACGACTAAATCAATTGAATTTAAAGTTTGTAAATTTTTTTATGTGTATGATACTAGAGATAGTAATCTGATATAAACTCAAAATATTGGTGCCTTAACCTAGGGCATAGAGTAAGAATAGATGTAATTAAGGTTTGCTTAACATTATTCTCCCCAAACATCACCAAGCTAATTCTACTTATCAGATCCCTACATACATTCACACAAATCTATGTCTTCACTGAAGCATTTTAAATCGTTCTTTGAAAAAGAGCTACAATAAGAACATACATTCAATGGAAAGACAATGATGATGAATTGAAAGATCTTTGATCATTTTTCATTCATAATTTGTATGAAGTATACAATAGGAGACAATTGGCCAAAGGATTATGCCATTGTATTCAAATAATGCTAGTACCATTAAACAAAAACCTGCAAATTACATACAATTCAGACTCAATAAAACCTAGAAAGGCTCAGACTCTATTCTCTATGCTCTATAGTACAAAATTTTCTAAAAGATCCATGCAAATGGTCTTGAATTCCCTTTTATAAGAACAAGGGAGAAATACAAGATTTGGGCCAAGTACACATGTCATATTTTCATTTGACATTCATTTACATTACTAAAAAGAACACAATTGCTTGTGGGGAGAATATTCTAGAAGGACAAAAGTTGTTATCCTTGTCTAAGTTACTTTATTTCTCCAAATAAGCTTGATGTTGCTAGTTGTTCTTTCCTTTGCCACTTCTTTCTTTTCATTCCTTAGTCGATGGAGGTCGAGGAAGATGACTTAGTAGATAAATAAAAAAATACTAGTCCACAAGAAGGTAAAAACTCCTTTTTGAGTTGTTGAAGACCGTTGTTGGTGTTGATCATGCAAAAAGGACAAAAAGGTTGATCCACATCATCTAAAAAGTTACAACTTAGGAAGCTAGTTGTACCTTGCATCCCATGGAGCATATTCCTCCTCTATAGGCCAATTAAAATATAGAAATTCATCTTACTTTTGTAAGTGCCATATTTTTCTAACAATTGCATTTGCTTCCTTATCAAAATCTTCAAGAATCCTATTTGTGTCCCAAATCTTATCTAGGCAACTCTTCATGAATTCAATGTCAATTGGATCCTTCTCAAAAATTATAGAAGCTAAGGATGTTTTAATGTTCTCCAATTGTGTTCTCCAATCTTCATATGACTTAACCTTTCCATCAACATCCATGATGTTATGAAATATGCCTAAATTGTTGTCACCAAACTCTTTTATCAATTATTTAATCTTATCTTCGATGGGGTTCACCATCCCCTGATCCACTAGTTGATTTAACTATCTGATATGTGGGAGTGATTTGTTTAGGTTTATTAGGATCATAGGCAGATCCTTTGGTCATGCCCATCAATGAACTCAACCTTGGAACCCATATGTGCATCAAAGTAATTTTCTTTGTCTTATTCTTAAAATAAACACATCAATGGTAGTTATCATCAAATAATAATTGGTATGTACATTATTCGCCTACTTAAGATTCTTTTCCATCAAATGACACAGTACAATAGAAATTATATGTAGATTATCATTACTTGTTGCAGGAAGTGGTGTAGTAGAATTACTTGGTACTTCAAGCCTAGGTTGTCATACAACAATTTCTTTTGATAGAGGTGGTGGAGAAGGTGGTGAAGTATTTGGTTGTTGCATTTGAGGTTGTTGGACTTGTGGTTTCTATGTTTGCAACATTTCCACTTGTAGCTCCAATTGAAAATATTTATCTTATCCTTATTATATTCATTTAACAAATCTTGATATTTCTACAAGGTCTGATTGTAATCTTCTTGCAAAGATTTAGTTGTTGTCTTACTGAAATGGGCAACATTCACAACCAATGTGGTTTCCTCAGCTATAGAGGTATTAGATACTCTTTTAATTATCATCCTTCCCCTTAGATCTCCTACTGGAGCAACAATAATTGGTCTATTAGTATTTGGGGCAAGGGCCAAATAGCTAATGTATCCCACTTAGGGCTAAATGTAGACCCAGATAGTGTAGCCAGTGCTTCATCTTCGGATGAAAATACTTGAGAGAACTATGATTTTTTACAATGTCTAGGGAAATAGTTGATGCTATGTCCCATTCAGGTAACAAAAGGATGCCACTTTCCCTGACTAATTTTATTCCTCCATCTGGGGTCATCTCCTTTTTTTCTTCTTTCATATGAAGCACTAATCTATCTAATATTTTTTCCTTGATTAGTCTATAAATCTAGCTATTTCCTCATGCAACCTTTTTCAAATTCATCTCTTTTACTTCTCCACACAAATTCCTTGAACACACTAATTTTGACAAATGTGTCATCATCCATAAACCTTGTGCAAGATTTCTCTCTTATGTCATCAGTATTGTCTCTTCCTCTAATAATTACCTAAGTAACCCTTCCTACTAGAGTTGGCAGGTCATCATCTCTTTGAGGAGATGGAATTTATTGCATTATTTCCTCTCCAATTACAACATCGTCATCATATTTAGAATCCGGGGATACTTAACCAATTTCTCCTCTACAACTCTTCTCCTATTTGGTGAAGATTCCCTTGTTGGTCTGTCCAATTCAATTATATTGTATGGAGGGGAGGGAGGTGTCTACCTCACTGGTGATGAAACTCTTGATTCAACAGTTGGAGAAGGTGAAGCTCTTGTTTGCTCCTTTATTACAATTCCCTTGGGCCTCCTTGTAAAAACATAAGGTCTCTTTGGAGGCTGGTATATTGGCCTCTCTTCTAGAATAGGAGTTTTTCCTTTATCCTTTTCTTTTTCCTGAGCCTTTGGTGCCTCTCAAACAATTTTTTCAAAATTGTGCAATATGGCTTGAATCCTCAAAACCAAATCATCAACATCCACCAACATCCCCTTGAATGAAGGATCCCTCTTCTTTTTTGTGTCTTCAAATTTCTTAAAGGTTGTCCACTTAGCCTTTCTATTTTGCACCTCTTTATCATCCAAACAGTTTTTGATTACATCTTTTGCATAGTCTATGCCATGATAGAACTTTAACCTATTTATCTTAATTCTCAATTCATTAATAAATCCTTTTGGATCAAATTTTTTGGCCCTAGATGGCTTCATCCTAGAAGGATTTAGGAGATCAAGAATCTGCTTCCATTCATCCTTGTTCATAGAAAAGTCTAAAAAATATAGTGATGTGTGGAAAGAAAGAGCCTTTTCTTTGATTGGCCAAGTGGGCCTCTTCAGCATGACACAACTACCACATCACCACTAGAAATCCAATTCTTAATGACACATACCTTGGTAGAATATGAGGTGATAAGGGGCATCCATACACTCTTAATACAATGCAGTCAGAATGGGCAATGATATCTCCCCAATTATGGTTAATCCCAAACTTGGGTCTTCTCTCTATTGTCCTTAAGAAATTATGTAGCTCTTTTGGGATTCTTGATACTTGACCTTTCAGATAACACATAATCTTGGAAGCAAAAAGATTGGTGAAAGTCACATAGCTTGATTGTTGATAGTTCATATCCAATAAATGTGTCCACATTTGGACTAGAAGGTTTTCATCCTTTTCATGCTTTGTTTTAATCTATAATCCAAGACCTAAGTCCTTCCTCCCCTAAACAATAACATGTGGCACAAGAGTGAATACCACCAAAACCTTACACCCATTTCTCCCTTCTTAATGCTTTACAATGCCTTATGGATAGCATTTGACAAGTATGATGCAAATTCAAAATCATCATTGACCATTAGGATTTGGATATCAACTACCATAAACATACAAGCTACTGAAATCCTCTCAAGTGGAGCAAACCCTAACACCTGACATAGTGAATAATATGTCTTTGAAAAATATCCCTCAAAATTGTCTATTTGAAAAGGCTCTTGCTTAATGGGTGATATCCTGACATTTTTTTTGTGTGGGTCCTTGACCCTAAATCAGGGTAGCAATAGGGCTTTGTATGTGCTCTTATTTTTCTCATATTTCTTTTTAAAGTCTACCATGTCAATATGTTTGCTTGCAAAGGGGTTGAGTTGAAAAACCTCTGCAATTGATGCCTTATCCAATTTAACCAGAATCCCACCCATTGAAGATCTTATGATCTTGATTGTTTCATCATTATTTGTTGCCATGGATTTCATCAAATCAACATCAAGAAAAACATTTGGGACAACTAGTAAATTGATTATGCCACAAAATATTAGACACAACACTTATCCAAACATTGCAAGTTGGAACCGAGGCATTTTGTTTTCCATACCAGTGTTTGAACAACTCCCAACCCATAAAAGTCAATTCAACATCCCTGATTCCATGGTATCTATCAATGAAATCATTATCTGCCCCAGGGCCTTGCACCTTGACCCTCTCATTGGTGGTACCAGGTAATTGAGCCAAAATTTCATCATGTAAGGCTTGTTTTTGTTTTGAAGTGGATAGTTGTGATTTGGGAGGAGACATTTTGCTACAATTTTGCATGAAAAATAGGGTTCTACAGATTGTTCTAGGGTTTTAACACAACTGTGAATGAAACTAGGGAAATTTTGAATAATTTGGTTTCAAGCAATAAAATTCAAACCTAAGACAACCCTAGAAAGAAATTTTAGACATAAAGATAGTAATTACATACAATTTTGTAGAATTTTTAACAAGATAAAAGTAGGATTTCACTTACAAGTGCATGGATGAGGAAACCCTAATTCTGGATGTTGAGAAATCGAAGCTTCACCAAATTTGATTTCTTTATACTCTGAATGCTTCTTTGATTTTAAATTATGCATTAAAACCATCCTTTACCGAAAAAACATTCAATTTCAAGTGGATGGCATCTTATCCTCCATTACTCTTCACTCGCATGAACCAAAGTATTTTCATCTACCTATTCTGCAACTTTGAATTCTAGCCATTGATTTTCATTTGATCCATTTGATCAAACAACTTAGAGGAATCAAATTGATTTTAAAAGATTGACCAACTTTGAAAAAGCATAGGCCAATCATCATTTTCCATGTGGAAAAGTCTTCACAAGGGGTTCTTTGGGGAATGGCGGGGAACAATCTAGATCATTCCATGTGGCACCTTGGTAGCCTTAGGATCTTGGGCCCACCATAAGCCCACCATAAACCTTTGCAGATATTGGATGCATGATAAATATTCAACACAGGTTGGCAGAATCAATAGAAAATAGACACCTGGCAGCATGGGGCCCACTTGAAGGGTTTCTTTAAGGAATTTTAAAGCATGTGCGGCTAAGTTATGACTAGGTCGACGAAATATTAAGACATAAATTTAAACAAAGGGGCCATGACTAGGTCGACGAAATATTAAGACATAAATTTAAACAAAGGGGCCATGACTAGGTCAACGAAAGAATAAGACATAAATTTAAACCTTTAGACCTAGGAAAAAGACTAAGACATATGATGAAATATTTCATGGACCCACAGACAAATTTTAATGAATTTTTAAAAGTGTGGGTAACTGAACAAACTAGGAGCAAGGGGTCGGTTAATAAATGACTTTAATGACTTAAGTTATAACTTATGTGACTGGTAATCGAATACTACAATTCAATGAGCGATTAGAAAGAAAAGATAGGGCAAAAGACTATTAGGGTTTAAAGAGGGTTTTAGGCCTTAGGGGAACCCTAAACATAGATTTTAGCAAACCCTAGCCAACAAATGACTACCAAAATGCTCAAAAAATTTAGTTAAAACCATGGAACCATAAACATTTGACAAGTCCTATCAAACAACATGATAAAATGATCGATGTTGTGTCTACTATTTTGTGGCATAAGGTATCCAAGGTTCTTGGAAAATTAGAAGAATCCTACAGAGCCTACTCAACCCTCAATGATGCTTGTGCCAGAGTAGCTAAAAATCAAAATCAGCTTGGTAGCATCATGAATAAAGGGGTCCCTACAATTGTAACTTTGGAAGGCATATACATGGGAGCGAGATATGAAAATGATATGCCAGGAAACAATTTACCCACATGGAACATGGAAAAACTAGTGGGAGAGGTAAAATAATATATGTTTAAAGTGACACAACGTATAAGAACTAAATTCAAACATTTTGAAAATATTGAAATAAAAATTATTCCAAGCATTTTGAATGAAAATGGAGAAATCAATTCATATGATCAGTGGAGAGAAGGCTTCAAATATTTCGCTCCTATTATATTAATCTTCATCAATGATGACAACAAGGTTGACACCAATCTACTCATTACTTCTATAGATAAGTTAATTGCTACAAAGATTGGCTAGGAGACTTTTTGTAAGGAGACCACTGCACTCCTAGATGCAAGATTTATAAAATATATGTATCATGTCAACCAAATACTTGATTTTTAGTGGCCATCAAAAATGGAATATATAGAATGGGATGAAAAGTATAACAAGCTAAAAAATACTTAAGTTTCTACCTTGTTTGATGAGGGGATACTCTACCTAACATCCACAAACACAACAATAGATATCAAAACAGAAAAAATAGGAAAAAAAATAACCCATTTTTTATTACTTTTCAGAAATGAAATTACAAATTTGGAAATTACAATGCTACAGCCACATGGGCTTGATTCATTACAAAAAATCAACTCTATAAAGAAAATTTATTATTTTGAGCCTCAATATGCACTAATGGAGCCACCACCTATAACCTCCATTAACCCCTTTTTATTTTGTCCCAATAGCCACCCTAGAATGTTCTAGAAGGTGTGATTTCCCCCTTTGTTTTAGCACTCAAAAGTCCAACCATTCATTTTTCATGTCCAAGAAGATATTTTATCAAAATTCACTTTTGGTAGCAAAACTTCCCAAAGCCATAAATTTTGATCCAAGTGTTCAATTGGCTATTATAACAAATCGTTGGAAATCTCTCAATGAGATAGACAAAACCAAAATTGTTTTTTAGAAAATTTCACCCATTTTTGAGTCATTTCGAGGATTCTAAGGTTTTAAAACTTGATTTAGAAACTAT
This sequence comes from Sequoiadendron giganteum, assembly GCA_007115665.2. Classification (NCBI taxonomy): domain Eukaryota; kingdom Viridiplantae; phylum Streptophyta; class Pinopsida; order Cupressales; family Cupressaceae; genus Sequoiadendron; species Sequoiadendron giganteum. Next base: position 54,461,290 of record CM021103.1, read on the forward strand.
ATTGGAGAACTTTCTCAAGGTAGACACTTTAATATCTCCCAAACAGTATAGGATATTGAGATGATTCTTTTTCCATTAGACACGTTTTTCAACTCCGCTCCTTAGGGTAAAATTTTTGATTCATACGAGCCTATTTAGGTTGACTTACTGAAAATAGTAAGTGATTGTTTTTTACCTTTTCTTAATTCTGATTATCTTGCATCCCTTAAGTTTCATCATGGGACTCAAAAAAACTAAAGAAAATAAGGAAAGGCAATTTTTTGGGTGATGCAAGATTGCCCCTACACCACTAGATGCTCTTACATCATTGTCACTAAAGCTAAATCAGAATATCCAGTTGATATAATGATATGGCATCCATAGTTCTCAGCTATCTACTAGTATCCCTATGATTTTGGCAACTTTTTTCTACAAGTATCTCATCATTGCAACAATAAAAGATATCTCCTTCAGCGACCTCAATGACTATTTTTCTTCTTGTGGAAGGTTCTTTTTGTTTTCTGCAAAGCAGTTTTTTATCCTCGTTTGATCCTTGAGACAAGATTGTCAAATGAAAATGTTGCATATGTCCATGGCTTGAAGCTTGTTGCTCCCTTGTTTCTATAAAAGGGAATTTAGAGCCATTTCAAAAGGATCTTGAAGTTTTTGAAAGCAGAGAGTCCATATTCTAAGTTTGCATTAGACTTTAGTCCGTTTAGCTTTTTAGGGAAGAACTAAGAATGTAATTGTTAATTTTGTATAACATTACTAGTTTTGTATATGAATACATTCTAATAAAATCACAATCAATTGTCTCCTGAATTGTATACTTATTTTTAATCATGAATACAAATTGATCAAGGATCATTTATGTTCTTCATTGCAAATTTTCTACATATGAATATTTATGTTATAGCTTCTATTCAAGTAATGGATTAAATTGCTATAGTAAAAATCTTGAGGGTTTGGAAAGTATATAGGAATTGTTAAGTAGAGTTGATTGTAAATTCTGAAAGATATTAATGTAAGGAATTGACATACTAGCTTTCACATAATTTGGTTAAAATATGTTATTCAAAGATCTAATTGCATTACTCTTTGATTCCTTGGCCTAATTTTAAGGCATCAGTCTGAATATGATCCAAAAGTGTGGATCCATTTCAGTTTTTCAAACCCAATTTCCTTCTTGTCAAGACTTCAAGCTTTTTTTGGACTTTTGGATTTTTAGCCCAATAGTCTGAATCCATTTTTTGTTTCTACTCCCGCCCTCTAGTTCTTTTTGCCTTAGTTTCTTTTCGGGGTTTCTAGACCCGATTGGACTTTTGGACTTTTCTCAAATATTTTATGTTTTCTCTATTAATGTTGCAACAACTCTATCAACTACTAGATTTAATTATTGGGGCTACAGAGATGATCCTAAATGCATTTTTCAATAATTGTAAGTGGGATAAGGTGAAGCCCATGCTCCTTTATAATTATCATGCCTCTTTTCTATCAAAGATCTGATCTTTGCTATGATTTATTGCAGATTTCATGGGGTTTTTGTTCCTCATTTGTGTGCTCATTAATGTAGGGGCATGACTTCACCATGGGTGACCAAGTGTGTGGTTCAAGAAAGTATGAGGGCATGTATAATTTTTAACATTCTAGCTCCTTTTCCCAATGTATCTCAATTAGGTAAATGAAAAAGGTCTTCCTAATTTATTTATTTTTAAAAGAGGATTGTTAGAAGAGAGAAGTAGTGGCAAAGCTAGCAAAAGAAAGATATTCATAGGAAACCCTAGTTTTCAACTTCTAATTCATGGTATAGTCATTTTGTATTGCAATGATATGGGTTTGATCCCAAACTTGTAATAACATTTGCAAACTTTGAAAGTTGTGTGATTAACGACAGAATCAACCTCAACAAAGTGTCTCCTTATGTATGGTATGCATTTCTAGATGTATAACTGATTAGTTTTTCAACCAAAAGTTTGTAAAATCTATGCAAAGACTTTGCATGGTATCTTTTCAATATAATAAATGAAATGTGTGGGTATGCTTGAGGATTAATAAGTAGGCTCTCTTAATATTACACAACTACCTATTATCTTTTCAAATGAATGTGGAGAGCCCAACTTTCCTGTGCATTTTGAAAGGTGTGGTCTTTTGTGGTGACTTCATTAAGTCATTGTCTTATTTTTAGTTACTGCATCTTTGGTTAAATCTAGAAACTTTGTTTCCCAGTGGGTAAAGGCACTGGTCTATGATTGTATTTCTCTCCTCTCATCCTAAACACACTCCAAATACATCAATTAAAAATCTTTAAAGTTTTACTTTTTGTTTGTTTTACTACCATGTTTGAATGAATACAACAATGTACAAGGGTGTATCATAAAAGCATTCTTAGACACTTATATGGTACATTATCTACATTAGTAAGATGCTCATTCTTACATGTCCAAACTAGCACATTGGTATATTGTGACACCAGTATTGGGATACATTGTGCAATGGGTATAATATATTGTAAGGTATTGTTTAGTGTTCCAAACATCAATTTGGCATCTTAAGGGAAGACCCCTTTGGTCTTGTAGAGCTAGAAGTGAAGGAGGTCTTACCCACCTCAACCATTGGTCCTTAGCTACCCAACTTGAAAATAGGCTTGCAAATTTTTTCCAAGTTTGACACCCTTGGCACCATATTATCAAACTTTAGGGATTTGGGGCCTATAGCTTCAATCAACAACAAATTGGCATCTTTGTCAGGGATTATCAAAGATAAAAAAATATTTTCAAAAGCTTTGGTGATAGGCCAAGAAAGTGTTGGGCTTTGGTTTTAAATTATATGTTTGTTAGTTTCAAGTATTTTTTCCTTCAGGGAGTGATGACTCTGTCAAGGAAGATCCAAAATTGTGTGTCAAAAGATAAATAATGGAAAAAGATCAGCATTCCAAAGGTCAAGAAATTCCAAAAACTAGTTCTACCAGTGCAAGAAGGTGACAAGAACACTAGAAAGCTAAAAATTGAAGTAAGTCTCCTTTACATAGTTCAAGAAACACTAAAAAAGTGAGTACTTTGGGTAGAAAAAATTCTTCTAAATATTTTGATCAATACACATTATATGGTTCAATTGATAATAGGGTTAGAACTACTAGAAGAACTTTTAGATGTGACTATAATAGATATGGAAATGAAATAGATTCTAGAGTAGAAAATATAAATGTGGGGTTACCTAAAGTCACACCTCAAAAAGAAACACTATGCTTCAACCTCTGAGAAATCAAAGGGAAGGCAAACATGATACTCCTCAATCTTCTAAGAAAGATGTTGAAACCCCTTTCCAAGATGTTGACCCAAACATCAAGTTAGAAAATGACCACAAAGAAAGGGAATTTGATCAACACATTGATCTTCTTGATCATCTCAAAGAAAGGCAGCGTCCAATTGAGGCACAAATTGCATTACAATATGCCCAATTAGCTCAGCAAGCCCTACTAATGAATCAACAAAAAAATATTTCCTAACCTCAAAATGTGGCATTGGTTGTTCCAATTCAGCAAGTGTTTTTTGTTCAATAAAATTATCCTAATCCTCTGCAACAAAATGTAATACAAAATATTGGGGTCAACCCTAGAAGGGAATCTCAAAGATTTGTTCTGATGAGACTACCATTGGGATTAGAAAGATATATGCAGTTGGATTTTTATGGTATTCATAATTATCATAATTCAATTCGAGGTAATATTAGAAGCAAGGTTCCAAAATTCCATGGTAACAATGATCACTAGTGAGGTTAAATAGATGTCACTAATGAATACAAGATTGAAGATGAATATGTCATGATGAAGCTTTTTGTGCAATCATTGAAGGAGAGTGCAAAAGAATGGTATAAGAGTCTTCTAGACAAATAGTATAGACTCATGGGATGAGCTTATGAGGGTTCTTTGAGTGAAATATGGAAAAGGAGCAGACCCAAATTTTGTAATCCATGAGCTAACAACCATCAAAAAAGGAATTAATGAACTTTTTACTGATTTCAACAACAAATTCATTATGACAATGAGGAAAGTACCTTACAAGGTAAGGCCAAATGAGCCTATGTGCCTTGTTTTTATGTTGTGTTGCTTTTGGTTCAAATTTAGGCTATTTTTTGAGAGATAACAACCATCAAACCTTGAGAGAAGCATATGCCATGGTTGTCAATATCGAGAGTAATCTAAAAGTGTCTAGGAAATATAGTAAAAGAATTGATAAAAAAAAACTTGAAACCAAATGCAACAAATTCCAACAAGCCTCGCATTGTTGAAGAAAAACTAGATAAGTTGATGGGAGCTATGAAGGATCTTTCCTACAAGGTGGCAAAGAATGAAAAAGGTATGTTCTCTAATGTTGATCCTATGTATTTTAATGAGGTTCAAAGGTTACATAATAGGCCCTACAATTATGATTGGTCTAAAAGATCTAGAGGTAATGATAAACAAACATCACCAAGGAACTCAAACCAAAAATACCATGAGAGGGACACCCCTGATCCCTTGAGGAAGGATCACATGAATCTTCAACAAGATTCATTATGGTGTGATATATACTACTTGTGTCATGATCAATCCAAATGTGTTGTTGCAGTTGCACTTAGTGAAGAGAAATAATTTCAAGAGCACAAGGGTACACTCAAACTTTATTATGATGTCAATGTAGATTAGTCAGATTCCTATGAGGGTGAGGAATTTTTTCAAAACAATTTTGAAAACTATCGTGTTCCCTTTGAGACTCCAAAAAATATATTTTGAACAAATCAAGGAACAAATGAGGCAGAGGTAACAAAGCAAAGCCCTTTGATGAGGATATTAAAACTCTTACCAAATTTTTTGTCATTTAGGTGCAAATTGATTATCGATTAAGAAATAGACAAGTAGTTGTCTAGGACAAATATGATGGTGTTGTTACTCCAAATATATCATCCGCACATTTAAATAAAGGAAAGAAAAAATAATATGATACAAAAAGAACAACAAATAGGTCTAAAGGAAAGTCCACCAAGAAATAATATGCATTGACCAAATGCATCCTTATAGGAAGTATATTTCCCAAAGATAAAAGAGGTTGATATATCAACCAACCATATGGGAAATCAACAGATTATGGAAGAAGGTGTCAAATAGAAGGAAACAAAAGAGGTTGGAAAATCAATAAATACAAATAATTTGTTATTAATGATCAAGTAATGTCTTTCATGCCTAATACTAATGTTGTGATAGTCCCCTCTTCTACTCTTTTGATTGCATACCAACCGATTGACATGGCTCAAGCCTTTAGTCAAATAAAAGGTCAAGTGCCAATAAGAGAGTTGCTAAGGATTCCTACACATAGGGAAAGGATATTTTCATACCTCAATGCCCCTACCATTTTTTATCAGTTAGATAAAGTTACAGTTGTTCCCAATGATAGGGAAGACATGATCAATATACAAGAGACCCCTGAAATTTATCTAGGTGTTGTTTTCACAGGTAACAATCAAACCATTGATTCATTTTATACATATTTATTAATAAATGGTTGTCTAGTTCATAACTATATGCTATATTCTGGGGCATCCAGTAATGTGATGTCATTAGAATTTATGAATAATTTAGGATTGCAAGTTTCAAAATCCTATGGTAAATGCTATGCTATGGATTCCTTTGAGGTAAACGTTATTGGGATAGTAAATAATGTTCCTGTGTAATTTGTTGCATACCCTGGAAAATCCTTTTCAATGGATATTAACATAGTTGATTGTCTATCTAAATGGGGTATGTTACTATGAAGGAAGTGGGAAGCTTCAATGGGTGGTAGTTTTCAAATAGATTTATCATGTGCTACCATCCCAATATGCAGAAAATATGTCCAATTGCATAGGGAAAAGAAAATGATGGTCATTGTGGAGAATCCTAATGAACTAAAGAATGATATTTGTTACCTTGATGCAGAGCTTGATATTCTAGTAGGCTATTATGATAATGAATCTGATAAACAAGGTTATTTTGATATGGTATCCATATATCTTCATCTGAAAATTTGAGTTTGGAATATGCATTTTGATAGTGCATGTTCAAAAGAAGGTAGTGGTGCAAGAATTGTATTGATATCCCCTTAGGGAAAAATTTACAAGTTCACTTTCAGATTGAACTTTAAATGCACCAATAATGTGGTAGAGTATGAAGCTTTGCTAAAGGTTTCAAAATATGGAATCAAATGCATTAGAGTGCATGGTCATTAAAACTAGTGGTGTCTCAAGTTAGAGGCACATATGCTACAAAAGAAAGAAATCTAAGAATGTAGAGGAATGTTGTTTGGGATGATATTGAAGCTTTTGATACATTCAACATCATTTGGGTGGAAATAGAATGTAATGTGATTGTTGATGTGCTTGTTGCATTAGCTTCAAAATTTAATGCTTCTTTTGTTCCGCATCACTACAACTATAAAGTTGAGATTCTTACTAGGCCTAGTAATCCAGCTAACATATACAACTGGTAGGTTTTCAATGATGTCCAACAAATTAATGAGTTTTGAATTGCATTAATCATTTTGAAAACTAAAAAATTTACTGGGGACCCATGGTGAAGGATAAGGTAAAGATAATCTTTTTGGGAATGAAATCATCCAGCTCAACACCAATACCATTCCTAGAGGTCATGTATCTTTAAATAGAATGTTTGACAATGTTGATTGTCATAAGACAAGGAGTAAGCCTATCAAAGAAGAATAATATATAGAAGGCATAAAATTAGGAATTGAATCAACTCTTAAAATGGTTTATATCGATAAGAAATTAAGACCAAAAAAGAATAAAATGTTGATTCCATTATTAAGAAAGTATAAAAAATGCTTTGCTTGGTCTTATGATGAATTAAAGGCTTATAAAGAAGACTTGTTCCAACATACCATTCCATTGAAGCCTTGTGCAGAGACATTCAAACAAAAGTAGTGTCCTATCAACCCTACGCTTGCCCCTCAAATGTAGAAGGAACTGATGAAACTGAAAGAAGGTGGTATTATTAAACCAATTAGACATTCAAAATGGGTGTCTCACCTTGTTCCAGTTAGAAAAAATAATGGGGACATCAAACTATGTGTAGACTTCATAAATCTGAATATCAAGTCCCTCAAGGACAATTATCCATTACCTAGCATGGATCATTCACTACAACAAGTGATAGGGTTGGAGCTAATATTCATGATGGATGGTTTCTCTTGTTATAATCAAGTCATGGTTGATGAACATGAGTAGCACAAGAAAACTTTCACTACACCATGGGGAACTTTTGTATATTTCTGGAAGTTATTTGGGTTGAATAATGCAAGAGCCACATTTCATGGGGCTATGGATGTAACTTTTTTAGGCCTTATAAATGAGATAATGGTTGACTACCAAGATGATCTTACTGCCTACTCCATGGATTGAAATGATCATTGCAAACACTTAGAGTTAGCCTTCAAAAGATGCGTAGAATATGGGATATCTTTGAATCCCAAGAAGTGCATCTTTGATGTGGAAAAGGGTAAAATCCTCGGACACATTGTGTCTAAGTAAGGGGTAAGAATTGATCTAGAATGTGTCAAAGCCAGTGACCTTATCCCACAACCCAAAATAGTTAAGGCAGTTCAATCTTTCTTTGGTTAGATAAACTTTGTTTGAATGTTCGTACCCAAATTTGCTAAGGCAAAGTCCATCTCTAAATTATTAAAGAAGGGGAAGTCTTCCAGTTGGGATAAGGAAACAACAAATTCCTTCTTATAAATAAAAGATGCACTTAATAAGGCACTAGTGCTACAAGTCTAGACTACTCTAAAATTTCTAATTATTTTATTTTGCATCTTTTTATACTATTGTTGTAGTTCTACTATAGAAAAATAAAGATGGTTATGAGAAACCAATAGCTTTCTTTAGAAAATTGTTGAGAGATGTTGAATTGAATTTTTTTGTGATGGAGAAGCATTCCTATTCTCTTGTTAAAGTGAAAAATCTCAAACCTTACCTTATAGGGGTCAAGATCACTAGTTTTGTGCTACATACAACTATTAGGGACATCTTTGTGTAGTAGGAGGCACCAGGAAAAAGGTGTAGATGGATCAATAAGATCCAAGAGTATGACATAGAGATAAAAAACCAAATTGATTAGAGGTCAAGGGATAAAAAAATTAATGGCAAAGGAAAATTTGTATGTTGTTGACGTCCACAAGGTTAAATTTTACTCCCATTTTGAATTTATTGTAAATTGAAAGTTTGTCCTTGGTATAAGGATATTCTATTTTATTTGGAAAACCTAAATTTTCCTCCTGAGTTGAATGATAAGCAAAAGATGACTTTGAAACTTGAGGCTCAAAGGTATGTGTTTCTCAAAGGAGAGTTGATGTGGAGAAACCTTGATGGTGTACACCTAAGGTGTTTAAATGAGGAGCGGTCAATGAGAGTTATAGAGGAATGCCACCATGGATTATATAGTGGGAATTATATGACAAACACCACCACTCATAAGGGAGTATGGATTATTGGTGGCCAACATTATTCAAGGATGTGGCCAAGTTTGTAAAAATATGACATGCTTGCCAAAAAAATTCTGACAAGTTGAAATTTTTAAGTGCACTTCCCCTCACTACCATTTCAATAGAGGCTCTATTCCAGAAGTGGAGTATTGATTTTATAGGGAAAATAGTATAAAAATCCAGCAACATAAATAAGTGGATATTGGTGGCCACCAAATAATTTACAAAATGGGTGGAAGCAATTCCTACAAGAAATGCAACCTCAAAGATACTTATTTTTCACTAAATAACTTAATCACTAGGTTTGGGGTGCCATCAAGATTTTTTGTTGGCAACATAATGTGTTTTAGATCCAAGGATTTTATTGACAAGTGTTCACAATATGAGATCTCTTTAACACATTCATTACCTTATCATCCTCATGGAAATAGAAAAGTTGAATCAAGCAACAAATACATCATGAATATCATTAGAAAAACTTTGGATGGAAACGAGAAAATGTGGGATGATGAGTTAAAGTTTTCTATTTGGGAAGATAGGATAACCTACAAGAAGGATATTGGGAAGAGTCCATTTGAATTAGTATATGGTGTTGAATCTAAATTTCCAATTAGCCTTAAATTTCCAATCTATAATTTGTTGCAGCAAATTGAAGGAGAAGAAGAAAGTGTTATCTCCAAATGAATACATGAGTTGATTGAATTAGAAGAAACTAGAAGGAATTCCCATGGGAGAAATTTATTAAGACAACAAAAGGTGAAATACCTCTTTGATACGATGGTTGTCAAGAGGGAGTTTCAGATTGGGCATCTTGTCCTCGTGTGAAATTCTAGTCTAGAAGACAAAGGAAAACATGAAAAATTTGATGTTTTATGGGTTGGGCCCTATCAAATTGTTGAGAATGTAGTCAAGGAGTGTTCTACCTCAGCAACCTTGATCGAAATTTCATGGAGCTACCAATTCATGGTCAACATCTGAAGCACTATTTTTCCTAACTGCGAAGTTCTCTAAACCTTTGTATCATATGTTCTTTTTGTTGTTTTCTTGTGTGTAGTCATGAACCATATTTATCATGATGTTGTGTAAGTTAGTCTTGGTCCTTGTCATTCCCCATTTTTAGTTTGCTTCCTAAAGATCTGGATTCTCATTGTGCTTGCAAGAGATGCATGTCCCCAACTAGAGCCAATGTTGGCACTGTTAAATTTAAGTTAATTTATAGTGCTATGTATTGTCCCCTTGTGTTTCCCATCATTTTTGGCCAATCTAAGAAATATCAATAGTGTATCATGCTCAAGTCCCTCTGGTGGTTACATTAGCACTTTTCCAAGCTATATTCAAAAACCCATTTTGTAGAATGTCTAGAAGATGGTCTTTTTCCCCTTCTTTATTTTCTTCTTTAGGTTCGTTCGAGGATTTGAATCTCAAACGGACATTTGGACCAAGTCCAAATATCCATTTTCTTCCTTGATTCCCCCTTCTGCTATTTTTCCTTTTATCCGATCAAGGATTTGGGTCCCGAACGAACACTTGGACTAAGGTCCAAGCCTGCTCTCAACATTTGACCCCGCTTTTCCCTTTTCTTCTATCTGATTGAGACTTTGGGTCATGATTTGACTTTTGGACCTAGTCTGAAAGGTCCACATTTGATCAATATTCCCAATCTCAATCAATTTCTTCTTCCATCTTGTTGGTATTTTCGGTCTTGATTGTACTTTCAGACCTAGGGACCTTTATAAAGTCCCTTCCCCTCCTTTTCCTCTTATCCCATTAGGACTTCAAGTCCTTATGAGACTATGAAACTCAATTTCCATGAGCCTGCAAGCCTTCTCAAAAGTGCCTAGTGTCTAACTACAGAAGCGCAAAATTTTTCCATGTGGCATGTTGGACTTTGACCAAAAGATCCAAGTTTGATCGGGATTCTCAATCAACATTATTTTCTTATCCCATTAGGACTCCAAGTCTCAATAGAACTTTTAGACCTAAGGTCGGCAAGGTCCAAGTCTGATTAAGATTCTTGATCCCGATCCATCTTCCCTTTCTTCTTTTTGATCCCATTAGGACTTTGGGTCCCTACATGACTCTCAAACCAAAGGTCTAAAAGGTTTGTATCTTGTTGAGACTTTCTCTCTCGATCCTTCTTTTCTTTTTGATAGGTTCATGTTGGGGTTTTAGGACCTAATAAGTTTGGATCTATTTTGGTTTCCCAAACTTGATTTCCTTCCTTGTTGGGACTTCAGACTTTTTTTTGGACTTTTGGAGTTTTAGCCTAATAGTCCAAATTAAATTTTTGTTTCCACTCTTGCCCTCTAGTTCTTTTTGCCTTAGGTTTTTTTTGAGGTTTTGGGGTCCAATTAGACTTTTTGATATTCTGCAAAGATTTTGTGTTTTCTCCATTAATGTTGCAACAACTCTCTCAATTGCCATATTTAACTATTAGGGCTATAGGGATGATCTTAAATGAATTTATCAACAATTGTAAGTGGGATAAAGAGGTTCCCATTCTCCTTTACGATTCTTAGGCCTCCTTTTTGTTATAGATCCAATCTTGGCTATGATTCACTATAAATTTCATAGGGGTTATGTTCTTCATTTGTGTGCTCATTGATGCAAGTACATGGCTTAATCATGGGTGACTAAGTGTGTGTGGTACAAGAAATCATGGGTTCATGTACAGTTTCTGACATTTTGGCTCCTTTTCCTAATGTATCTCAATGAGGTAAATCAAAAATATCATTCTATTTTTTTTTAAAAGAGGATTGTTAGAAGAGAGAAGTAGTGGTAGAACCAACAAAACAAAGATATTCATAGGAAACCCTAGATTTCAACTTCCAGTTCAAGGTATAGTCATTTTGTATTATAATGATCTAGGTTTGATCCCAAACTTGTATTAACATTTACAAACTTTGAAGATTGTGTGATTAAAGATAGAGTCAACCTTATAAAAGTGTCTCCTTATGTATGGTATGCATTTCCAAATGTATAATTGATTAGTTTTTCAACCAAAAGTTTGGAAAATTTGTGCAAAGCCTTTGCATGGTATCTTTTCAATATAATAAAGGAAATGTGTGATGCTTGAGGATTACTAAGTAGAATCTCTTAATATTCTATAACTATCTATTGTCTTTTTAAATGAATGTGTAGAGCCTAGCTTGCTTGTGCATTTCTAAAGGTATAGTCTTTTGTGGTGACTTGATTAAGTCATTGCCTTGTTTCTAGTTATTGCATATTTGGTTAAATCTAGAGACTTTGTCGCCCAATGGACAAAGGCACCAACTTTTTATTGGCTTTCTCTCCTATCATCCTCAACGCTCTCCAAATATATCAATTAAAAACCTTCGAAGTTTTTCTTTATGTGTGTTTTACTACCATGTTTGGATGAATACAACAATACAAGGGTATATCATAAAATCATTCTTAGACACTTCTATGGTAGATTATCTATTAGTAATATGTGCATCCTTACATGTCCAAATTATCACATAGGTATATTGTGACACGAGCATTGGGATACATTATGCAATGAGTATAGTATGTTGTAAGGTATTGTTTAATGTTTCAATCATCAATTTGGTATCTTAGGGAAACCCCCCTTATTCTTGAAGATCCAAAAGTGAAGGAGTTCTTACCCACCTCAATCATTGGTCCTTAGCTACCCAACCTGAAAAATAGGCTTGTAGTAATTTTCTAAGTTTGACACCCTTGACACCTGGAAGATTATCAAACCTTAGGGATTTGGGGCCTGCAACTTTGATCACCAACCGAGTCAAAAAGGCCCTTTAAAATTATAATAATTTATGATAAATAGGTGAAGTTTGTTAACCTTTCCCATATAATAGTTTTTACTTTTATATTTGGGCTTAGCAAAACATTTATGATAATAAATTACAATATTTTTTTATTGTATAAACTTAGATTCCACAACCCTAGATACAAAAGGCTAGGGATTAAACAAAAATATGTTGCAAGGAAATCCCCAGATTGTGGGGAAGTCAAAAAGGGTAGGAAGAGAAATCAAGAGAAAAGTTTGATGGGCAAGGATGTAGAGGGGCAAGTCAAAATTACTAGGCTCTTGAGATCATGGAAAGAACTCCCCTTCTCGGGGAGCTATAAAGGCAATATCATGGAATGTTAAGGGCTTAAATTCCTCTAACAAAATGCAAATGATCAAGCACTTTATGGAGATGTCAATGGATAACATTTTCATGATCAAGGAATCAAAAATGATAAAAGAAGTGGAAATGTTTAGAAGAAAGCTAAAGTTTTGGCAAGTAGAAGAAATAGATTCAAAAGGAGCCTCGGGCAATTTAATCACATTCTAGAAGCCGCAAATGGTATACATTAAAAGAGTGACAGGGAAAAAAAATTGACTAGCTTGCAAGGTAATAAGTCTCACTATAAATCTACATTTCACTTTATTTAATATTATGGACCGACTAATTGAAGGGCACACAATCTATTTGAAGGGGGGAGTGAATCAATAGATCAAAACAATTCCAACAATTTTGGAAACCTCTACAATTACTATATAGTTTTTCAACATGAAGAACACTGAACCATACAAGTTAGTAAGTAAACCACAACACAAGATAACACATAACACCATATTTATGTGGAAACCCAAGATGAGAAAAACCACGGTGAGAAACTCTCACAAGCAAGAATGTAATAAGTGAATTTTACAATGTGATGTAGGAACCAACCTATCGAAGACACCAATCCCCAAAATAATTTGTAAGCCCACCAACCTATTGGAGACACCAATCCCCAATCAAAATAATACAATAGGTAGAACACCAATCCTACCAAAATAAAAAAATAATGACGGATTTGAAATTTAACTCTGACATGCACCAAAGACACAAAAAAATCTCACATTGAGAATGACCAACTAATACTAGTGGTCCCTTTTTTCTTCACTTCTATCACATGCCTTTCATTAATTACACTTGCATACAACACACTTGTACATTCCACTTGATCATTTATATGTGTACATTACAATACATATGAACATTTGAAATATATACATGACATTAAATTAACGCTCTTCTATGTCGGCCAGGGATTTGTACCAACCTAGACAACATAGGATGGACCTAAATTCAAATTACATGAAATGTGTAATTTACAACGATCCAAACTTGCCACCAAAATAACTTGAGGCCTTGCGCCACCACGAGAACCTTAAACATGTCTTATCCTCACTCCACTCACTTGATTTGAATTTTTCATGCTAGTAGCTATTACTGCACATGACTCAAACTTAGGATAGACTAATAAAACTTTTGATATTTCAAACTCCTTACACACTTAGTTGCACCACCGAAAAATCAAGAAACTAATAGAACTAGTGTAGGTATACTCTCCTTCCAAATCGGAGAGCTACACTACATTTCTGAAGAAATACCAACCATATTAATTAATCTCTTTGCCTAAAAGATGTCCTTTTGGACCACCACACTAATGCTAACTGCATACCTGACATGGTATAATAGATACATTATCTAAAGGTTGTAATGCCACAACAATGATTGCTTCATGATACTTGAATAGATTAGACAGTCTACACACTAACAAGAAACATGCTTCTGAAACTTTGAGACAAATGGCAATATTTGTGATTTTTACAACCTTCACATCTAACAACCTTGATACCCTTTGATAACCAATAACAATGACTTGTTGACATCAGTTTGACATCAATGACAACCTGTGCTCAAGAATATCCCTCTTTGTCATTGATGGAAAATGGAAAAATGTTGGGGCCACCAAACACACCAGAACGTCTAAATGATTTCTTGGCTATAGAATTTACTTCACTATAAAATATATGGTATTCTAAATTTAGCATCTCAATTCAGTATTTTGAGCACACTTCCTCCCATTATTCTTTCTAAGCAATTCAACATTTTGAGCACACTTTCTCCCCCTTTGACATCAATGGCAAATGATCAACATCCTTTCTCCCCCAAATTGGTACACTGCAACATTTAGAACCCTATTACCCAAATAGACCCCCCCTGAGTCCATGCATCACTACTTCTGAAAACACTCTACAAGAGCATCAACCCTTCTTGTGGCAGGGAGACCAAGATCCCCCATCACCCTATACTTTCTTGTTGAATCAAGAGGAGGGAGTAACAACTCCCAAATTTTTCCATAGAAACTCAAATGTCTCCTTAGGAAGTGGCTTCATGAATATATTTGCAACTTGTTGCTTGTGTCCACATATTCCAACCTTACTTCTTTCTCTACAACCTTCTCTCTCAAGAAATGATATTTGATTGCAATGTGTTTTTCTCTTGAGTGAATCATTGGATTATTTGAAATGTTCATTGCACTTGTGTTATCACAAATAATAGTGATAGGATCTTCAAACTCAACCTTCAATCTCCTTCAAGTTCTGCTTCATCCAAAGCACCTAAGTGTAGCATGATGTTGTAGCAATGTATTATTCTTTTGTTGTAGATAAAGAAATTGATTCTTGCTTCTTACGCAACCAAGACACCAAACTATCTCCAAGGAAGAATGCATTGCCACTTGTTCTCTTCCAAACATCCACACAACCTACCCAATTTGCATTTGTGTATGTAGTAAGAGTAAAATTTTAACTCTTTTGATACCAAAGACCAAATTCTTCAGTAGCCTTCAAATACCTAAATATCCTCTTTACCGCCTTTACATGAGTCACTCTAGGTGCTTCTTGAAATCTGGAAACCATTCCAACTACCTACATGATATCTGGTCTGGATGCTATCACATATAGCAAACTGCCAATCATAGAACAATACAAAGTTTCATCTGTTGGAGCAAAGTCATCATCCTTGCTCAACTTACACCGATAACCATAGGAGTTACAATAGGTTTGAAATCTTCCATCCTAAACTTGCTTAACATCTCCTTTATATATTTGTGTTGTGAAATGAAAATCCCTTTATTTGATTGAACAATCTACAATCCCAAGAAGAAAGATAATTATATTAGCATAGAAATCTCAAGTTTGTTTTGCAAAGCCTTTTGAAATTTTTTTGCACATTTCTTCACCGCTACCTCCAAAAATGATGTCATCAACATAAACCATAACTATCATTTTGTCTCCTTATGTTTTTATGTACAAATTGCTATCTACACAACCTCTCTAGAATCCTTGTTGTTGCATGTATCCATCCAACCTAGAATACCAAGCTCTAGGAGCTTGCTTGAGTCCATACATAGCCTTCTTCAATCTAAAAACATAATTCAGATTGTTAGTACATTGAAATCCTTCTGATTTTTCAATATATACTTCTTTAGGTTGTCCATTCAAAAATGTTGACCTTGCATCCTTCTAATATACATTGAAATTATTGAATGTAGAGAGAGCTAAGAACATTCGGATTGCCTCTAGTCTAGCCACCAAAGAATATGTCTCCTCAAAGTCTATACCTTCAACTTGAGCATACCCTTTACATACAAGTCTTTCTTTGTTCTAGATGACTTCATCTTCTTCATTCAGCTTGTTTTTGAATACCCACTTTTTTCCAATCACATTCTTTTCTTTAGGCCTTGGTACAAGTTCCCAAGTTTCATTCTTCATAATTTGATTTAGTTCTTCCTCCATTGCTTCTATCCATCCTCGTTCCTTGCTAGCTTCTTTATATGTCTTAGGTTTTATCTTTGATAGTAAATTAAAATGTACTTGTTCTCCTAATTTTTCCATCCTCTAACCAAGTTAGAACCCCACTATCTTTGTCACCTATAATTTGATTTGTAAAGTGATTTTTTTTAACATACTTAGTTGGAGTTTTTGAAACAACTTCTTATGTGTCTTCAATATTTTTGTGAATTGATTCATCATCATCTTCTTCTTCTGGAATAGTAATATTCTGAATATTTTCATCCTCCTTCACATTTGCACTTTCAGTTATCCTCTTCAATATTTATTTATAAAATTTGTAAGATTTGCTTCTTAAAGAGTAATCAAGAAAAATTCCTTCATCTAATTTTGAATCAAACTTACCTAAATTCTCTTCATCGCTCTTGATATAGAACTTGCTTCCAAATATTTTGAGGTGCCTTACTGATGTTGGTCTTCCTTTCCATAGTTCATATGGAGTCTTCTCAATCTTGCACCTGATCTGAACTTTATCCAAAATACATAATTTTTTGTATAGCTTCTCTCTAGTACATATTCGATAGATTAGGTTGACATTGTATAGGAGCGAATTTGCACTCCTACGCAAATTCCCACTTTACACATCCTCACCTTAGGAAGCCAAATCCGAAGGTGAAATTCCACATCATCTGGTTTCTTTCCTTTCACTTGGCATCTGTCTGTTGTTTCAGTGGAAGAATATTTGTCGAGGACACATGCACGATGTGCAGACGTCTGCGCGATGCACTTACGTCTCTGACAGATACCTACATTTGAAGTTGGCAAAGGCATTACGCTTTTGATTGGGGTCAATTTGTAACGTCCCTCTTCGACCAATTGACCCGAAAACGGTAGATTCTTCCCTCTTCTCCTTCAAATTCATTCATTCTCATTCCATTTCATCTCTTCAAAAGTTCTATCAATCTTCCTTTCACTCTCTAGCAATCTCTTCACTCTCAAGCATCACTTCAACACTCCATTGCAACAACACTCCGTCAACTCCACAAATCAAGTGTGAAGCAAGCCATTGCAGCATAGGCTTGAGGTCTTGCCACCCCTGTGTATCTTATTCGTTATCTTTGTTTTTCTCTTTCACTCTTATGTTATCCTTCTCTCTTCTTTGCTTGAGTTGTCTCTCTCATGCACAACGCCTTTTCTATAACACTTCTATTTCCACGAAATGCTTTTCAACGAATCTTTTCTTGAGAATCCTTGCAAATATTTTTGAAAAACACATTCTCGACTTGGACCCCTAATGGAACGTGTTTCCTTCATCATGGGTTTGCAAAGAAAGAACTTGAAAATTTTCTATCAAGGTGGAAGTAGCTTTTACCTTCCCCTCGCGAGGGGGCACTTTCTTCCTTTTGAATTCCTTGATGATGAATCATTTGAGAGAGAACATATTTATTGTACTTTCAAACAATGTGTCCCTTGAGTGGACCCTCTCTTCACGTCGGGTTCCCGAGGGACCCCTTTGAAAACTTTATATTTTATCGACGGTCTACGTGACTATCCACTTGACTTCCTATGTGGCCGCTTTGTTTCTAGACATGCTTTATCTACGGGTGAACATGTTGCTTTGCAGGGCGGCTGTAAAGTTGCTTTCCAATTTGACTCTACAAAGTCTCCTTCCTTTGCATTTCCTCCATGTGAGAGATCTTGGGGGATGCCTCCTTACAAGTATGCGGGTTTGTAAGACGCTCTTTCCTTTGGGTTTCCTCCATGTGAGAGATCTTGGGGGACACCTCCTTGCAGGTCTGTGGACCTGTAAGGCACTTTCATATGGGTTTCCTTCATGTGAGATATCTTGAGGGATACCTTCTTGAAAGTCTACGGGTCTATAAGGTGCATACTTCACGGGGCTTCCTTCATGTGAGAGATCTTGGGGGCTACCTCCTTGCAAGTCTACGGGCCTATGAGATGCTTAATTCTTTGAGTTTCCTTCATGTGAGAGATATTAAGGGAAACCTTATTGCACATATACGGACCTGTAAGACGCTTTCATCCTACGAGATTTGTCCATCGTTGATCTGAGGGCCTTCGATGTACCTTTAACATTGCTAGAAGTTCAACCTCTTTTCGAGCTATATCCTGAGTGGTATCACATGCAACAATTATCAATTCCATCAAGTGCACAAACATGAAACCAAGAAATGTGTACGCCTATTTCATGAGATTTAGGATCACATTGATGATGGGACTGTCTGTCTTGATGGAAGGAAACAAAACTCCAATAGCCAAGACTAACATTGAGTTATAGATCTATACTAATCCATTTCCTTCTCTCTCTATAAATCTAGTCACATAGTCTTCTACATCTTATGAGCTAGTCCCATCTGAGTATGTGAACATGGTCTCATTCACACGTATTCCTTCTATTGAGAATATGAATGTTATGATTGACATAACTTTTAGCTTGCATGATTTTTCACTAAACAAGGAGCCTTCCCCGTTGTACGTTCCAGTTCATATTAATGACAATGTTGTGGCTAATGTCATGGTCGATCCGACAATTCAAGTGAATGTGAACTTAGGAAACCTTGTTCATAAATTTTTTACATAAGGAGAAATACAAAGAGTCACAGACCACTCTTTGTACTCACAATAGACTATCTATTTCCCTTATGCATACTATTTCCTTGCCAATTTTTCTTGGACCTAAGGCCGTTGATGTGTCATTTGTTGTGATCCTAGAGTTTGACCTATTCAAAGTTAGGCTAGACATTCCATGGCTAGCCTCTATGAATGGGGTCACCTTTTTAATTTGTAAATGCTTAAATTTCCCCCATGAGGGTTTTGTGGGCATGGTTCATGATACTAGTTATAAACCATTAGTGTCATGTTGGGGCTTGTCTTTGGATCACTTCTGGCCCACCTCAGTTGGATCTCTTCCTCCAAGGGGATATTTTTTTACTACACATGAAATATAATATTCGGGGCTCGATGTTGAAGGTTAGTTTTCCTGTGTCTCCCTATGTTGTTTCTATAAAGGCCTCTATGATATCACAACAACGAGTTGTTTCTTATTCCTCGTTAAAGGGGAAGGAGAAGCTTACTCATGATCTAGAGCCTTCTCCTTTTACATCATTTTCTTCGTATGCTTTTACTTCTCTACCCATTGTGGTGTCTTCAATTCTCGCTCATGTATGGGGAGTGTGATGGTGCTCACGTTGTGAAAGGAAAAGCATCAAGATTTCCAGTTGCCTATTCTACCTATGGTTCCTTGACTCATTTTCTATGGCAAGGGGAAGTGTTCCCGCGGGGTTTCTCCTACATCTCAACCTTCATGACCTTTGATTGTTCTTCCACCTACCCCTTAGGTAGTGAACGGGAAGAGGCCTATCGTCGAGGCTCTTGTATTTGTTTCTCCTTTTGTTGTCATTTTTTTCGTGCCTCCTCCTCCTTCTCTTACTGAGAAGACCACCCTTTGAACAAAAATGGTTGTGAAGGATGCTCATGTATTTGGGTTGCAGCCTCCAACCTCTTCTCATGTTGTGTCCTCTAGTGTTTGTAGCCAATGTAACCAGCTTATGCATGAGCACAAGTGTAGGTGAAAGGCTCTATTCGCGGAGCATGTCGCCTCACAGAAGATGGAGGGGGAGCCAGTTGCATCTATTTTTGCATCTTCTTTTGTTGCTCTACTTCCTTTTGTTATTTCTGCTTTAGTTCTCATCGCTTATGTTTTTCTTTCAACTCCTTCAATGGGTCTTGATGATGCTCACTCCAAAAGGGTGCAAGTATTCATCACTCCCTCCATGGAACCTCCTCTTCTAATGTCCCTCTCAGATATCCCTCCTTTCTCATAGCTCATTGGCATGCATAAACGTTGTGTCTTCTACGATTGCCTCTAGTTCCTCCTCCACTTTTTCTTCCTCGGTGGGGATCCTGCATCCTCCACTGAAGTGTAAGTTTGAGGATGACCTCACCACACGTGATGGTCATAAGAAGGGTTCCCCTTCTTTGGAAGCTAGTTTTTTTGTCTTGCACTATCCTCGTGAAGAAGGCAACCCTCGCTTCCCCTGAGTTGGTCACCGCCCCTCTTCTCAAGGTTGACAATGACTCTTAGGTGTTTCATCCTTCCATCATTAAGTTGACTCAAGGAACTCTTTAAAAGTGAATTTTCAACTTGATGGATGATATCCTAGCTCTATCCTTGATCTTTGCAAGATTGACGACCTTTGTTTCATAGGAACTCAATGAAGAGGACCTCGAGGGGCCTTCATCTTTGGCTCTTGTTGTAGGTGAGTTGGAGGGTACTTTCCTTGATATCTTTCTCTTGCAGGCTCCTCCTCCCTCCCCTTATAATGATCTAGATTAGGAGCAGGATGACTTGTTGGTCAATGAGTACTGGGGTGGTGCCTCTTCTACATCTATAGATTATATTTGGTTGTGTGTTTATGTTCCCCCGTGCTTGTCTGTTATGTTTGTGATCCTACTTGGAGGACCCTTTCTACCCTTGTAGGTACTCAGATATAGGTACAAAAATTTGTCATACATTTTTCTATTTGTGTCATCATTCTTCTATGTGTCATAATATTATTTTTTGAAATTGGGGACAATGCAAAGTGTTGGGGGCATTTAGGCCTTCTTCCATGTTGACCCAATTTTTATTTTACTTTGCCTTCATGTGTCATTATCCATGTTCTAAGTAATTTTGGGATTGATGATGGTTCATACGTATACTGTATTATATCTATCTATCTATATCCATGAACAATTTTGACCTTGAATTCTCAGATCCCCTTGTCTCTTGATTTCTTCATCTTTGTCTATTTGCTTCTTGATGTTGTGTGTTTTAATGTGTCGTTCCTTGCATGTGTGAGAACATACCACGGATACATCTCATCATGTGTTGTGTGCCACAACATTTATACCTCTCCCTCCTCTCCTTACGATTTCATGTTCTCCTTTGCATAGCACACATCATCCTAAGGGGGGGCTACCATGTTTTTCAAATTTTCAACATGGAGAATTATTTCAAAAGGATTCCTTTGTGTCAAAATTTATTTACAATGAATTCCTTGACAAAAAAATCCCTTGTTGAAAACCTCTCATTTTCTAAAAGGATGTATTCTCTAAAAACTGACTCCTTGACGAAAATTTCTTTCAAAAAGGATCTCGTAAGTGGAATAGTCTAAAAAAAATCCTTTGAAAAAGGAGCATTTTTTTCTAAAATGAAAGAATCTAAAAAAATTCCTTTGAAAAATGAGCATTTTTTTCTAAAATGAAAGAGTCTAAAAAATTTCTTTTTAAAAAAGGAGCATTCTTTCCAACGGATTAATTGATGAAAGATATTTCAAAAGGATTCCTTGATGACATGTCTTTCAAATGGTGTGTTCTTTCAAAAGGGCCCCTTGGTGTCTTGAAGAGCTCCCTTATGAAAGAACCCCTTTTTAAAATTTGCTTTCTAAAAAAAGATTCCTCGGTGTCTTGATGCCTTGAGGAGGATTCCTTTGTTTCTTTTATCTAATATTTGACATTGTGTGTCTTGGTGTCTAATTCCTTATATCTTGGCATCTAGCTTGGAGATAGCCTAACTAGACCCGTCTCTTCTATGACTATCCTACAACACAGATTGCAACATCCATAGGCTTATCTATCTGATAAGTGTGTGTCTTGTGTCTTATTTTATTAGACTGTGTCTTATTATGTCAGCTTACGTCAAATTATGGCTTCTTGTGTTTTATGAAATTGTGGCTTTTATGATTATCTTTTTCACCTAACATGTTTGTCTATAACCTAACATGTTTGTGGTGAGATTGCAGCTAGCTTTGCAGGATCAAAGACTTATGTCATCTTCACATCTTGGCGAAGCTCCCTCTCTCACATCAAGGTATGCTAGATCGAAGGCCCACTTCCTTGATGATTTTGTAATATTCTCTTCAACCTCTTTCTACTTTAGTTCACATATGCATTGACACATATTCTCGCTAAAGTGGGGGGAAAATGTAATGGTGTAAATTTGCATCACATGTAATTTCCCATTAATTTACCTTCATTTTAGCCTTATAAGTTTGATAATACAGAAACTTGTCAATTTAGCTCTTCTTTGTTCACATGTCCCTATCATTTAGCGTCGATGAAGGGATTTTTTGTTGGGGAAATGCATGCACCACGTGGATGCCTATGCACCATGCTAACATCCTAATAAGATCCTACATCAAGAAATGGTAAAGATGTTATAATTCTCCGTCACATGGGAGCATAACGCCCCCCTGTCGAATCTTGACCGACAAGAATGACTATTTTCCTACAAATTAGCTATTTGAACTCACTTATTTAATTCTCTAAAGCTCTCTCTCAATTCTATTCACTCTATCACTCATTATAACTCCCTAACACTTCATACTTCACTCTCTTGCTCTTACTCTTCATTGCTACACCCGTCTTCTCACTCCAGTACCATTGTCATTGCAAGTTCTTGAAGCTCTTCTCCATTGGCATGGTGGATTTGTTCTTCTCCTCCCTCTCTCAACCTTGAGCGCTCATAAAAGGGAGGTGATATTGTGTTTATTTTCTTATTCACATTATCGTTCTTGTAGAGTAGTATCCAGGTTGTCTTTTCTCTCTACTATTTTGTGTCTTTTCTATCTACTTCTTTATCGCTTTATTGGTTATCCATGGAGGTGGAACACCAAAACAAGGACTTGACTGAGGAAAGTTCCAAAACATACCCTAAACATTTTTCTTGATACTATGTGTGTAGGTGTTATTCATTTTCTTGTAGCTAGTTGGCAAACTGGACCTTGAGTAAGTTGGTATTCTTCTTCTTTCTTTTCCATTTCACTATTAGAGTAGCTTTCATAGTATTCTTCTTGTTGTACTTTGCATTTCCATACATTTTTGTCAAACCGTAAAACCAAAACATTCAGTTGTTAGTGGAGCCTATGTGTTTTTGGCTACTACTTGACCCTTTTTCCGTATAGGATACCAACGTGTCTTTGAGACTCTAGCACGACGCATTGAATTTTGACCCCGTGTTGTCACCCTGTGATAGAGAGTCATCTAGTATACAATCTAAGACCTATATGGTCGGCTCACCCGGTTCCAAAAAACATTTGTCATAAGTAAAATGGAAATAGAGTCATGTTTTCCCTTTTCAACTTGTCTCTTCCTTCTAAACTTATTAGGTAGTCTGAGATAGTTTAGGGTAGTTTGCTCCCTTAAGCTCTTCCGTGACTTGAGAGTCTCAGGGGTAGCAAACCCCCTTCTCTATAGTAGCAAAATTATTTCATCTTACTGGAACACTTCTACAATCCACAACCTTATGTCCATAATCATTACAACTAAAATAATAAATGGAGAAAGAAAAACTTGACATTGTATTGTATCCTTGTCTTTCGAATCTTTTCCTTTCATTCTATACAGGCAATGGTACAAGATTCCATCTATCATTATTTTTCAAAGATGCAATTTCTTCATCCATAGCAATCTTCCAGGATTTTGCATAATTCGTACCTAGTGCCTCTTCTACATATTTGGGTTCATCCATGTTAGTATTCAAAGCAAAATTACAACTCCAATCATCAATTGAATACCTTTCAGGTGGTTGTCTATGCCTTGTAGACATGCGAACAAGCTGAGTTGGAGGTTCTTCCTCCTCTTCTGAAGATCCAAAGCTAGATGAGCTCTCCTCAACTTCTTGTCTATCCTTGGGCCTCAATTCAACTTTCTCTGATGTAGAAGGAAATTGAATCGCATCTTCCTATTTACTTTGTTTTGGCTACAATGTAACAAAAGAAGACTTAGTTTCTCTAAAAATAACACTTCTACTATGTATTACCTTTTGTGCAACATGATCCCAAAGCTTGTATCCTTTCACACCATAACGATATCTAATGAAGATACGTTTCACAACCTTATTCTCCAACTTTGTTTGCTTCTCCTTTGGCACATGTGCATATGCCTCACAACCAAAAATTCTAAGATGTCTTAATGAAGGCTTGTGACCCTACCATGCCTCTATAGGTATCTTATCAACAAGAGTTGATGTAGGAGACCTATTAATTGAGTAACAAGTAGTGGCAATAGCTTCAGCCCAAAACCTTTGTTCTAGGCTAGCACCACTCAACATACTCCTAGCCTTCTCCATCAGTGTCTTGTTCATTCTTTCTGCAACTACATTCTATTGTGGAGAATACAGAGTTGTCTTTTGTCTATGAATACCACAATATTTATAGAATCTATCAAAATCATTAGAGAAAAATTCACCGCCATTATCAGTCCTTAAACATTTTATTTTCTTTCCAATCTACAACTCAACCATTGCTTTAAATTCTTTAAATTGACTGAAAATTTCATATTTACTCTTTAGAAAATATATCCATGTCCTTCTACTATTTAATCATCAATAAATGAAACATAATATGTGGGTTTACCAATCGAAGGAACATTTACAAGACCAAACACATCAGAATGAATAAGATCCAGTACACCACAAGATTTATGATAACTCAAGTAAAACTAGTTTTATTTTCCATAAATACAAAGCTCATAGAAATCGAATTCAAGATTACAATCAGACAAACCTTCAATAAGGTTTTTATTTTTCGAGGTCCTTAGACCCTTTTCTCCAATATGGTCAAGTCTCTGATGCCATAACATAGTTTTCTCTACAAGTAACTTTGACTCAGAAGAAAGAGCACCCTTGGGTACCCAAAAGCCATGACCGTCTGCTAAAGGTGAAACCCTCACTTCTTCCACAAACTTGCTTCTCACAAAAGTACTATTGCACTCAGTAGTGCATGCATCAAGCTTATACAATGTGCCATATCTGACACCTCTAACAATCACCATAGCACCTCTAACCATCTTGCATCCTGCATCAAAAAATACTACCTGCACACCTACATCTATTAGTTTTCTCATAGATAACAAATTTTGTGTTAATCCAAGAATATGCAACACACCATTAATCCTTTTGCTTCTACCATCAGGAAACCTAATTTTAACTTTACCATGGCCAATAATGTCTAAATGAGAATCATCACCCAAGTACACCTTACCTCCATCAAATTCTTCATATTCATAAAACCAATCTGTATTAAAGGTCATATGAAAAGATGCACCTGAGTCAATTAACCATACATCATTACCTGCACAAGTTGCCAAAGCTGCAATGAATGCATCACCATCTTCCTTCTCGAAGTCGAAATCAAAATAAAATTTCTTCTTTTTCTTCTTCTTTTCTTCTTTGCATTTCTTATGAACATTTCCAATCTTACTGCAATTCTAGCAAATAACTTTGGACTTTCCAAGAGACTTAGATCTCCCCTTGGACTTGGATTTGTCACGCTTCTCATTATTCTTTCATTTTTCCTTAGGTCTTTCGCAAACATTCAGGGCCTCCTTGGTAGTGATGGATACCTTCCTCATATTTTTAGAAAGAAAAGAACCCACCACATCTTCAGTCTTCAATATAACAAAAGTATCCCAATATCCATAACAAGAGAATCCCACAAATCAGGCAAAGAATAAAGCAAGATCTAGCATTTCTCCTCCTCATCCATTTTGACACCAATTGATGCCAATTGAGCCACCGACATATTGAATGCTTCTAGGTGGTATGTGATTCATCAATCCTCTTCCATTCTCAAGGAATACAACTTCTTTCTCAAGAAAATCTTGTTCACTCAAGATTTGGCCTGATACATCTCACCAAGCTTCTTCCATAGTTTTTGTGCAGAGTTTTTTTCATGGACATTAATTAAAATAGAGTCTGTCAAACATAATATGATTAGATCCTTGGCTTTATGGTCCATAACATCATATTGAGCAGCTTGAGTAGGATCTACAGGCCTTGAAACATTCTCATCAACATCCCACAGATCTCAATCTATCAACAAATCCTCCATATTTAGCTTCGACGTCTCAAAATCATTTCCTAAAAATTCATCCACCTCTATTCTCCCTGATAAACTTTCCATCTAAAAATTCCTGCAACAAGATCACAAAGTGTCTTTTGCACAAGCTCCCACTCAAATCTGGATTAGTTTAAAAAAACCCAACAACCCACAACTGAAACCAAAAGGTGATCAAGCTCTGATACCACTTGTAAGGAAGCTAAGAGAGCAAAACAACTTCCTACACTAATCTTGAGAGGAGAATAATGCAAAACTTTATAGATCTTTAATAGTTACATAAAGTTAAAAAAAATAAACATAAATATCATGCATACCACAACACAATGATTTACGTGGGGAAAACCCTTTCGAGAGAAAAATCCCTCTAAAAGCTGCCTAATATATTATTCAAAAATCATTAAGATTACAATATACTTGTAGAACAAGCTTCTTACATGAGTATCACCACTAGAGATCAAGAGACAACATGACCGCTATTAGACTCTCAGAATACATCATCATCTTTCTACTACATCCATAATACAATGCCCTCATAAAATAGGGTTACATTTTAGGGCAAGACAGGCCAAAAAAATTTCCACCATTAGATCTAAAACCTAATAATGAACTGTCTAGATTTACAATATATCATTATTTATGTATGTCGTCCATTTGAGGAGTTTCCTGAAAATTTTTAACACACTCACACTTTGCTCTTTCCTACCATTGTATACACCTATTGATGTAACTAGGAAATATATATATATCAATATATACATTTTATCAACAATAAACTCTATATAATTGCAAGGTTGAGACACATTTTCCCAACAATATTTTCTAGAAGGTTGTCACCATTCTTTGTTGCACCTATATTGTTATTGGTTAGATTAAATGAGATGTGAGAGGTAAAAATTGAGTCAAAAATTATAGAGACATCCCTATATTAGTTGCATGAACCCTCACATTGGGATGTATAGTTCAAAGTGTTGGAATCAGGGAATGCTGAGAGGGGGGGTGAATCAGTGTTCTACAAATCTTAACCTTATTAATCTGATATTTAAACCATTTTAACATTAAACCAAAACAAATATGCAAACACACAAAACAATCATCCAAGACACCATAACACAAGGATTTTTACGTGGAAACCCCATTAGGGGAGAAACCATGGTGGAGGTCAATCCACAATTTGAGTATTCAAATATAAGTTTTACAAAATGGGAATGCACTTGCATTCAGGCTCACTGCCTAGAGCTCACTGCTCAAAATAGAAAGGCTCACTACCTTACAAAATATTCAGATTAAGTCCATATAAAGGATTTAATTGAAGGAATAGCATCTACTCATGCCTGGTTACAGTTCTGATTAATTACATTTGACAATTTCTGACCTTCTGTCTGATTTTGTTCTTCTACTTTGCTCTGCTCTGCAATTCACATCACAAATCCTTGCACAAGTGAATTCGCCCTACTATCCTTCTAAATTTAACATCACTCACTAACATAATTCACATCTCTTCTCTCAAAATGATATAACCGATCACTTACATATATCTGCAACTAAAGATTCAATCATCCATTTGTCGGCTTTAATAAAACATAAGATACTTTCCAACCGTCGGCTAAACCCACAAATGATTTTCAATGCGCACCATCCAAATTCAGCCATATCATAGTGAGGACCTAAATAAACATGTTCGAACACAAAAACATTTAAGCAATTACTCCTTAAATATCCACAACGGCTATATCCACCAAGACGGCCTTCCAGCATGATAAACATAAAATCAATATACTAGATCTCCTAGATCATACACCAATGAATGTGCACCCAGATAATTCTTGGATAAGATAGTACAAACATAAAAATACCTTTCTCTGAGATCCACGACTCAAAATGATAATCCGATGAAGTATACAGATCGATAGACTTAACTTTAACCGGATACCATGTTCTTCACTCTTACTTCTGGTAATACCCAGCTCTTTACTTTGTCTATTGGTATGGACAAATACTAAAGTGTGGACCGGATCAAAGACTTAGGTTGCCATAAATGACAACACTAGATGTCATATGCCAACAATCTCTCCATTTGGCATTGATGGAAACACTTAGTGAAAAATGACTAAGTGTCAAAACCAATATACTGCAATCCTTCAATACTTCAAAAATTTATAACTAACACAACTCCCCCTAAGTTTGATAAGTAATTTTTCACTGCTCTCTCTCTCCCTTTGGCATCGATGATAAACACATATTCAATCTCCCCCTTTGAAATATGACCAAAAACTTATTAATTCAAAATTGATTTGAAAAAGAACAATTGTAACTTGAGTCAAAAGATTATCTTGTGTTTTTCTTTCATCTCCGGAAGAAATTTCTCAAGCTTCTATTGCAATCCCTAAGATTATGATCATGATGTTATTTTTAGATGTCTGGTTGACAATCTCGATGAGGGATTCTGGAATTATGATCACATCCTCTAATTTCTCTCCTTTCCTTAGAATCTCAATTAACTGCTCCAGTCTGCATTCGGTTAAGTCCTTTACTTTCCAAAAAGTGTCCACAAGCTTGTTTCTGGTGAATTGAACTTTTATATGCTCAAACTATAACTCTTGAATCCTTTTATTGATTGCACCATCCTGATCCTAAAACATATCAAAACTTTGTCCAATCCTATTTAACTCTGTTTCAATTTTCTCCAACTTTTCTTTGTATTTCCCAACTGCATGAGGCCAATGGATGCAATAGTTATAGATGTTGTTTTTTGTACTTATGCATTGCCTCAACTCATTCATTTTCCTTTTCAACTTGGTAAGAGATACTTTGTACTGCTTCTTCTTCCCTGTTTTGAGACTCAAAGTCCATGATTTCCTTGATGCATTCAATCATTTCTTCTAGAAAAATATTCTACAAACTCTTCAATTTGATCTGGTTGTGCACAACATGAGCACTTAGTACACTCAAAATAAATCATATCCTGTTCATATGAAGGTTTGATAGACCATAATTTAGCAATTTTTTCATTCCACCTTCATCATGAATAAGTTGTAGTAGTTTTTCTTTCGTTAAGTCATCTTCATCTTCACTTTCTTCTATTATTTCTTTTTCTTGTTCTAGTTCGGCTGATTCCAGTTCTTTTCTTTAGGTTTCCTTAGTTTCCTTATCAGATTCCTCATCTGGTCTATCCACAATCACTTGTTCTTTTCCTTTTCCTTCAATTTTTGGAATCTTGCATGTCGAAGGAGTACAAACAACAGTTTCTTTTTCTCTTTTCTTCTTTCTCTCCATCTCATCGGAAGAGGAACCAACTTCAAGTTCCATTATCGGAACAAAAGTATCGACTGAGACAAACTTTCCTAGCAAACCTTTAAAGAAGTTTCCATATTCTTGATCATAGTTTGCCAAAATTTTAGAGTGTGTGTAAATTTGTTTGCACACCGATTCATTTTCTTTCCACATCACATTGTTGTTCATCGGTAAGCAATTCATAAAGTATATTACTAGACATATAACCAAAGTACCAAACCTGAAAGGGTAATCTATCATCTTTGTCAACTGCACATTCTCCATCAATTGATCTTTCAGCAATCTGCAAAGGTCAAAGTCTTGATCTCCCATTATCATTTTGTGTGAAATGTAGACCACACCTACCAAAGTAGCACCTTCTCTTTTTCTGAGAAGATTTTGTAGGATATTCCATTCACAATGTATCTTGTCACATATTTTTTGATTGTTGAGTATTAGTGCCCTTTAATCTCCAATAACTCCAATTAGGGTTTTGACTTCTTTATTCTGGATAGACTTCTTTCTCGGTATATCCCCAACTTTGCATAATCCAGTTAAATTTCCAATTACTTCTTTCAAAATGAGGTAGGGTTTGTCCAGAATTAGAGTGTCGTCATTCAATCTGCTCAAAATAAACTTAATGATGTTTGTGATTTTGAAATAGGGAAACTCATTCCAAATGTCCAATTTTTTGTGTTTAGCTTCTCTCGGTCATTTCAATTCATTGGGCAACAATAATTTCCTTACGGCTCTAATCTTTTCACTGTTATACTCATCTAGATTGATCATTCCTTTGAATTGTTCCATTTTGCCTTCCGTAGTCATGTTTTGTTTCTATCAACTGCACACCAAATTAAATGAAAATTTTCGAAGTACCTAATGAATTGGGGTTTCGTAGCTGATAAGCCTTCACGCCTTCAAGATTCTATTGCAGAGCGCTCTCCTTCTTTTCTTTGATAAAGTGGAAAATGAGGGTTTCAACATGTCTTTTTACAACTTCACACCTAAATCTTTGATGTAATAAATGTTTTTTCCCTAGGTGTTCTAGATACCCTATTTTCTCAAATAGCGAGAGAAAAATTCTTATATGACCCTATGATTTCTTGAATTTCCTTGTGAATGTTTTCCAAAGCATCTATAGATCATTAATATAGATTTTGACAATCTTTCATGTTCCAGTACTAGCTATGGACAGGGGGAAATGGATTTTCTTGAAAAACTCCCCCTGGGCCAATGGCCTGAAATCAATTTCCAGAGGAATTATCAAAAGCAAGTTCTGGTACATAACTATCTCCTGCATCAGACTCAATCTTTCTTACCCATGTATTCTTCATTTGATCTCTTATTTCATTTGTAGTCACCTTTTATCTTTATCATCTTTTTGTGTATTTCTGCCTTTGTATGTCGAACCTCTTTTATCCATATTTTTGTTTCTACATAATCTTGCAATGTGATTGTATTTGTTGCAATTGTAGAACACAGTATTTCCTTGTCCAGACCAATCATTCCATTGATTTCTTCTTGATCTGCATTATTTAGCAATATGCCCAAATCTTCCACAGGTATAACGTTCAATATTCCTTCTACTGACAGAGTAGTTTGACACATTTTTGCATTCAATTGACTTATGACCAAACTTTTTGCAATTGAAACACTAATCGAAAAATGATGAATCACTTGATTTCATTCTACTTCTACATTGAGCTGCCATATACCCAAATTTATTGCAACCAAAAAAATATCCATTAAACTTTTGAGCATTAGGTTGTCTTATCAGATTCCTTTTTGCTCTGTTCATCATATTTCCTTGCCTGAAATTCCTTTGTCCAGATCTGAAACATTCTCCTTTCTCATATCCAAAGCCTTGCTTGTCATTTATGTTCTTTTGTCCTTGATTCATCTCATCAAGCTTAACTGAGCTAATCTTAAACTTCTCCTTGTATTCATTTGCAGTAGTAAGTTCATCCTTGAGACTAACAATCTATTTTTCAAGCTCTTCTTCATTGTTTATGGATTGTTGCAATTCAATCTCCAACTGAATGAATTCTCCATTTACTCTTTTGCATTCATTAGATTTTTCTTTTAAGGATTGAGCAAGGTTCTCCTCATTCTTCTTTCTTTCTTCAATCTCCTCAATCAGCTTCATCACCATAGATTCCATCTCATGTTTTAGGGTAGCATTTCTTTTGCAAGCTTTTCACATTCTTCAATTATTTCCTTCAAAATTTGATTCAGGTGAACATCATCCATTCTTCTATTGGAAACAAGCTACACTGAGAGGGGAGTGAATCAGTGTTGTACAAAAATTAACTTTATTAACCTTTTAACTTCAAAGCATTAACAACATTCAACCATAATGCATAAACATGAAGCAATTAAACACAACACCATAACACAAGGATTTTTACATGGAAACCCTGTTAGGGGAAAAACCATGGTGGATGGCCAATCCACAATTATGATCTGAGTATACTCAAATGAAGATTACAATAAGGGGAATGCACTTGCATTCAGGCACACTACCTAGAGCTCACTAATCAAAAGGGAAGGCTCATTGCCTTACAAAATTTTCAGATTAAAACCATCTGAGAGATTTGAACTGAAGTAGTAGCATCTACATATGTTTGATTACAATTATGGTTTGGCTCAATACATGATCTTCTGTCCTACAGACTGATTCTACACTTCTGCTCTATTCTACTCATACTCGCAACACATATTCTTATACACAAGTAAAACTATGCATTATCCCTCTTCTACTCTTCTCTTATTCGCAATTTGCATCAACACACACTTCATACACACTCCAAAATGATACAGACGGTCTCATATATATATCCGCAACATAGAATTTAATTACAATATGTCAGCTTCAATAGAAAAAATATATATTTACATTCGTCGGTTCAAATCATAAATAATATGCAATGTGTATCCTCAACAGTCAGCCACAACCTGGCTAGGACCCAATTAAAGATGCGTGAACACAAAAATACTTAATTAATTACTTCCCATACATCCATGACATGATGCATTCATGAAGTCGGCTTCCATGCACTAATATACAAAAAAATACTCAACCGAATCTTCAAACTCGTACAAAGATTGATACGAGCCACTACGCTTCAATAGCAACAGAGATAATACACCAAAAAACATTTCCTAAGATGCGCAACACAAATCAATAACATAAAATCTTCATATGGATCGATGAACATTGTACTATTGAATGCCCTATTCTTCCTTGACAATCTTCAATCTATATGTTGATATGATTGAATGATGATGTACATATTTGATCATCGATTAGGGTTTCCATCAATGACAACACCAAATGATAGTAGTAGTGTCTCTTGCTAACAATCTCCCCCTTTGGCATTGATGGCAACACTTAGTGAAAAATGACTGTGTTGAATCAATACCAAGATAAACTACACTGCCATCTCCAAAATTCCAAAAATGCAATTCTCCCCCTAAGATGATTATACATTTTTCACTCTACTACTCTCCCCCTTTGATGACATCAATGGCAAAGGCAGGGATCTGCATACCAAAAATGGATCAAACAAAACTGTTATAACCAGATTGCATACTTACATAAACTGAAAAACATCTGCAAAAAAATTCTTCAACTGGAGCAGATTTGTGTCCCAAACCCTTTTGAGACTCTCCAGGATTGTTATGTGACCACATATTAGGTAAGATTGTGTCTCTGCAGACTCCAAGTTTGTTGGATCACCAACTGCCAAAGTGTCTTCTCCTTCCTTTAGAGCGCTTGATATTATCTCAATCTTTGGACCAATTAGGCCTCTAAGTTCACATGTCCTTGCAACAATTTTGTCATTTTCATGCTTCAGGATTTTTATTTTGTCAAGAAAAGACATCACTTCACCTTCTATATTTCCAAACCCACCAGTTAAAGGGTCAAAAGTTTCATAAATAGTACTTAACTATTTTTCCAGATCCTTAACCTTTTTCTCATTAGCTTCAGTAAATTTTGAAAAATACAAACATGATTTGTAAATCTTTCCACCTTCTGATAGAGCATTATGTACATTCTTCACACATGTGGCTAGAAAGTTTTTATCTTTAGCAATCATTTCTTTCAATCCACTAAACATTTTGACATCAAATTCTATTTGTACTTTAATCATAGTTGATTTCTCAAGTGACTCAAAGTAAGTACTTATAGAGTTGATAAGCTTCTTTAATTCACCAGAGGAGGAACCGGTCGGATCTTTCACATGAGTGGGCATTATCTTTTCCAAGACTCCATATGCAAGATTCAGAAGTTCATTGTCCTCAATATGGGACTTTAGCAGTTCTTCTCTGGCTTTTGCTTGAGCAAGTGAAGCTACCTTCATTTTCTGAATTGGACTCAACGTAGATAGGTCAATCAGACCTACAATCAATTTCGGATCAATTTCTTCCTGTTTTTCTATCAAAAATTTCTTCACTACCTCTGCAATGTCTCTTGCTTCTACTGGAATTTCCTTCACATCAACTATCTTCTCTTCAACCATTGCTTCCTCAGTTGCGGGTTATGACTTATCTTCAGGAATCTCCACTTTTTCAACTGATACATTTTTAGGTATCTCAACTTCCATAGGCATTTTTGTATTATCTACTTCAAGAGGAATTTGAGTATCCTCAGCTCCATCTTGTTTTTGTTCTTCTTCTTCTCTCGGACTAGATGGGACATCTTCAACATGTGTTTCCTCAACAACAACATCAATTCTATCATTTAACAATATCTTCCTTAGGATTTTCTCAGTCTCTTTTGTCACTTCATCAATCAAACCGATCATGAGCTTATTCACCTTTGTTTTTCTCTTGAATTCTTTCTTGGATTTATTCAGGAGTGCTTGCATGTCATCCATTGACATTACCGGACACAATTCTATTATGATTCTTTCTCTTATTTTTTCTTCTTTCATTCTAGCATTAAGTCTCCTCATTTCCAGAATGTCATATAGACTTTTAGGCAAATTAGGCATTATTTCAATCAAAACTTTATTGAAAATATTCATATGTTTTATTGTTGCCTCCTCAAGAATTCTTTGATCAGATTTACCAAAGGATTCATACCATTTGCAAAGTGGTTTTAGATTTCCATCCTTAACCAAAGCTTTTTCAATTGCTTCTATTAACATACCTGGTTTGTCAATTTTTGCCTTCTTCTTCGCTTGGTCATCTCCACTGGAGGGCTTATCTATGGAAACTGTGATTGTCTTAGCACCTCGATGCTTTATTTCTTTGACTCCTTCATCAGAATTTGTCTCTTCATCCTAAGAAATTGCCACATAGACTCTCTTGATTTTTTCTTTCTTTCTCTTTTCATCCTTACTGGATGTCTTCACAGAATTTTTTTTTGATGTAGGAGCGGATGGGGGTGTAGAGATTCTTACAGACCTAGTTTTAGCAGAGGGTGTTGTCAAACTAGCTGATTGAGTTTTTTTTGCCTCCTTAGTTGCTTCAACTTCTTCCCTTCTCTTTTTGGCTTCTCTTACTTTTCAATAGGTATGCCCATACTTTCTCCAGAGACTTCTACCTCTTTTCTAACTCTTTTGGTTGTCACAGGTTTCCTAAGCTCGTTGTGCACTTGTATATGCTTCTCTACATAAGTACTAAACCTATCTTTTGTCGGATCCAGAGGTTTACTTAGTAAGTGTTGTGCATACATATCCAGAATTTTCTCTTCAACTTCATAATCCATAGGCATGATCTAGATTGTTATGGGATCAATAGCTTCCATCATGCATTGATCAATATCCACCATGAAGAAAATTGTATCCTTATACTTCCCCACAATAGAAGTAGGAATTATTTCTCTGGCTTGCATCATATTCTGAAAACTTTTGAAGTATCCCCAGATAGTTGCATTCTTGGTCTTATTATCTCCAAATCTGTGAAATAGATCTCTGGTCTGAGTGGCTATCAGTTTGTCCTTTTGCCAATAAATCTTTCTAAATCCCGAAAATTCATCCATGAAGTAGAAAAATAGGCACAATAGCAAGTTACCGTATTTGAAAGAGTTTTTCTTATCTTTCCTGATCTTTCCAAGATTATCCATTAGTTGAATCCTTAGCAATTCACATAGGTCATAGTTTGCATTTTCCTTAACCATCTGGTAGGCTACATAAATGGTTGTACCAGACATAGAATTGTCTCGGCTGGAGTGATAAATCTTGTACCCAATAACCATAGCTGCAAATTTGACCTCTACATCAACAATGTCATCAATTTTCATTACCATTTTGTCATATTTAGAGTTGGTTGCATCAGTGACCATTTGATTCTTCATAGACTTCAGAACAGGTAATCCATCGGAGGAACTTAATCCTATAACTACACTTATAGCCTCCTTTATTATCTTGAAAGGTATGTTCAACCACATGAATTCTACATGCACTCTACTTAAAATATACCAGACCCATTCGTTATCTTCAAAGACGGTAAATTTCACAATTTGAGTGAATGTCTTCTCTTCTAGGGTTTTTTATTCTGATTTGACACAAAAATCCTCTCCAATTATATGATTGTTATATAGATTAAGTAGTTGAGAGCTTCCCAATTCTTCAATATTTGCATGAATGTATGCCCTAATATCTTTGGTATGTAAAACTTTGTGTGGCACAGATGAAAATTCTCTTAACGGATCTGTCTCAAGAGACTTGTAGGGATGTCATTTGAATTTGGGACAAGGTCTATCCTTAACTTCAACTACCAAAGGAGTATTCATTTCGACCAAATTAAAAATTCGCAAAGTTTTCTAATAAATACCTTTTTGTCATATCAGAATTCGATCGTCGAATCACCTTCACACTTGAATCTCGCTACAATTGACCAAAGTTCACCTTGGAGCTCTCCAAACCTCTTTTCTTCAAAATGCAATGACAAATGAAGAATAGAAATGACCTTTTATCGTTTGCATACCTAACCCTTTTTGTCACAATAAATGCTTTTACCCTAACTCATCTGGTTACTTTGTTTCTATGCACTATGACGGATAAATCTTTTGCGAACCTCCAATATTGCATACCACTTTCTCCAATGAGCTCAAAAACATTTTTTAAGAATTTATGCACCTCCTTTACATATCCACATCTGATGTTACTTACCAGTTAGGGGGTTAAATGATTTTCTTGACAGCTCCCCCAAGGCCAAAGGTTTGAAACTAATTCTTAGAGGAACTAGAAGAAGCAGATTCTGGTGCTGGTACATTTTCTTCACCAGAGGGATTTTTCTTCACCCATTTCTTTTGCATCTGTTGCCTAATCACATCTATAGTGACTTTGCCTTTTTCCCTTGATATCCTTTTGCATATTTTTCTTTTGATTTACTAGACCTTTTTTGTTCCAACAGTATGTTTTAATATGACCAAATTTGTTGCAGTTGTAGCATACAACATTTCTCTATCCAAACCAATTGTTCCAATGATTCTCTCTTATTCTGCATTGGTTAGAAATATGGCCTAATCTATTGCATGTATAGCATCTGACATTTCTTTGAA
Source organism: Sequoiadendron giganteum (assembly GCA_007115665.2). Lineage (NCBI taxonomy): Eukaryota > Viridiplantae > Streptophyta > Pinopsida > Cupressales > Cupressaceae > Sequoiadendron > Sequoiadendron giganteum. The sequence goes on from CM021103.1 coordinate 54,498,058, forward strand.
ATTTGTTCATCACATTTTTGCATTCATTTGACTTATGACCAAACTTATGACAGTTAAAGCACTCACCTGAGAATGATGGACTATTTGATTTCATTCTACTTTTGCATTGAGTAGCCATGTGTCCAAATTTATTACAACTGAAATAGTATCCATTAAATCTATGAGCATTAGCTTGCCTTACCAGATACCTTCCAGATTTGTTCATTTGATTTCCATGCCTGAATTTTCCTTGTCCAAAATTCCTTTGTCCAGATTTTGAACTTTCTCCTTCCTCATATCCAAGACCTCTATTGTCACCATCAGTTCTCTGACCTTTAATCAGTTCATCAAGCTTGGTTGAACTAATTTTGAACTTATCCTTATACTCATTTGCAATAGCAAGTTCATTTCTGAGACCATCAATCTACTTTTCAAGGACTTCCTCATTGTTTTTAGATTGTTCTAGTTCATTGTCCAATCAGTTGCATACTTCGGACTTTTCTTTCAAGGACTGTGCTAAGTTCTCTTCATTCTTCTTTTTGTCTTCAACCTCCTTGGTCATTCTCATCATGATAGATTCCATCTCATGCTTTAGGACAACATTATCTTTGGTAAGCTTTTCACATTCTTTTGTCTTTTCCTTCAGGGATTGACTGACTTGTTCATCTCCAATGCTCTTACTATCATTTTGTTTAATCTTATCATAGAGTTCCTTTCTCTTCTCTCTAGATTTATTGATTGTGTCTTTCAAAGACTCAATGAATTTCTCAGCATCCATGAGGTTTGCTTGCAATTTCTGAACTTTAGCCTTTGATTGATCAATATCATCTAGGGTCACCAAAAGCTATTGTTGAAGATTGTTTGAATCCATTGAAACACTTTCCAAGATCTCCCCAAGTTGTTAGACTTCTTTTAGAGGAACTAGCTTTGATACCAATTTTTGGAAACAAGCTACACTGAGAGGGGGGGTGAATTAGTGTTGTGCAAAAATTAACTTTATCAACCTTTAACTTCGAAGTATTAACAACATTCAACCATAATGCATAAATATGAAGCAGATAAACACAACACCATAACACAAGGATTTTTACGTGGAAACCCTATTAGGGGAGAAACCACGGTGGATGGCCAATCCACAATTATGATCTGAGTATACTCAAATGAAGATTACAATAAGGGGAATACACTTACATTCAGGCACACTTCCTAGAGATCACTGCTCAAAAGGGAAGGCTCACTACCTTACAAAATGTTCAGATTAAAACCATCTGAGAGATTTGAACTGAAGTAGTAGCATCTACATATGCTTGATTACATTTTCGATTAGGCTCAAGACATGATCTTCTGTCCTACAGACTGATTATGCACTTCTGCTCTTTTATGCTCATACTCACAACACATATTCTTATGCATAAGTGAAACTATGCATTATCACTCTTCTCCTATGCTCTTATTCGCAATCCACATCAACACACACTTGATACACACTCCAAAATGATACGAACAATTCATATATATATATATATATATATCCGCAACATAGAGTTTAATTACATTATGTCAGATTCAATAGAACAAAAGAATATTTACATATGTCGGCTCAAATCATGAATAATATGCAATGTGTATCCTCAACGGTCAGCCACAACTTGGCTAGGACCCAATTAAAGATGCACAAACACAAAAGTACTTAATTAATTACTTCCCATACATCCATGACATGATACATTCATGAAGTTGGCTTCCATGCACTGATATACAAAAAATTACTCAATCGGATCTTCAAACTCGCACAAGGATCAATACGAGCCACTGCGCTTCAGTAGCAATAAATATAATATACCAAAAAACATTTCCTGAGATGCGCAACACAAATCAATAACATAAAATCTTCATATGGATCGATGAACATTGTACTACCAGATGCCCTGTTCTTTCTTGACAATCTTCAATCTATCTATCGGTATGATCGAATAATGATGTGTGTATCTGATCATCGATTAGGGTTGTCATCAATGACAACACCAAATTATAGTAGCAGTGTCTCTTGCCAACAACTTCTACTCTCTTTTTGCTTAATCTGATCACAAAGATCATTTCTCTTCTCCCTGGATTTAACAATCTGATCTTTCAATGTCTGAATGAATTTCTCATCATCCTTAAGATTCGCTCTTAATTCCTGGACTTCTACTTTAGACTGATCAAGATCATCAAGCACTACTACAAGATGTTGTTGAAAACTAATCAGATTCCAACACATTCCAAGATCCACCTCAAGTTGCTAAACTCCTTCCGAGGAACATAGCTCTGATACCAATTGTTGGAATCAAGGAACACTGAGAGGGGGGGTGAATTAGTGTTCTACAAATCTTAACCTTATTAATCTGATATTTAAATCATTTTAACATTTAACCAAAAGAAATATGCAAACACACAAAACAATCATCCAAGACACCATAACACAAGGAGTTTTACATGGAAACCCTATTAGAGGAAAAACCACAGTGGAGGTCAATCCACAATTTGAGTACTCAAATATAAATTTTACAAAATGGGAATGCACTTGCATTCAGGCTCGCTTCCTAAAGCTCACCGCTCAAAATAGAAAGGCTCACTACCTTACAAAATATTCAGATTAAGTCCATCTGAAGGATTGAACTGAAGGAATGGCATCTACTCATTCCTAGTTATAGTTTTGGTTAAGCACATTTAATGATTTCTGACCTTTTGTTTGGTTATGTTCTTTTGTTCTGCGCTACTCTACAATTCGCATCACAAATCCTTGCATAAGTGAATTCGCCCTACTATCCTTCTAAATTTCACATCACTCACTAACATACTTCACATCTCTTCTCTCAAAATGATATAACCAATTACTTATATATATTTGCAACTAAATATTCAATCATCCATATGTCGGCTTTAATAAAACATAAGATACTTTCCAACCGTCAGCTAAACCCACAAATGATTTTCAATGCACACCATCCAAAGTTGGCCACAGCATAGTGAGGACCTAAATAAACATGTTCGAACACAAAAACATTTAAGCAATTACTCCTTAAACATCTGCAACGGTTATATCCACCAAGTCGGCCTTCCAAAACTGATAAACAAAAAATCAATACATCGGATCTCCTAGATCATACACCAGTGAATGTGCACCCAGATGATTCTTGGATAAGATAGTACAAACATAAAAATACCTTTCTCTAAGATCCACAACTCAAAACTATAATTCGATGAAGTATACAGATCAACATATTTAACTTTAATCGGATACCCTGTTCTTCACTCTTACTTCTGGTAATACCCAGCTCTTTACTCTATCTTCTGGTATGGACAAATACTAAAGTGTGGACTGGATCAAAGACTTAGGTTTCCATCAATGACAACGCTAGATGCCATATGACAACACAAAGTTGGAGGTTTGATGCTACACCCTTAATATTAGTGTACATAGGGTTATGAATAGTTAGCTTGTGGCTATATTAACTCTTAATTAAGTCATGTTATCATTATGATATTGTTATTAAGTTATTTAAGTTTTCTTAAGGCTTGTATAGGGATATCTAAGTTGGCCTAGGTGATATCTTAGGCATAAATAAGGTATAAATAGGAGGTAGTTAGTCTTATTTTCTTATTTTCATCATATTGTGAATTGTGTTCTCATTAGAGATATTTGGAGGTTTTCCCCCTTGAAGTGGCTTCTTATTCTCAAGTATTTGTAGCATATTTCCTATCATTTTCTTCTATTATGCAAGTTATTTCATTACAAGTGGTATCAAAGCATGATCTTGGCACCGTAGAAGAAAGGTGTTTTCTTAATATTGGAGGTCATTTTGGGAAGATCATATCTCTCCCAATTTGGTGATTTTTTCTCTAATTTTAAAAGGGTTTTTGAAGAAAATATTCAAGAAGCTACAATACATATTTTAGAGGAATTGGAGTAGAATTGAATGATTTATTATATAATTAGGTTTTTTTCCCAATTTATTTGGAAAGTGCATATCTTCCTAATCCTACAGAACTAGTTATTGATTTTTAGTAGGTTTTTGTGGATATAATAGAGAATCCTATAGTCCATTTGTTAGATAAATTGAAGGAGAAATAAGTAATTAATTGTAAAATTAGGGTTTCCAAAAAATCACTCTAAAGGCTCCAAATTGCCAATTTCTTGGAGCTTTTTTTTGGGTAAGTGTCATCTTGGCCAGGCTAGTAAGTTATACTAAATTTTTTAGAGAATTTAAATTTCATTTGTGTGATTTATTCTAAAATTATTTGTTTTCATCGTGATGGGGCCTCAAAAAAGAGGCAAAACAAATGTTTTTTTATCGATAAAAGGCTTAGGCCTAGAATATTTATATTAGATATAAGATCAAAATTACAAAAAACCAAATTTATAGTACTGGTAAGTCTATATCATAGGTCACAATTCACATCTGGGTATATGTGAAAGTAAACAACAGTGCAATTAAACAAAAAAACATATAGTTCATCAACTTATCTATCTATAATATCCCTATTCCATCATATCATCTGCATTTTCATTTGCAAAGTGAGGTTTTACATTTATATCCAGCAAGTTATCTCCTTGACCTTCTTCAATTGCTTCTACATTACCCTCTGTAGGATTAATGTTGGATGTTGCAGCTGGAATTCTAGTATGGCGAGCTTGGTGGCCGAGGATGTAAGACAATGCATAATACTTTTCTTTGATCATGTCTATCATTTCCTGACCCAATTCAATTGAGTGCAACTGAATCATAGGCAACATGAGCCAAGGATTGTCATCATGTAACCCCTTCTTCACAACACTATACGCAGTTCCAAATCCTCTCTTTTATTTTAGATAGTTTCTCGAAAAGATTCTTGCAATATTTGCTTCTCCTTTATCCAAGTTATATTGTTGTACTACTTCTAAAAGATCCTCCTCTTCCATTGCCTTTGGTAAAACAACTACTGAAGAAACTATTCTTAATGCAACATAGGATTGTAGGAAATCTATGGAATTAGATAGAAAATTTGATAGCAAGTTAGATGGAAACAGAAGCTTGGGAGCATCTAGCCGAATAATTTCATCACCTATCATTGTTTTGATGCAATCCACCATGCTTGTACATGTTGTGTGAAAAACTTGAGCCATTTCATCTTCTGTCACCTCTTCTGAAAATGGGATTTCAAACCTTTTAACTCCAATTGGAATTCTAAAAAATTTAGTGTTGTATTCTCTTGCCATTTGTACTTGATATTTCACTAAAAAAAAATTGCATATAATCTTTGTAACTACAGAAGACAAGCAACAGAATTAGGTTTTACCATAGAATGTAATAAGGATGAGGTAATAATATAGGATATTACTTCCAATTAGGAAATTAGCAAGTTCAAGGAAGATATTTCATCAGTGCAGATGGAGATGAGTAGCTTAAGAGGAGATGTATTGAACATACAAAGCATGTTAAGTGCTTATATGAATGGACCAAGAAGGGAGTTCTCAAGCAACCAATTTGAATCATCCAAGTCAATTAATCTTGATCCAAAAATTAATTCTCATATGGGATCTAGGAATTTGATACCAAAGGTGGATATGCACAAGTTTGATGGTAAGTATCCACTAACATGGATAAACCAAATGGGGAATTTTTTTGATGTATATCAATTCCCAAATGGATAAAAGGTCACAATAGATTCCCTATATTTAGAACCAAATCAATTCATTTGGTATCGATGGCTTTGTACTCATTGACATAAAAAGGGTATCACCATCTCATGGTAAGTTTTTATGGAGGAGCTCCAATCACAGTATAGCTCAATAACATGACAAATAACTTCTTCATCCAACTAGCTAAACTTTAACAAATATTATATTAAAAAATTCCAAAATATATCCTTAAGAGTGGATCAATTATAGAGGAGAACTTGAATGATTTATTTTTGGGTAGTCTCAAGGATACCATTCAACATGAGGTATGCATGTTTAGTCCTAGCTATATATTTGAGTCTTTTATCTTAGCACGCATGATAGAGGAGAATTATTTGATTCCTAGAAAATAAGGGGATAATGTGATAAGAGAGAAAGGATATTCAACACCTTCTCTTCCTCAACCTACTAGGTTGACCCCACTACAAATTAAGGAGATGAGAGAAAAAGTGTTGTGTTTCAATTACGATAATAAATACAATTGAGTACATAAATGCATTGAATGAAAATTATTCTATATCAAAGGTCCAAGCGAGGAAGAAAAGGATGAACCAATATTAGTGGTTGAAAGGGAGTCAGATGGGGAATTGAACATGATTCCCAACCAATCATTTCTTGCCATGAAATTTAGCTTTTAGTACTCCACAAATTTTCAAGGTAGTCGATTTCTTAAAGAAGTAAAAAGTAGCAGTGTTGGTTGACTCAAGTAGTAATCATAATTTCATCAACAAAAAGTTGGCTAATCATTTAAATTCTTTTATATATCTAGCTCCAGAGTTTCAGGTCCTGATTGCAGATGGTGGTATTGTTAGTTGTTATGGAAAATGTTATAGCATTAATTTATCAATGGGAGATTATCACCTTGATATCCCAATGTATGCTATCTCCATAGGTCCAACAAACATTATTTTGGGAGTGCAATGGCTTACTACATTCAAAACAATTAAGATGAACTTTCAAGAACTATTCATGAGATTTCAATCAAAAGGAAAGATGGTAGAGCTAAGAGGATTAAAGGCATAGGTCCCACAAATGGTAAGCTCTCATCAAATGCACAAGTTTCTTAGGAAAGGAGTTGATGGATTAGTGGCCCAATTATGTTCATTAGAGGCCTATCAATCTAATGCTCCCACACATCTAGAATCATAAGTAACTATTGATCGTCACTTGGTATTTTTTGGAGATATACCTTAAGGATTTCCTCCTACGAGGGATCATGATCATGCCATACAACTAGTTCCAAGGATCCAACCACCCAACATCAGGTCTTATAGGTACCCACATATACAAAAAAGTGATATTGAAAATATTGTTGAGGAGATGTTAGAGGTAGGAATTATTAGGCATAGCTAAAGTGCTTACTCCTTGCCCATGATGATGGTGTGTAAGAAGGATGAAACTTGGTGCATGTGTCAGAACTATAGAGTGCTCAAAATGTACACCATCAAGGATAAATTTCCTATTATAATCATTGATGATTTGTTATATGAATTGAATGGAGCTATTTATTTTACAAAGTTAGACCTTAGATCATATTATCACCAAATTTGAATTAAGGAAGAATATATTTGTAAGATAACATTTAGGACTCATGAGGGTCATTATGAATTTTTGGTGGTGCAATTTGGTCTTACCAATGCACCATATTCATTTTAAATTTTGATGAATTCCTTTTTTTAATAAATTCTCGAGGAATCTTGTATTAGTATTCTTTAATGATATATTGATTTATAGCAAGAAATGAGAAGAAAAATTACATCATGTAGATCAAGTATTACAAGTACTTGAAGATCATCAACTCTGTGCTAAGCCACCCAAGTGTGTTTTTTCTCTTAATGAGGTGGAGTATTTGGGACACATAGTTTCACATGGAGTAAAGGTGGATCCCAACAAAATTAAGGCCATCATGAAATGGCCTATTCCCAAACCATTAAGAAATTTAGGGGTTTCTTGGGATTGGCGGGATAATATAGAATATTTATGAAGAATTATGGTTGTATAGAAACATCCCTCACAACTTTATTGAAGAAGGATTCTTTTCATTGGAATGAATCCACTAATGCAACATTTGAGAGATTCAAGGAGGCTATGTGTATAACTCCAGTTCTGGCCACTCCAGACTTCACCAAGGATTTTATTGTGGAATGTAACACTTCAAGTAATGGTATAGGATAAATACGCATGTAGGAGGTTTGTCCAATTAATTTTGAGAGTCATCAATTAAAGGGTAAGAATCAACTCAAACCTATTTATGAGAAGGGAGTGTTAGCTACTTTTCATGCAATAAAACAATGGAGGCCTTATCTAATGGGTAGAAACTTCAAGGTTAAGACAAATCATGATAGTTTAAAATATGTTTTGGAACAAAGATTATCTTCTGAAGACCAACAAAAATGAGTCTTTAAGATGTTGGGATATGAATTTGAGATTGTATATAAGAAAGGGAAGGAAAATGTTATGGCAGATGCACTTTCTAGGAAGGATGAAAAAGATGAAGCCTTAGTATGTTCCATTTCAATATTACAAGCAGAGTGGGTGGAAGAAGTTGAAGTAGAGTGGCATTGATGTTGCTACAAGTAATCCCATTCAACAATTAAAGAGTGATCTGAGTAGCTCAAAAAATTTGTTCGAAGGGAGATACTCTATGGTATAAAGAGTGATTGTATCTTTGTAATAACTCCATTGTTAAACACAAGATTCTTATAGAACCTCATGAATCTCCAGTTGGTGGTCATTAAGGATTTTTGAAGACATATTATTGAGTCAAACAATTCTTTTTTTTGAAAGGGATAAAAGGTGATGTTCACATTTTTGTGGCTAAATATTTGGGTTGTTAAAGAAATAAAGAGGAGACAATTAAGACACTGGGTCTCTTACAACCCTTAGTTATTCCTAGCCAATGTTGGGAAGAGGTATCCATGGACTTCATCACAAGGCTTCTAAAATATAAAGGTTGTAATGTCATCATGATAGTATTAGATTGCATCAATATGCATGTTTCATTGCATTGTCACATCCTTTTACACCAAGTACAATGACAAAAGCTTTTTTAGATAATATACAAAATTTATGTGGTACACCTAAGGTTATTGTCAGTGATTGTGATCCTATCTCTACTAGTCACTTTTGGAAAGATTTATTCTCATGTTTAGGTACTTAATTGGCTCATAGTTCTTCATATCACCCTCAAAATAATAGGAAAATTGAGGTTGTTGAAAAGTGTTTGGAAGGATATCTATGTTGTTTCACTTCAAATAAACAATCTTAATGGGTAGATTGACTACCACTAACAGAATGGTTGTATAACACTTCCTTTCATAGCTCATCAAAATGTCTTCATTTATGACACTAAATGGATATCAAACTCATTTCATCACATCATCATTGAAGGTGTCACCAAGAGTTCAGGTAATGGAGGTCCAATTGCTTCATCAACAACATGTACTCTCAGGACTCAAGGAGAATTTATCCATGACACAAAATTGAATGAAGCAACAAGTGCACCAACACAAGAGTGAAAGAATTATTTAAATTTGGGGATTAGTTCTTGATATTGAAGCCTTATAAGCAAATTTCATTAAAGCAACAAAAAAAGCACAAGAAGTTGTCTCCAAAATATTTGGCCCATACAAAATCATGCAAAATATAGGTAGTATTGCCTACAAGTTGGAGTTGCCACCAACAACAAAGATAAATCCAATTTTTCATGTTTCTTGTTTGAAGAAGGTAATTAGGCATAATATCCCTACTCAAACAATATTACCAGAGCTTGATGAAGAAGGAAGAATCGTATTGGAACTAGAGTGCATCCGTCAAACATGCACAAAGAAGCTAAGAACTAGAACACTCACTGAGTATCTCATCTAATGGAAGAATTTACCAATTGAAGATTCCACATGGGAGGGTGAGGAGTTCATTCAGAAGAATCCACACTTGATTAGCATTGAGGACAATGCTTCACTGAAGAGGGGGCCATGTTACACCCTTAATATTATTGTAGATAGGATTATGAATGGTCAGTTTGTGGCTATCTTAACTCTTTATCAAGCCATTATCATTATTATATTGTTATTTAGTTATTTATGTTAGCCTAAGGCTTGTATAGAGCTATCTAAGTTAGCCTAAGTGATATCATAGGCATAAATAAGGTATATATAAGAGGTGACTTGAGTCTTATTTTCATATCATATTGTGAATTATGATCTCATTGGAGATATTTTGGAGGTTTTCCCCCTCAAAGTGTCTTGTTATTATCAAGTATTTGCAGTATATTTTCTATAATATTCTTCTATCATGCAAGTTATTTCCTTACATTTGATGTTATAAGATTACCACGATACTCTAATTTAGTGTTATATCTTTTGGTTGTGACTATTAATCTAAGGAATCACCACCATTGGAGTCTTATATGAAGGTTTGGATATTGTTCGTTTGTTGTATGTGGTGCCTTCTAGTCACCAACTCTAGTTTGTGACACTAGTCAAGTATGATGATCATTATACAAGGTAAGAAAATTAAGAATATTATAACTATGTTTTTATAAAAAAAGTGTTTGTTTAGTGATGATTTCCATTTATTAAGAAATTATTATAATTTTTTTAAAGAAAGTGTTATTCATAGTATATGTTTGAATTTTTTTAGTATTGTGTCAATATTGACAATTTAAAATCAATCCAACATTTACACTTTAAACTTGAGTTTCAAAATCCAAAATAAAAGAAAAAAAAACTTCAAATCAACAAACCAATAGGGGACTTTACAAAATGACTATGAAATACCATTGGTAGCTACCATAGATTGCAAGTCATAAGGCCTTGGTGGTGAGAAAGAGGTTATTTTATTGGCCAATTTTTGGTAGCCAAAATGTCACAAAGTGTAAGCTAAAGACTGTTGGTTGAGAGATGGCTCCTAGATTTACATTTTAAAAAATATGATAAACCACAATACAATAATCAAGTAGGTATTTTTTTAATAATACAACGAGTTTACCAATTCTACTTATATATAATATAATCCTATAACCCTCTTATTCAAACTATGTCAAAATTTATAGTTATATCAAATCTTGTCTCTCTCTTAATAAATATTTTGATTACTTTGTAAAGTCCATGGTCATCAATCATGTAGCAATAACAATTTTCTCAATGCAAGGTTCAAAACCTAATGTGATTATTCTCTACAAAATCCTTTTATGATCTTACTTTATTCCAGAGAATACATGATTTGAAATTAAGATTACCTAGAAAAATTCTCAAAGAACCTAGGCTTGCACCCCAATATTACCACAATAGCATTGGATATTCAAAACAATTTATTTTTTTATGTTTATTTTTTTTTATGTTAGGGGTTACAAATTACCTTTAAATGATGTGAAGATTTGAATTCAACACATTGCCTTCTCAATTGCAAAACCAAATTTATGCTCTATATTGTAATTTGTCCACTTAATAAGTGAAAAATAAAGCCACCTTATTTATAGAAAAAAGATTATCGCTTAATAAGAATGATTTAAAATGATGTGTATAATTTAGAAAAGAAGGGCCCATATCCACTCCTCACTAGCCTTTGCATTCTCTTTACACTATACAAATAAATTATTTGCATAAAAAAGTTTTGGTATGAATCACTCATAATTTAATGAGCTTACTTTGTGGAAAGAAGTTAAATAATATATAATTACTATAGACATCTTAAATGCATTTACATACAACTTGTTGCATTTCAAAACTACAAATAATATAATTTAAAATAGAATAAAGTTTGTGGAGTAGTGATTGCTCAGGAAGAGTAATCTCAACTCTAGCTAGTGGCGAGGAAGTCAGAGTTTGTAGCAACTTAAGGTAATTTATTTATTTTTTATTTTGTTTGCAAAATATAAGTGTAGTTATTGACATGCACATAAAATTGTTGTGTGTACTCTTCATGGGACCACAAGGCTTATCTCATTTTTTCAACAAATTTTGACATGCAAGTTGGATAAAATATTTTTCTAAAATTTAATTAAGTTTTACTCTATATTTTTTAGTCTCGTGCTTGATGCATTTGTGACTTAATTCATAGGTTTATTTTATCCTTGAAATTCAGTAACTATGGGCATGCATAAGAAATGGCGTGTTTTTGTATAAGGTTTATTTTTTAGAAAGAAAAAAGATGATCAATAATATATTACTTTTGAAATTTGGAAAATGATTGAAGTTGTTAATCTTGATTTGAAGTGACTATACATATTATTGATTATTTAAAAGCTCTTATTTCTTCCACCACTTACCAAAATTAAGATAATTCCAATGGCATGTTTGAAGGAGATTTAGTTATAGTACATCAATGAACTCTAAGTTGTTGAGATGGTTATGTTTCTTCTTGTGAAATTTTTGAATTTATAGTATGGATTTTAGTTCAACAAAGATTTAGGGTGTATATACAACTTTATGACAGTGTATCCATATCTAAAGTAGAGGAACTTCCAAAAACCAAGTGGGAGGGTTCAATTATGAGGGATGATTTCAATTGAAAATTCTAGTTGGCCAAGTGTGAATTAGGTTGGGTTCTTAGGCAAGCTCAAATAGAAAAGGAAGATGAGATTAAGCACATTGAATCATTGATAGAGCTATCAATCATATTTTATCTGGTAAAATGATATTAGCTTTAAAATATCCATGAATTATCTATACGAACCAATTTTCCTCTCTTTCTATAGCAACATCTCCAACCACATAAAGTTTCACTATTTATAAAAAAAATATGAGGCATTCATTTTAATTTCTTCATCTTTCTTAGCTTTCTATGGCAAAATCTCCAACCATAAAAAGTTTTAGTACTCTTGAAAATATGAGGCATTTGTTTTAGTTTCTTTTTTAGGTTCCATTAATCCACCCTTTATCATTTAAGTTTTTTTAATCAAGGTCAAATAAATTATATATCTCATTTTGCTATATGCTCTTTTGAAATTTTATATTTTGAAGACTCTCTTAATTAACAATAGAAATGTAAATGCTCTTTTGAGTTTTTCATCAAGTGATAATTAGTTGAGAACGTATCCTAGAACCTCTAATTTATATTGAAAGGAATTTATTGACTTTTAAGGATGCATTAAATTTTGAAGTATAAATCCTATATAGTTTTTTTCTAGTCAATCCATCTAAATACACCATTAAATTATGATTTTCATATTTTTTTAAATAAAATTTATTTGTAATTATAATTGTTCAAGGAGAACACGCAATATGTATTTAGGATTTGTCAATTTTTAGTTGGCAATTGAAGAGTTAGACATACTGAATTGTGTAGGTCAAGAAATTTTTAAAAAGTAACAATTTTTAATTATATATATTATAATGGTGAAATTTGCATATTTGTGTTATTTTGATAAGTGACCTAATTTTGTGTAAATTTGACCTTAATTTGTTACCCTCTTGTTCTTTTGTCCACTTTTTTCTTCTACGCACAAATCAAATTATATTTTTTAACATATTATTTTTTATATAATTTTCTATCAACGTAACCATTGCATCTCTTTCAAATACAAATATTAGATTTTATTTAAATTGAAACTCTCTAAAAAAAATATATCAAGGGAAAACTTCTCGTTGAGAGAGCCTCCCCTCAAGAAGTAGATAGAATGCTAGGATGAAATGAGTAGTTGCACTCACATTTTTTTTAAGCTAGGTGTGTGCCAACAAGATGAGTTAATTATGTTTATTACGCCGTAGGCATTCCCTCTATGGAGTCTCCTCAACTAAATCTTTAAATCAACATCTCAATTTCATTCAGTAGGTATGCAAGACCATTAATTTAATTTGGATCATTAACATCAAATCAACCAACTATCATTTTTACTATAGTTTTTTGTCACTTTTACTGTGGTTTTTCTCTTTCAAAGCATTTAGTGTGTTCACCCGCTGTTGGAAAAATCACGTCGCTTAACATGCATTTAATATGGAAATTGGTAGGTAATAAAATTCCTCCAATCTCTAAATGTGTTGGATTAAACTTAAAAAATATACGAGTTCCCTTTTAAAAAGTATAGCAAAAATTTGTGATATGATTTAATTTTATTAAAGTTTCATAATTTATAATTAGTTTATAATTAAAGTGAATATTAGTTTCTTAATTTATAATTAGTTTATTATTAAATTGTATATTAACATATTTAAATATTTAATAAATAATAAATTGCATTATATATATTATATAATGTATGTGTATAGTATAGAATATAAATATAAATCTAATTATTACTATGATTTAAGGAAGATAATATATAATATAATAAATAGTAATAATTATTATTTATAACAGTTTTATATTTGTATTAATAGATATATACTATATATATTAATAACATATTGTATTAAATTTGTATGTTAATTGTATTTATACTATATAAAATTAGCAATTGCGTGCAGTGACATGCAACGATGAGCTGATAAGCGGAGGAGAAATCGAAATTGTAGGGATTTGTACATGCATAGAAGGAATTAAAGAGGGGAATGTTGCAAGTATGGATGTGTTTGATGGTGTTTTCATTAATGTTGTCATTGATGTCAATATAGTTCAGGTTGTGTATAGATGGTATTTATATAGTTGAGATATTGTAGAAGTTATTAGAGTACATGGAGCTATATTTATGAAGTTGTAGTTGTGTTTTTGCCAAGTGCTTTTGAGAAAATTTGAGAAATAATGAAGGAAATGTTGAAGTGTATGCTCTAAGTGTGCTCTAGTATTGTGCTTTGTATTTCTTCTATGTTGATCAAATGCATGTGTGGATCTGTAAGTATGTTCATAAGCTTCAATGGATCATATATCCTGAGTTTTAGCTTTTGGGTCGATGGAGAGTAGAAGATGTGTTCACCGGTGTGTGAACTAGTTTGGCAGAACTATCTGTTATGGACTAGGAGAAATGTTTTTGCTCCGCAGTCTTCTGATATTTGGTTTCAGATCTTACAAATTCGGGAGATGACTCTTTCTGATGGTTTCTTTTTTTTGAAAAATTTGCTTGTGGTTTGGTGCTCTGGAAGACCTGCTCCAGAGCTCATGTGTTTTTGCTAGTTGGTCCAGGTGCACTGGTGAAGAGTTCTCTATGAATGAAGTGTGTTGTAATTGTTGTGGATGTACTTGAGGTGTTCTCAGAATTGGTAAAATGTCTGGTGAAGCATGTTGAGTGATCCACGTGTGATTATCTTGTTGGAGATGCATGTACTTCAAAGATCATTGGTGTTTTCATTAGGTTTGGTCAACCTGGTGTCTACACGTTACATTAAGTTTTTGCGTCGACTTAAGAAAGAATTTGCTTGATCCAAGATGTTGATTGGGTCCTAAATTAAATATGTAATTGGTCCTCTCTCATTATTATCCACCATGGGAATGTTGAGTAGCCGACCTAGTTTGAATTTGTAAATGAAATTATATAGCTGACCTTGGAGAATTTTTCTAAGGTTGAAGATGGTATAAAATCAAATCAAGTTGTAGTGAATTTAATATCCATCCATCCACGAATAGAGCAAGTGAGTGAAGTGTGCAAACAAGTGGGAATAGAAGAGAGTGGAAGAACAAATTGAGGCAACAGTACTTCAATGTGTTAGATTCCTGAAAGCAATGAGTTGATGGTATCTACAATCTTTTGATCAAGTTGTGAATGTGTGGAACCCTAGTGGTGGATCTTCATTTATCTCTTTTTATCTTCTATAGGCAGTGAGCCTCCTTTTTGGATAGTGATTCCTTTGAAGGTAGTGAGCCCTTGCATCTAGGTAGTGAGCCTTTGTATCTAGTATTGCATTACTACTATATTGTGATTTAATCCTCACTGTGGTTTTTCCCTCATTGGCTTTTCCACGTAAATCTGGTGTCTCTGGTGTTTGCCTTCTATTATTTGCATTTCATGTTTACACTTAATAATAGATTGAAGTTAAGGTGAAAAGATTAAGTTTATAAGTAAAGTGATTCGATACAACTGATTCACCCCCCCCTCTCAGTTGTCTTGTGCATTTCGACAAGGGATGCTAAGAAAATCTGGGAGAGACAATTGAAGATGAATGCACAATTGTTATCGTGACCATATAGAACAATATGCGGGCAAGAAAATGGTGCTTTAAAATAATACATAAGTGCATAAAAGGAAAATTTAAAGAATTTGGGAACAGTTTATTGACAACCAATAGATAAAATTAACACAAATAATAGCCATTGAGGGAAGATAAATTTGAATTGAGTTTTTCAATACAACTATGCATAGGAGAATATTTTGAAGTTATTTAAAATCCCAAAAATATTCCATGATAATCGAGAACAACCATAGTCAATGTTATAAATGAAGAGAAAAATTTCTATCAAATGGAAGTGTGAAGCATTTAACAAATATAAATATCCCATATTGGCAATCACTAGTTGTAGGTTGCTTCTTTGATGATATGATCATTATCATTATGTCCATTACAGTATTCTTCTTATCACTGAATTTGTTTGTCTTGAGTATGTTTTGCAAAAATCAAAGGAAAATGTGAAGTTTAGTGCGATGAACATGTGTCATTCTTAGACAATATCTAAATTCTAGGAAATATAAACAATTCTATAATTTATAACAAATAATATGTAATGCACCTGCAATAGAAGAGATCAAATAAATAAGATGTAGGCATACTTTGTGCATGCAGCAGGATGCAGTATGTTTACGATTATAAGTCCCATATAATTTTGTTTCGGTGCCTGAGAATTTTGTTGACTTGAAATCAGTGTTATACATTTTTGAAAGTATACACATTTGTATCATTTATGACAAATAATTTTAAATGTATTTGTGAAATAAGAGATGGAATAAAGGACATATAGCCTTACCTTGTATATAAATGGAATGTAGTTGCAACTCATATACCATGCCAAACATGTGATCACAAATCTATTTAGCATTATGGAAATCTATAGTTAAATTTGAGAATGTTTGCAATCTAAAATGGTTTCAATCAAATATAGTTACACATAGATGGTTCAAAGGCAATATCACTGGCAATGGCATCATTGACTGAATATCGCAACAACTTTGGGTTGTGTGTGCGTAAGAAGCCTAAAAACTGGGTTGAGACATTTTAGTATGATCTATACAAAAATTACAAAATTAAATATAAATGTTATATGGTCAACCAAATAAGAGGAAGGAATTCAAGTTTGTCATTAGAGGAGAGGATAAGCATAATGCAAGAATTGAACAACTTCTCTTAGTAATCACCATAGAAGCAAAACTTTGGCTAGCTTGGCGGGAGTGGTTGCAACTGCACTATAGAAGAATTTTTTTATTATGCAAGGCGACCAAGCTATTTGTTGGGAATAAGCATGAATGGTTGCACCAAACTCTTAGTTTTGTTGAGATGAAATCATGGCATTTGTTTGATTCATAAGAGTTTTCCAATCAGCTTGAGATGCTTGAGAATTTTTAATATTCAAAAGGAGTCTACGGAACTCTTGTTGTGTATCAGACTATCCATGTTGGCGAAAGACTGTGTCAAGCGTGACAAAAAAATTAAAAGTGTACCAAATATCCAAGGTTGTGGAGTGAGAAGCGTAGATAGGCTTGTCCAAAATAGGTGGCAATTGTGCGAGGTTACCCACAAGTATAACAGAGGCACCACCAAATGGTTGCATATGTCTAGCAAGAAATGCTTGCTACAACCAACTATCTATTTTGAGTAACAACTTGGGTCCCAAGAAGCTAATTTCATCAATTAAGATGTACTTAATATGTTTGAAGTCCTATTGAAATATGGCCAATGGTTGTCCTTTCAATAGATTCATATCTCTAATTGGTATCTGAAGAGTTGCATGCATTGTAGAGGCACATATATTGTAAGTGGCCACCCCCATTGGTGTCAAAGCAAGCAAAGGATTCATTCTCCAATTTGGCGATGTATTTAGTGTTCTTTGGATGTTGTTTATAAGAAATAATTTACTTGTACCTATAGTACCTTGAATAATCATACACAATGGTGATGATGAAGATGGGCCAAGGCGGTGTTGTTTAATGACATTTAGAGCAAGCATTTGCTTAGGAGATAGCTAATGACAAAGTGCAGTTGCAACAGGTGGGCAAAGACTATCTTTAGTTGTATGCAATTTACTTGTTGAGATGAACTCTACAATAACATTATATAGATTCTCGGGAACATGGTGTGTGTCCCACATGTGATTTAAATCGAAGTCTCATCTACCTAATAGTTGCAGTTGGTCCAAGTAGACACCGTTTGTAGCACCAAGGCGAGAAAGCAATTCCCATTCATATTCATCTACGAGAGGCAGAGATTGGGTATTGTCGGTATCACTATCACCTTCTTCTGGACTGGTGGGGGGAGCAATAACTCTATTGACATGCCAAGGGTGATAGCCAACAACATGAAATAGCCTCCAGTTCTGTGTTATACGATCTTTGGTGAGTCCTATATCTACTTCGACATTTTGGAAATGCTTGTATAGAAGCAATTCCGACCAAAAAAATGTTTCAAAGGTATCACAATGCTCAGGAGGGGTAGACTTGAATAGTGGGTAAACGTTGATCATAGCAGGGTGTGGTCACAAGTACCAAGCCCTGCCTTTGCGATTTTTTTGATGTGTATAGAATTGTGTAGATTGAATAAGGGATATAGTGTCCATCTCAGCTGGTCTTTGCATGTAACAATGAATATAGCTACTTGCAAGATCTTCACCATTATCAGCTATTTTCAAATGGTGGAAGGTTTTCCTACTCGTGCTCAAAGATAGGAAATGTTGTCTTGACATGACAAGGGGCAACTTTTGCAGCATATGGCATGTTTCTTGTCCATCGATGTCACGATCTACAACCAAGTTCATCATGAACTTCTGATAGACAAGCAATGCTTTATCCTTAGATGAATTTGTATTTACAAGCCTCTACAAGATATCAATATAGCTTTCAGACTTTGATGCATATTTGAAAATGTAGTTTAGCACAATTTGTCTTGACAAGACTGGCTAGCAATCAACGTTTTCTCGCTAGATCACAGGCATCTCAGGGTTGTGGATATTAAGGTGCTTATTATTTCTCTAGCTTATAGGATTTATTTGCTTCATTGTCAATTGCCAATGTCAATGATGGTTGTGCATTTCATGGAGCTTTGTAGCGAAATTGTAATTTTTGGCCTTTTTTTGTAAGGCATGTACATTGAGTACATTTAGTATGCCTTTGCACCGTGTTCACCAACTATTTGTAATCCTTCATTGGGTCCATACAAGCAATTTGTGAAGTGTCAAGTAAACACGAGTCCTCCAGAGAAGAGTGGTGGACTCTTGATATTAGCTATTATGGGGAACGAGGATTCCATGTTGAAACATAGCAATCGAAGAAGCTTTTTGCCTGTTGAACTCCGTGTGGGTTGGACTAGTCAAGCATGTCCATATTTGGGGCACTTGGAAGCCACAAGAAACCATGGACATGTGTTGATCCACGATGTTTCCACTCATACCTATACCAATAATTCTTTGTATGGAAAATCCTCTCAAGAACCTCGTCACAGAAAATGGTGAACCGCAAGTGCATGTAAAAGGCTGTTATATGTGGGTTTTGGACAACATTGTCTGTGAAGCATCTATGGGAGTATGGCATATGTGGTTGAGCACCAGGATCAAGTACCTTGTGCAAATCAGGCCATGTTTTTGTTTGCGGAGCTCAGAGTGAAAAAAAGAGTCGGTGTCCCAAGCTGGTGGATCATTACAACAAGCTCTTGCCAACACTTTCCCCAATATGAGTGCATCCCTCATAAGGATGAACCAAAGAAAATGAGTTGGTTTTTTATCTAGGTGTCTGATGCATCTCGAAGCAGTTGTCACAGTGCAACCACAGACTTTGGGATCCTTTCTTCCAAGTTTGTTTTCATGAAAACGGAAGCTAATTGCTCACTTCGATGTCTTGTTATTAAATTATAAAGGTAATATCTAAATCTAGCATGCCTCTCAAATCTATTATCATGGTGTCTCATCAAGTGCAATGCATATTCATGTAAGTGAATTTGTATGCTTCTCAACTATAGGGGCATCGCTATTCCAGTGGGGAACAATGTTCGAAAATCCATGCTTAATAACCCTTCTATATTATATTCATTGATAGGGTTAGAATTTATCTCAGGCCAAGGCAAAGTATCTTGACTAATATCTTCAATTTGCAAGGCATCTTTGATTGCCTGCAATTCCCGAGGAGGGTTGGGCAACAATGGAATAAATATGTTGGAAGAATGAAGAAGATCATATCCCTTGTTAACAGTTTTGTTGTCATTGATGTCACCATGATATATGAGTTGCAACTGTAAGACTCTAAGTCACATTAATCTAGTATTCTAAACCGGTAATACAGGATCAGCCTCCGGCATTAATTTTCTCTAGAATTCTCTTCGGTAATTAGCCACTACTTCAATTTTTGGGAAATGATCTATGAATGAAAAATGCATGCATGGACAAGAATTCGTTAGCACAGTTGTTCGTGCTTATCACCAGTATCATTTTTTTTGTTTACAATTTTTCTATTAGGTATATTGTTGGCTGACCTATCAAGCGAATAAAGATGGAATAGATTAAATTTTGTTTGTGTAATCCACGCCGACAAGTTGTAGTGTGCCACACGTTTTAATTATTGTTGAGAAGATTATTAAGTTGGCCTGATTGTTATCTTTGGACAATCAAATATATATATATATACAAGATGTTTTTGTAGAGTTGGACATGAGAATGTGTGTGTGATGTTGAGTGAATACTAGCAGATTATATATGAAAGAAAAAAGGGTGAAGGGTGATCTGCTGGCATGCGAATTTTCTTGAACTACAAAGGAACTGAATCTGCACTTGAGGTGTACCTCCATCAGTTCAATTCTGGCGGTTAGCCATTTTTTTTACTTCATTTCTATAGGCAGTGAGCCTCCCATTTTGGATAGTGAGTCCTAGTAGTGATCCACCCTTTTGTAATATCTTATAACTAGTTATACTATATTGTGAGTTAATCCTCACCGTGGTTTTTCCCATTCTGGGTTTTCCACATAAAAAATTTGGTGTCTCTTGTGTTATGTGCTTCATATTTTGTTGATGATTCTACCTATCTTAATTATCATATGCTTCAGATTGACTGGATGGTATTTGTTCAATAAGTTTAAGAATATATTGATTCACCCCCCCTCTCAGTATATTGGACTTTTAACAATTGGTATTAGAGCTTGGTTCCTCTGGAGAAGTCTAACAACTTGAAGGAGATCTTGGAGATTGAACAAATGGATGATAATATAGAACTCCAAACAGCCCTTGATGATCTTGACAAAGCTGAAAATGAGAATAAAGATCTGAAAGAGAATCTTGATGAAGTAAATGAATGTGTCCGTAAATTGAAGAAACAATTAAGGAAATTCAAAGAGAGACATAGAGAATTCAGTGACCAATTAAAACAAGCAAATGAAGATATTACCAGACTGGAGCTGCAAGTGGAAGAAAATAAGAGGATTAAAGAGTGCTTGAATACAAAAATGAAGAAAAAGTTTGATGAATGCTCCAGACTTGAACAAGAAGTGGTAAATCTGAGAGCAAAACTAGAAAAGGAAAAAGTATGTGAGGAAAATTTCAAAACAAGCTCCACCAAGCTTGATGAATTGATTGTAGGATAGAAACCTTCTAAATACAAAGGAGGATTGGGATTAGAAATAAGTGAAAGCTCTAAAGTAGTAAATGATCAAAAGACTCAAGATAAAGGGAAGCAGAAAAGAAATCCGAGAAGAAAACCACTTGTCAGACAACCAAATGCACAAAGGTACCCATCTTTCAATGACACTTTTTTTTCTTGCAACAAGTTTGGGCATAAGGCAACTGAATGCAGAAGCAGGAGAATAATTTTTCTAGTTCTTTCCCTGAACAGAGTTATGCCTATAATAAGTTTGGACATAGAGCTAGAGAATGCAGAACTCAGATGATGAAATGGTTTAATGGAGGAAGGATGAAGAAGCAAAATTAGAATAAAAGGAGATGGAAGAAAAGAATACAAAAGAAGAAAATGCAGAAGAAGAGAATGTAGAGGAAGAAAAAGTAGACGAGGAAGAAGAAAACAGAAATGAAGAATTAGATGGAATTGTTGGAAATAATGAAGAAGTATCCCAACAAGTTGTAGAATCACAAAATTCCACTAGAAAATCTTCCTTCAGTGATGATTTCTTGAAGGGATTGTTTTCTAAGCAGATCAGGTTCCAACTGGTAATTCCTCTAAAACTCCTGCAACTTCCAATGAATCAAGGTTATACATATATGAACAAGATTTCTCTAGTACATAAATTGGTATTAGGTGACATATTTCATGCGTACATTAGGAGAGAAATCTTAGAAATGCATCAAAAAGGGACTGAGCTTATTGAAGATGCCATTAAGGCCCTGCAAGATGTTACACCATACATTTGTAGATAGATCTCTCTCTGGTTGAGAACTTGAAGCTTCTATTGGACTCCTTCAAGGATCATGCCACATGACTTGTTGAGAAAACAAAATAGGATGCAGAAGAGAAATTGAGTGATAAAAGGTCGTTGATACTTCATGACAAATGTGCCTCGGCATATACCAATGTAGAGAAGAGCCTTCAAGCTGTGAAGGCTTGTGAAGCTGAAGCTAATTATGTGTTTGCATATTGTATAAGGTGGCTTGATGCCACTCAAAGCATAAAATATCTCATGGAATCCATTGAGTCCCAGTTGACCGTTGTCTCTGGAACCGATAATGTATCAATGGACAGAGATAGATCAACTTGGAATGTTATTTCTGCACACAGAGAAAAATTATTTATGTTACAGAAGCAGAAGGAAGAAATAATCAGAAAATTCAGCTTGCTTGGTGATAATGTGAGGATGGAGTATGCCCTGGTAGCCAATGCTTTGGCTAACATTGAAAACTTGGATAAGATCAATCTGACTCCAAATACTCCGGATGAAGCTGAAGAAAATTTTATTGCTTTAGAATCTTTGAACAAAACTCTAGTGTCTGCGAAGCAAAGTTGGGAGAATGGCAAAGCGGCCTGGCAAGGCATTCTTCAAGAAATACAAAACACTTCCTCCTCCGAGTAGGATTTTTTCTATTTTTACATTGCTTAAGATAACTCCTCAGAGGGAGTTCAAAAGTTTGATTCTATGTGTTTTCCAGACCATGTGTACATATATTTCATATTTTTATTCGATCTTTGTCCTTGATGTCAAAGGGGGAGAAGAGGAATGAGAATTAGAGTATATTCTGTATAGTTTTGTATATTCCTTTTGGTACATGTTTCCATCAATGACAAAGGGGGGTATTGTTGGAAGAATGAAGAAGATCATATCCCTTGTTAACAGTTTTGTTGGCATTGATGTCACCATGATATATGAGTTGCAACCGCAAGACTCTAAGTCACATTAATCTGGTATTCTGAATCGGTAATAAAGGATCAGCCTCTAGTATTTTTCTCTGGAATTCTCTTTGGTAATTATCCACTACTTTAGTTTTTGGGAAATGGTTTGTGACTGATAAATACATACATGGATAGGAATTCGTGAGCACAGTTGTTCGTGGTTATCACCGGTATCATTTTTGTTGTTTACAATTTTTCTATTAGGTATATTGTTGGCCAACCTATCAAGCGGATAAAGATGGAATGGATTAAAAAAAATTTGTGTAATCCATGCCGACAAGCTGTAGTGTGCCACACGTTTTAATTATTGTCGAGAAGATTGTTAAGCTGACCTGATTGTTATTTGTGGACAATCAAATATATATACAAGATGTTTTTGTAGATTTGGACATGAGAATGTGTGTGTGATGTTGAGTGAATACTAGCAGATTATATATGGAAGCGAAAAGGGAAAAGGGTGATCTGTTGGCATGCGAATTTTCTTGAACTACAAAGGAACTGAATCTGCACTTGAGGTGTACTTCCATCAGTTCAATTCTGGCGGTTAGCCATTTTTTTTACTTCATTTTTGTAGGCAGTGAGCCTCCCATTTTGGACAGTGAGTCCTGGCAGTGAGCCACCCTTTTGTAATATCTTATAACCGGTTATACTATATTGTGAGTTAATCCTCACCGTGGTTTTTCCCATTTTGGGTTTTCCACATAAAAATTCCAATGTCTCTTGTGTTATGTGCTTCATGTTTTGTTGATGATTCTGCCTATCTTAATTATCATATGCTTCAGATTGATTGGATGGTATTTGTTCAATAAGTTTAAGAATGTATTGATTCACCCCCCTCTCAGTATATTGGACTTTTAACAAAATGATGATGAGTCCTCAAGCCTAGCTTCCTCATCAGCAGCAAATTTTGAAGTTGCTACTGGTTCAACTATTCTGTACTAGTTCTTTCACTGTGTGCAAAATATTGGAGATGTGAGTACTTGTATCAGGCAACAAATTTAAAGCATCACAATCAATTGCAACATCACTATAGTATGGATCATTTTCAATTTTGTATATCAATGCAGCCATGATATTATGTTTGTCAACATAGCAATCATAGTTCATTCCCTGAATGTTAGTTCTTCAAAAAATCACCACTTCAACATCATGTAGGAGATGTGGCAACAAATTTGCAATGGTTGTGATGTCTTGAGGGAAGCTTATAGTATGGCCATTATATTTGTATTGGCCTCCTCTAGCATGGGTCACTTGCAAAACTAGAGCAACTCTAGCTATAAGCATTTCTTCAACCTGAGTCAGCTTTGCAAGGACAGGAATTTGTGGTCCTGGGTCCATCTTATTCATTGAACTGAATCGTTGGACACCCTTTTTAGAAGCATAATGCGGGCTAACGACATTTGTGTTGGATGCTCGCACTTTCATGCCGACATAGGTTTCCTTGCAAATGCTACAAATTTTCAAATCGGACAAAGCATCAATGCATCGGCAGAAGGATTTCATTGCAACACAAAAAGGATCTCCAAACATATTGTTAAAATAGTGATGGGCTGACGACGCAAATGGAAATCCATGCCCAGCAAGGTTGTGTTGAGATCCATAGCCGCCCATTGTTGAGGAACCTTCACTAGGAAGTTATGTGCAAGCTGCCAAGGGATGGAGGGTGTGGGACTATAGAAGCCAACATTTGTTTCTAACAAGCTCGGTAGCAATTGTGATGCGGCCTCTTGATTAGGCGGGGCCAAGCAAGGAGAACTATGGTGACTCTTTGTTGCAAGTATTTGGCCCGACGACTTACATAGATCCGGTCTCTATGTTGCACATAATAAAGTTGGTTTCTTTGGCTCTTTGTTGCCTTTTTTTGGTCCACACTTGATGTAGGATTGGAACTTGAACTGGGTTGAGGATCCTACAACCATAATATGAGGAAAACAATAAAGTGTTTGCAAACACCAACTTAAAGAACAATGGTATAGCTAAAAATATTAAGCCAACTCAAAACATCACAATTGTTTAGTAGCATGATGGACAACAAGAACCAAGAGGAGAAGTTCTAAACACAGGTGCATATGGGTGTGATGGACAGGAAGCAAGAAAAGCAGAAGTTGCAAAGATGTATATATATATATATATATATATATATATATGTATCAACAAGTTTAAATGTATATGTATATGAATGTTGTTTGTAACTAATTTCACATATATACATGTCCACATATAAAAAAAAATATTCAAAGAATAAAAAATAGAGCAGTTGTCTCAATGTATAACCACTTCTATAAGCAGCAAAACAAAAGGATCAGGAACAAAATTTATTTTGATGTGACGTACATTAGGAAAAAGGGAAAAGAAAACAGATGTCCAACCAACAAAAACTGCAAAAAAGTGCATCTAACTTGAGAAACATATATTTTGGTATAGATTTTGTTTCGTAAGTATATATATGCAATGCATGCATAATAGGCAAGACTATATATAAACGTTGATTGCATCTAATTTCACATACATAGATATCTACACATAGGAAAAATAAAATCAAACACTAAAAGAAGGCTTGCTCTCCACCCTACCATATTGCTTCATGGAGCCTTGAGGGCTCTCAAACCCTCAAGCAAGAACATACATTTCTAGCACTATAATCAATGTTGAGATCAATGTTAAATATTACACTTAATATATAGCCTATCATGCATATGAATGTTGTATGCATCTAATCTCACAAACATACACATCTACACATAAGAAATATAAAATGAAACACAACAAAAGAAATCCTGCTCTCCACCCTACCATATTGGGTCATGGAGCCTCATGGGCTCTCACCAAACCCCCGAGCAATAACATACATTGTCCACCACTTTGATCAATGGTGAAACCAATGCTTTTGATTATAGTTAATATACAGCCTATCATTCTAGCATCTCCTTTTTGAGGCTCAAAGAAATAATAACTAAAAAGGCACATCTAACTTCAGATACCTATATATTAGTGTAGATTTTGTTTTGCATGCCTTGGATGCATTTGTAGGGATCTGTTGCTCGGATATATATACACACAAAAATTATGTGTGCAAATATATGTATGTGGAATTACATGTAGACAATAGGTATACTATCTACCATTAATAAATACAGAGATCAATGTTTATTATTACACTTAATATATAGCCTATCATGCATATGAATGTTATCTGCATCTAATCTCATAGACATACATAACTGCACATAGGGAAAATAATATGAAACACACCAAAAGAAGGCTTGGTCTCCACCCTATCATATTGGGTCATGGAGCCTCATGGGCTCTCACCAAACCCCAAAGCAAGAACATACATTGTCCACCACTGTGATGAATGGTGAAACCAATGTTCCTTATTACACCTAATATAGAGCCTATCATTCTAATAATTCATTTTTGAGGCTCAAAGAAATAATAACTAAAAAGGGTACATCTAAATTCAGATACCTATATGTTAGTATAGATTTTGTTTTGCAAGTACATATATAGGAATTTTCTGACTTGGATGCATATGTAGGCATTTGTTCACTAAACATGGGCACATATAACAAGAAATAACCATAAAGCAAAAAAATGTAGATATGTACAACATGAAAACCAAGTCAACCATAACATTGAAAATGGTTTTGTTGAATGGAACAACATACACCATTTTCATGTGCTTGCAGGGATTAACAATGTGATGCAACCAACAAATTTTTTGTCCTCTCACAAGCACATGACAGTGGTGTGTGGTTGTCCTCCATAATCACATAAACCATAATTTGCAATGGTTATAAAAGGGAAAATCATAAATGTTTTGTGGGAAAGGAATATGTTTTCTCTAGTTTTAAATCGTAGGTGTTATTACAACCATCACAACTATACAAATACCATATAACAATTAATGTTGAAGCACCAAGGCCTGCCAACAGATATTCAATTTTGTTGGCCTTGTCTATGGATGTGCCAAATGATTTTAATTTTTTTGGTGGATAAATCGATGATCAAGGAAGATATATATATAAAGATGATGGAGGGTAACCACATTAATGTCTTTTTAATTGCATTCATGATCATTGCTATTATTTGTTGCAGTTGATAGCACCCAAGTGCCAATGTTTCATTTGATAAAGGAGAATTATTTTGACCACTTCGTAATCAATGCTGAGATCAATGTTTAATATTACACTTAATATACAACCTATCATAAATATGAATATTGTCTACATCCTATTTTACAAGCATACATATATGTGCATATGAAATATAAAATGAAACATAACAAAAGAAGGCCTGGTCTCCAGCCTACCATATTGGCTCATGGAGCCTCATAGGTTCTCACCAAACCCCCGAGCAAGAACATACATTATTCACCACTGTGTTCAATGGTTAGATCAATGTTTCATATTAAAGTTAATATACATCTTATGCATTCTAATAATTCCATAGGAAATATAAAATGAAACACAACAAAAGAAACCCTGTTGTCCACTGTGTTCAATGGTTACATCAAAGTTTCATATTACACTTAATATATAGCCTATCATTCTAAGAATTCCTTTTTGAGACTCAAAGAAATAATAACTAAAAAGGTTCATCTAACTTCAGATACATATATATCAGTATAGATTTTGTTTTGCAACTCCATATATATGCATTGCATGCGTTGGATGCATATGTAGAAATCTATTGCTTGGATATATACGCACAAAAAATATGTGTAAAAACTTATGTATGTGGGATTAGATGTAGACAATATACATATATAGATAGATGCAAACTTATATATATGTGTGTGTGTGTGTACATATTTGCACATAGGAAAATTAAAATGAAACACAACAAAAGAAGGCATGCTCTCCACCCTACCATATTGGGTCATGGAGCCTCATAGGCTCTCACCAAACCCCCTAATGATGGAGGAAATGGAAAGCTAAATATAAGCTTTATTTTGTTTCAACACCACACAATGGATCATTAACCTGTAAATGCCAAAATGAAACAACAAACAAAATTACACAAAAGCATTAACAAGCCTATTTTAATCCATTTCTCTCCTATTCACAAGATTTTGTGAATTCAAAATCATGCTCTCATATTTTTAGCACTTTGCACAAAAATCTATGTGAAATGAAGGAGGAATTATTTCTAAAATAATGACATTTACGAAATTGCAAGAACAAGATTGAATGAGTGTGAGAGAGAGCCAAATGTGTTGAGAGGAAAGAGATTTATAAGTGTTTCCATGAATGATTTCCCATTGTGAAATGAATGTGGGATTGGTTGAAGGTAGTTAGAAATAGATTTATCCCACATTGGTTGAGTGGATGAAATGGATGGGAAATGAGAACATAAATATGATAGGACTATAAAACGATAAGAAGATTAAATGCATAAGATAAGAGAATAGATGGAAATGATAATATAGTGGAATGATATTATAAATGAAATATATTGCAATATGATAATGTAATAAAGTATTTATTAATACTAAGGAGTAATAAATGGGATATAATAAATGATTAATTAATAATAATATATTGGTTTTATAATATGAAGATGATAATAGATAAAATATTGCTTGATAACAACATGAGTAAGATTGAACACTTTTATGTGTCTACATTTTTCCCCTCTTTGAGACAATGTAGTTTGTCACATTGTTTCAAAGAAAAACCAAAGAATATTGATTGACATATACATGCCCTAGAGATATACTAATAAGGATGATGATATGTGTCGATATGATATGCCCCCTCGAGAGATTGATTGAACAAATTGTGATAAAATTAATCTCTTGATAGACCACAAGAAAAGGATTTGAGAATGATTTATATTACGCAAGTGACTAAAAGCAAATGTACATTTGATGAAAATGCACAGTTGATGAGTGTAACTGAACAATTGATGGAAATGATCAGTATAGCTAGGTTGATGAATTGATGAAGCTGGTTGAGATTGATGCTAGCACAAGATAAACTGGTTAATGGGCATTAGTCTAAATGAAGACATGAATCAGTTATACGAAGGGATTGATTGATCTCTAAGAAAGAGAAAATAAAGAAACGAAATGATGAAAAATATGGATGATGAAATAGATGAAAAGAATGAAGGAAATGAAATGGATGAAAGTAATGAAAACTCTTGTGCTTTTTTAAGTGCTTATATCATCATTGAGCTTATTATATTGAAAATTAGTATAAGCATCTAGATAACATAAGCTTCTAGATGACTTGAATATTGTTTCCATTTTTTTTTAACAGTAAAGTATAAGCATCTAAGTATAAGGACCTTAGATGACCTAAATACTTATTGCATAGAAGACACTTATCAAACAAGGAATGTTCTTACCCACACTAGACTCTCAGGTCCTCGATGATTTTAAACAACCATGCCTTAAGATGAATCATCATGTGAGTAAGAAACAATCCACGGGCAACAAATAAGTGAACATGCCCCATCCTTGCCTCTCTAGTTCAAAACATCCTCGAGAAGCTAAAAGACATGTCACCAAAGATAAAATCATAAAGTAATCAAAGATTAACAATCAAACAGATATCATGTTTTACCGTAAAACTTTGAGTTTTTGTCATAACTTGTGCGTTCGTACGATGGATTGTAAATGTGATTGTCAATCTTGGCAATGGTGTTGATTTTGTTTGAAGTTCAAAGCTGCGTAGTAGCAATCTAAAAGTGTCAAAAAAAATTTTGGATTTTTCAGGAATTTTTATGCTTTTTAGGATTTTTTCAAGACTTTATGGTTTTTAGGAGTTTTTAGAGGGCTTGACATAATGAAACAAATTGCAAGCAAGTTGACAGACATGGAGAATAGTTCTTCTAACCGCGAGATTCCCTAGTGAGGAATAAGATCAACCTAGTATGCAAGAGCAATATTATGCTCTAGTGAAGGAATGTCGAGCAATTCACAAGCCATGGTGGGGATGGAGAGGCTTTTATGAAGTGGAGAGTGAATGGAAATGGTAGGGAAAGATCAGGAAGAGCGCTGAAGAAGAGAGGAGAGAAGTCCCTACACATGGCGTCGGTTGCCCTGTTTTCACCATGGTACCTGCCCAAGGTGCCTATTTTCAAGGATTTCACCAGTGGACAAATTTATTTCTCTTTATTTTATTTTATTTATTTTTGTATTTTCTCTTCTTCTTTTTTTCTTTTTTTCTCTTTTCTTTTTTTTTGTATTTTTTCAAGATCATAAAATAATGTACTCTATGAAGTACTTAAGTATAAAACCTTTGAAGATGCATACTATTGGTAGGATCACTGAGAAATTCACCTTCAGGAGTAGATAACTGATATGCCCCTAATACATACATAACAGTGATAACATATGGACCTAACCAATTAGGTTCAAACTTACCTTTCTTCTCTCTATCTTGTTGATTGTGAGGATTTTCATGAAGGACAAGATCCCAAACCTCAAATGTGTGTGGTTTTACTTTCTGATTATAACTTTGGCTCATTCATTGTTGATATGCTCTAAGATGATTAAAAGTAGTTTGTCTTCATTCATCCAGTAGTTCCAACTCGTGCAAGCAAGAAACTCTGTAGTCTTCATCCTTAATCAAATTACACAAGGAAACATGCAAAGAGGGTAACTCAACCTTAATGGGTAAGATAGCCTCATATCCATAAACAAGAGCATATGAGGTAGCACCTGTGGGGGTGCAGACACTCATGTGGTAAGCCCACAAAATAGGATTCAATTGAACATGCCAATCACACCCAACTTCATTGATCATCTTTTTAAGAATTTTGAGAATAGTTTTGTTAAAGGCCTTAGCCTGACCATTACCTTGAGGGTAGTATGGTGTAGAAAGATGATGTTGTATATGAAATTGCTCACAGAGTTCATGGACATCTTGATTTTTGAATGAATGATCATTATCTGTGACAATGGATAAGGGGCCACCATAACAACAAATGATATAATTTAGTATGAAAGTGGCAATTTGTTTTCCAGTTATGATGAGAGGAACAACTTCAATCCACTTCATGAAATAATTTGTGGCAACTAGGATGAACTTATGACCGTTGGATGAGGGTGGATGGATCTTTCCCATGAGATCAAGTCCCCATTGATGAAAGGGCCACGATATAGCAAACAACTGGAATTCCTATGCAAGAGCATGTATCAAGTCTGCATGTTTTTTACACTGTTTGCATTTTTTAATAAAATTATAAGCATCTCTTTCCATGATAGGCCAATAAGAACCAGTACGCAAAAGTTTCTTAGCTAGTGTAGGACCACTATAATGTGCCCCACATATACCTTCGTGCATTTCTTGTAAGGTGGTGTTGGCCTCGTCACGCTCAATAAATCTAAGAAAAGTACCATCAAGACCTCGACGATATAGGGTATCAGCTAAAATAACATAACGAGAGGCTCAACAAATAAAGGTTTTATGAGAATTATTAGAAAGATCAAATGGTAATATATTGTCACGTACATATGCATAGATATCTCCATACCACTAAGAATTAGGACCAACGATAAGGCATATCATTTTAGATTGTGGAAAATTATAAGCAGGTTCCAAGAGAGGCTCAACCAAAAACTCACAGTATTCAATGTTCCTAGGCATTATGACAAGTGAAGCTATGGTAGCCATTGCATCAGCATCTTTATTGTTATCCCTGGGAATTTGTTCAAATGTGATTGTGGTAAAATAACTTTTGAAATCATCTACCATTCACTTATAGGACATAATTTTTTCATCTTTTGTGTTATAATCATCATTGAATTTTTTGATCACAAGTTGAGAATCACCAAGAACATGTGGTTCAAGTATTGTCCATTGTATAGCCATGCGGAGTCCACAAATTAAAGCTTCATATTCTGCAAAATTGTTGGTACATGGAAATTGTATCTTGTAAGCTTTTGAAATACAATCACCTTGCGGTGTGACAAAGAGGATACCAACACCAAAACCACCTTGTGTGAAAGAACCATCAAAATATAAATTCAAAACACGTGAATATTCTACATTGAATATCGATTCATCAAGTAATTATGTGATAAGTGGATGATCATCTATTATAGGTGCATCTGCCAGTTGATCTGTTATAGCCTGCCCTTTGATTGTTTTTCTTTCAACATATTCAATGTCAAATTTGCTTAATATCATAACCCATTTAGTCAGTCATCTAGTGAGAGTTATTTTCTACAAAAGATACTTGAGAGGATTGATCTTAGCAATTAGCTTGGTCTTATGTATAACCATGTAATGGCACAACTTTTGTGAAGAAAAAACTACAGCAAGACATGTTTTTTCAATAGGAGTGCAATCCAATTCATAGCCTACAAGAGTACGACTGATATAATAGATAGCTCGTTCTTTTCCTTCTGAATCATGTTGTGCCAAAAGTGCCCCCAGTGCAGTGGAAGTTGTAGATATATAAAGTAGTAAAGGCTTATCATTTGCAGGAGCTACTAAAATTGGAGGTGACATTAAATATTATTTTATTTGTTGAAAATCTTGTTCACATTTCTCATCACACCTGAATGGAACATTTTTACGCATCAAATGTTGAAATGGTTGACACTTATCTGCAAGTTGTGCTATAAAATGACAGATAGACTACAGCTTTCCTTGCAAGGATCACAATTGATGGATATTCTTTGGTGGTGGAATTTCTAATATCGCTTTGACTTTAGCAGGATCAACTTCAATTCCTCTGGTAGAAACGATATATCCAAGGAGCTTTCCAGAGGTTACCCCAAAGACACATTTCTTTGGATTCAATATTACTTGATATTGTTCTAGCCGTGTGAAATTTTGTCCAATATTTCCAAGTGTCCTTCTCTAGTATAAGATTTTCCCAGCAAATCATCTACATAATCTTTCAAATATGTATGCATAATGTCATGAAATATTATGGTCATGGCACATTGATAAGTAGCTCCAACATTTTTTAATGCAAAGGGCATAACATTCCAACAAAAAGTTCCCCAAGGGCAAGTGAATGCAGTCTTAATTTGATCCTCAGGAGCTATTTTTATCTGATTATAACCTAAAAAACCATCCATGAGGGATAACATCTCATGTCCTACCGTTAAATCCATTATTATATCAATGTTGGGAAGTGGACAATCGTCTTTAGGACAAGCCTTATTCAAATCTCAAAAATTAGTACAAACACGGATACTTCCATCAAGTTTTGAAACCGGAACTAAATTTGATATCCAATCTACATAATCCACAAGCCATATGAATCCTACATCTAACAAATTTTGCAATTCTTCTTTGACTAACAGGGCAATTTGCGGATGCATCTTTCTCAATTTTTGTTTAATAGGTTTTGTTCCGGGTGGCAAAGACAAGTGATGTATAACAAGATTAGGATCAAGCCTCGACATATCTACATAAGACCAAGAAAAATTAACCTATTTTTCTTTAAAATTTTGAATGAATTCCTTGTTCTCTTCAGATGATAATGACTCCACTAAACGTATAAGCTTTAGATTTTATTTTGTGCCAAGATTTGTTGTAACTGTTCTTTCAACCAACATGGATTATTTTTCATGAGAAGAGGGTCGGGGAAGTGTGTCAAGCCTTCCATCCTCAGGCACCTCAGAGAGGTTTTCACCTTTGGATGCATCCTTTATTTTTACTTTTCCTGATTCTAATAGTGTCGCAGAGTGGTTTTCACTAGAAGACCTATTTATATTTTTAATAATTTTGTGACTAAAAGGCTTGGCACCTTCTTCGAAGTAAGTTGCATTGTTAAGTTCTATCATAAAACTTGCTTTATGATCTCCAAGAGATATAATTTCTCGTGCTCCTAGAAAATTTATGATTGCCTCATCATTTTGAAATTCATGTAGTTGTGAAGGTCCTTTCTGATTCCAATCAATGAGTTGGGGATGAACCAAGGGTAAATGGTCATTTGGGTCAAGATTTTGGATGGATTCAATGGTATAAATGGCATGACTAGGTTCAAGGGTAAATACTTCTTCACATTCATGGATATCAATGAAATTGTCAAGGTCATCGATGGTATCTTCCTCATCAATCTGTGTTTCATTAGAGGACTCTCCTAACTTACTTGAATTGCCCTTAGTACTCAAGGTCTTATCATTTTGTGCATCATACCCTAAGCCAAAAACTTCATGTTGGCCAGCAGGTTGTATTGGTTCAAGAATTCCTTGCTTCTACAAACCGAGCGGACTCTGACCATCATATCCATATTGTTTCATTATCTTCAATCCTTTCCCATACCGTTCAACTGGTATATTCACTTCAGATTTATCAATTTGTTCTTTTTCTTCATCATCATCTTTATACAACCAGTCTAAGAGATCCGCTTCTTCTATTTCATCATATAAAGCACCGCATTTTTTGAAAACATTAGGTTTATAGATCATAGTAGTAGTGTCATTGATTGTAGTTTCAATCATTTGTGGTTTGCCATATGCTTGAGGAGATAAAGGTAACTTTCCAATGCATAGTGCACGACTCATAGAGTATTCTCCTACCCCATATTCTTTCACTTTTATTTTAATGTTGGTCTCAGCAGATTTGGAAATGGATGCATTTAAAGAATCAAGATCAATATATTCTTGAGAGGAGGGTGCTTCCCAATTACTTGGTATTGTTGATTCTATTTTGGGTTTTAATTCATTACAATACATGAAAGGGTTTTGATCTCCTAGTATAGTAATCTCAATACCATTGTGTGGAAATTTGATACACTGATGATATGTAGAAGGTACAACTTGCATATCATGGATCCATGTTCTTCCAAGGAGGATATTATACATTAAGGGGAGATCAAGGACTTGGCAAACCACATCCTTCACTACAGGACCTAATTTGATTGGTAATGTGACAAATCCTTTAGATGAACGTTCCTCTTCATCATATGCTTTTATAGTAATCCTTTTTCTTGGATCAACTACATGTTCGGAGAATCCTAATTATGTGATCAACTTTTGAGTACAAATATTAAGACTTGCTCCTCCATCTATCAAAACTCACCTGATCTTAATGTTATGGACAAAGACTTCTATGTTTAAGGCTACATTATGAGGTTGTTGAATGGCTAAATCATCATGTTCTATAAAAGTGAGAGTAGGAGAAGTGGTGTTATGACCCACCATAGCTTGAAATTGATCCACATGTAAATTAGTAGGAACGATAGCAATAGCAAGAGCTTTGTCAAGAATAGCTTTATGTTCAGGAGATAAGCGCAAAAGCTCAAGTATGGAAATTTGTGCGGGATTTTTTTCTAAATGCTCTATAAGTTTATATTGTGAAGTTGGTATAGTAGGTTTAGAGTTAGTGGATTTGGAGCTAGGACCTTTAAGGGTAATTGTTCCTCTACAGGTTGTGACATTGCAATCAGGGTTTTTCCCTTTTATGATGAAGGTATTTACATGGTTATCAACTTCGCAGATGTTGTTTATAATATATTCATATTTAGCAACAGTATAGTTTACCCCATCCCCAAATTTAGGAGTCTTTCCTTTATCTTTTTCATGCTTAGGGAAAGGATTTTTAAACATCTCACGATCAGAATTACCATAAGGAGTATGTTCATCAACTGATATTATTCTGTCAACAATAAGATCTTGTATTACCTCTCGAAGCTTATTACATCTATTAGTTTTATGTCCTTTATGTCTGTGATAATCACAAAAATCATTTTCATTCCACCATGGGGGTTTCTCTCGTGGATTATATTCTCTTGGCTCAGGTAGCGTTATGACATTATTTTCAAGAAGTTATTTTAAAGCATATTCAATTGATTGCCCCAAAGGCGTAAAGTTTCATTTGGGAAAAGTTATTTGTTTTTATTTTCCTTTATCAGAGGAGGAAGCTTTATGATTGTAGATAGGTTGTGAAGATTTATCTATTTTAGTATCAACAACACCATCATTAACAATATTTTTGTTTCAAGCCTAAAATGGTGTCCTATTACTATTGTTTGAACTTGAGCTTGTTTTATAATCTTTGTCATTGTTTATCTTTAGAACACCATCGTCAATGAGAGTTTTCTCAACTTGAAATCCCATCTTTATCACTTCCTCAAAATAATCAAACTTTTTAAAATGAAGCTCTCATTTTATGTCTTTGATTAAATTGCGACAAAATAAATCAATCAATTGTTGATCAGGAATGGGATATGGTGTTCGTTTTGTTAAATGTCTCCATCGTTGTAAAAATGACATGAAGGAATCCACTTTTTTTTGCTTGGTATAACACAATTTTGTCATATTGATTTCACGCTCACGGTTATAAGTATAATGTGCAACAAATTTGTCAACCAATTCTTGAAATGAATTAATAGTAGGGGGTAATTGTGAAAACCATTCCATAGAAATTCACCAAGACTACATTGAAAAAGTATCATAAGATATGTTTCTTCATGTGCAAATTCTAATGTTGCAACACAAAATCTCTTATATGGTCCTTAGGATCTCCTTTTCCTCGATATTTATCAAGTTTTTGGTAATTCTATATTGCTAGAAAAAGGCGGCATTGATATGCTAGGATCAAAAGGATAAGGACAAATATCCTCAAGATAAAATTTATAGGATGTGATTTATTTACATTTTTCAAATTATCCAATTCTTGTCTCAAAGCTCTAAGTTCATCCAAGATAGGATCATTTGTAGGTTTTGGTGTTGTCATTTTTTTATAACTTTTGTAGCTTGGTTGTAAATAAAATGGCTTATGGTCTTTTACTGTAGCTTCTATTTTAGAACTTTTGGGCTTGTTTGATTCAACTTTGGCATCTATAAATAGAGATGTGGCCATGTCGAAAGGTATTTTTATCCCCTCGTCAATAATAGCTTTGAAACAACGTTTTGGGTCACTTTTAACCACTTTCTTGAAGAATTTAAAAAATCATTTATCCTTAAGTGCTTCTTCCACATGATTGTCATCATCACTACTGCTACTAGTGGTATCATTTTCATCTTATTGCTCATTTGGAATATCAACATGTTGGTCTTCTTGTTTATCAAGGGATTCAACCTGGTGGCCTTCTTGTTCATCAAGGGATTCTAAATGTTTTCCAGCTTCTTGTTCCATTTTGGTTTGTTTCCTAGTTTTAGGTGGCATGAGTGATAGTTATGATCTTTGACCTATATGAATAAGACTAAGATGCAAGTCCTAAGGTGTAAAATGAGATGCAAGGTGAAATAAAA
The DNA here is from genome assembly GCA_007115665.2 of Sequoiadendron giganteum. Taxonomy (NCBI): domain Eukaryota; kingdom Viridiplantae; phylum Streptophyta; class Pinopsida; order Cupressales; family Cupressaceae; genus Sequoiadendron; species Sequoiadendron giganteum. The sequence continues at coordinate 54,535,300 of CM021103.1, forward strand.
AGGACTAGACTTAGAATGGATTATGAAGACAAATGGTTATGAATGTTTTGCTATGATGACAACTCCAAGATAAACTAAAGATAATTCTAGGCTTGAGAATGATTTGCAAGCAAGGTATACTTGTGTTACAATGGATGGGCACAAGGATGAACAATCAAGAGAGGATGCTGCTAAAATGGGAGATGATTAATTCTAAGAAAACTATCCTACCCAATGATGTTGGTGGATTCCCTAACTCAAGGATGATGAACCTCAAGTGATAAAGGGTAAGATATGAGCAACTTTTGATTCCAGGACTCAAAGAGAATAACTCAAATGTAAACTAGGAGTTATGCTTGACCAAGGATAAATATGAATATGGATATGACTAAGGTGATATGTCTTAAATATGCAATGATTGGAAGTTGAAACCTAAAGATCAGAATCAAGGATGATGTCAAAAAACTAAGGATGGTTATTTTTTGGTTTTCTGTTTTGAAAGTACAAATGGCAAGATATGGATGTTGTTTGATGTTTAGTGACAATTTAGTTCCAAGTGTGATGTTTGGTTTAATTGGGAAATTTCTTGTTTGAACACACACATAAAAAACATCAGACATTGTATTTGTTTGATTTCTCAAAATGACAAACATTTACAACCTAGGCTCTAGAAAGGACAATATTTATCAGATCTCACTTGGATTACTCCAGATGCGCTTACTCTTAGTGGATGATTAGAAGCTTGGCCACACTAGATCCCCCTTACACGACACACACTTCTCGAGTCAACCAAGCTTCAATTCTCATGAATCTCCCATGACAAACTTTTCATCTCGACTAAAAGCCACAAGAATGTGAGATGACATGAGAGTGGTCCCTCCTGTACCGACAAATAGAAGGTTTTGGACCTCTAAAACAAAGGTGTCTCGTAAGGGCACTCGTTCAAGCGTCCATATGTGCTCTCTCCCTTGGGAGGCTTCCTTCTTATAGAACACAAGTACTGGGGAAGTCAACACATTTAGGCAATTAGCACCTATTGCTATGAATTTTGGCACAACACATTTTATATAGTGGTTGAGAGTGACTTGGCGTTAGCCTGTTACCGCTTTGAGTCATCCCCTTGGGGTGAGTACTTTTTCCCACCAAGGCAGGGCCTTCTAAAAGAATGTCACCATTTCTCTTGCACCCAAGATCCATGAAGGTGAGGGGAGAGGATACGTGGTAACACCTTTGGGATAAAAAAATTTGAAAAATAAGACACAACAAATAGTGATTCTTTTTAAGCACCAAAACCAAATGTGATATAATCTAAAAGCAAGCAATTTGTTTCAAAATCACAGTGTCTTCGACAAGCATTCTGCATCACACGACATTAGTAGTTTCAAGATTATAGTCTTTGACAAATGAATGATCTCCCCCTTGCACAAATCAAAACAAAAATGATAATCCTTGAAATCAAAAACAAAATAAAACCAAACTAAACTAATTAACCTAATTAAGCCTAAATTAAAAAAAACTATTTGAATTAAAAAAACTATCTAAATCTTTCTTTTTTTTTAAACTAAATTAAACTATTTTAAATCTAATTTAGAATTCAAAACTAATTTGAATTTAAACTAAAACTAGTTTAATATTCAATTAAAAAATCTAAACTAAAACTGATTAAAAATCTAATTTAAAAACTAAACTAAATCCAATTAAAAATCTGATTTAAAAACTAAACTAAAACTAATTAAAAATTATATTTAAAAACTAAACTAAAAACTAATTAAAAATCATATTTAAAACTAAACTAAAACTAATTAAAAGTCAGATTTAAAAACTAAACTAAAAATTAATTAAAAATCAGATTTTAAAACTAATTAAAAATCAGATTTTAAAACTAATTAAAAATCAAATTTTAAAACTAATTAAAAATCAGATTTAAAAACTAAACTAAAACTAATTAAAAATCAGATTTAAAAACTAAACTAAAACTAATTGAAAATCAAATTTAAAAACTGAACTAAAAACTAATTAAAAATCAGATTTAAAAACTAATTAAAAATTAGATTTAAAAACTAATTTAAAAGAACTAAAAACTAATTAAAAACCAACTAAACTAGATTTAAAAACTAAACTAAAACTAATTAAAAATTAGATTAAAAAACCAATTTAAAAACTGAACTAGAAACTAATTAAAAATCAGATTTAAAAATTAAACTAAAACTAATTAAAAATCGGATTTAAAAACTAATCTAAAACTAATTAAAAAATGGATTTAAAAACTAAACTAGAACTAATTAAAAATCGGATTTAAAAACTAAACTAAAACTAATTAAAAATCGGATTTAAAAACTAATCTAAAACTAAACTAAAACTAATTAAAAATCAGATTTAAAAACTAAACAAAAACTAATTAAAAATCAGATTTAAAAACTAATTTTAAAACTAAACTAAAACTAATTAAAAATCAGATTTAAAAATTAAACTTAAACTAATTAAAAATCAGATTTAAAAACTAAACTAAAACTAATTAAAAATCTGATTTAAAAACTAATTTAAAAACTAAACTAAAGAAAACTAAATAATATCAGTTAATGGCACAAGGTGGAAAAGTATTTAAAAGAAAATGTGATCTCCTTACTACCTTAGTAATATTGCTGCAAAATGTGAGAAAAGGGCTTTTAGAAATTTAAAGCAAAATACCACACAATGGATCATTAACCTGTAATTGCTAAAATGAAACAACAAACAAAATTACACAAAAGCGTTAACAAGCCTATTTTAATTCATTGCTCTCCTATTCACAAGATTTTGTGAATTCAAAATCATGCTCTTAGATTTTTAGCACTTTGCACAAAAATCTATGTGAAATGGAGAAGAAATTATTTCTGAAATAATGACATTTACGAAATTGCAAGAACAAGATTGAATGAGTGCGAGAGAGAGCCAAATGTGTTGAGAGGCAAGAGATTTATAAGTGTTTCCATGAATGATTTCCCATTATGAAATGAATGTGGGATTGGTTGAAGGTAGTTAGAAATAGATTTATCCCACATTGGTTGAGTGGATGAAATGGATGGGAAATGAGAACATAAATATGATAGGACTATAAAATGATAAGAAGATTAAATGCATAAGATAAGAGAATAGATGAAAATGATAATATAGTGGAATGATATTATAAATGAAATATATTGCAATATGATAATATAATAAAGTATTAATTAATACTACGGAGTAACAAATGGGATATAATAAATGATTGATGAATAATGATATATTGGTTTTATAATATGAAGATGATAATAGATAAAATATTGCTTGATAACAACATGAGTAAGGTTGAACACTTTTATGTGTCTACACCCCCGAGTGAAAACATACATTATCCACCACTATAGCACCCCTCCGATTTGCTTATGTTTTTTATAATGTTTTTATTTTGATAGACTATGATACTATGATGTTGTTATTTGATCGCTAACATTATAGAGATGATGGTTTTTATTTTGAGATGTGATGGTACACTATATTGATGATTATTGATTAGGACATGCTTTCTGGTTATCATAGTTGATTATGTGAGTTGATATTGATATATGTTCATCTGCAGTTATTTGATATTTTAGTTTCATCAGTTTTGATGTGACACTGTATTGGTGAAGGGAACGGGATTGCATCACTCCCTTGTGAGTGCCCTGCGATTCCGCGATTTTCTCTTCATGGTGTGATTGTTCATTATCTATATACATGTATGACATATGTTTTGATTGCAGGATTGCAAGTACAGGACATCGACTTCACCTAGATTCACAGGTTTGAGTGTGTTCATTGCCCAACGGAATAGTTGATTGGGAGGTAGTAACAAGATTTCCTTGTCAAACCACAACCCTAGTCACAGTGTGTCGTTAGTCGTTGTTTGTTATGCTTTGTTGTCATGTTGTCCCCGTTTGCTTTATCGATTAATTATTTTACAAGGTATGCTCTATGGGAAATTAATGTTAATCAATGTTTATAATGTTTTAAATTGATTATTTATCTAATCGCGATTAATGTTTTTTTTTTGGGTAAGCTTGTTTCACAAGGAAACACTGTGTATATCCTGAGGAGACATTGGTTTTCTTGTTTTGCCTGCCACCCCCTTAAAACCTTAGGGCTTATGTTAAATTTTCTTAATTTTTGAGAGGTATTCGAGAGGACAACTGTTCTATCTTCATTTATTTCTAGTACACTCGTTTGGATTGATTTGATTCTTACAGGCTGGGATTCGTGTCAATTTTTATCACCACCATTCCTTACCATCGATTTCCATTATGAATTAGGATTTTAACATATTTGATTATCGACCTTACAACATGTGTGAGGTTCGTTGTTTGCATTTTCTCTAACTTCATTTATTTCTAGTACACTCAGCGGGTTTGATTTGATTCTTACAAGCTGGGGCTCATGCCGATTTTTAGCACCGCCATTCCTTGTTGCTAATTTCAAAATATTTGATTATCGGCCTTGCGACTTAAGTGAGGTGCTCTATTTTCACCCTATGATTAGTTTCTGTGTAGGGGATTGTGGGTTAAGATTTGCAATCCATATCAACTCCAAAGCAGCTTTTGTTTGATACTGATGAGCGCATTTTTCCTGGTAAAAGTGGACACTCCCATATTTCTAACCTCCCCAAACATTCAGATGGGGCCCATCATGGAGCAGCATCTGAAAGGTATTCTGAAGAGCCAAAGTTTTCTCACTCTTAAATCTGTGAGATTAATTTTGGACTAGATACTTCTTGGGTCGGGAGAGATATACCGTGTGAACATGACTATAAGTGTGAGGTTTGTTGTCATGTTACAGGATTTACATATTCCAAAGGGTATGGTTTCATCATTGACTCAAGAAATTTTCCCACCAAAATTACTTAGGGGTTTGGCAGCGACATTGACATTCGCTTGGTTGGGAGATGGAATACCTCGTCCCAAGATCATGGAAATATTGCTAGTCCAGAGGTTGGGCTCAATCCCTTTGTTCTGGGTAAAGTTGCAGATGCGACTTGGATGCATCAGTTATAAGACAAATAAGGGTTTAAGTTCCTGCTTCGACTTTATCATCTCAAATCAATAGAAGAATTTTAGTGGGTTGCTAACTTTAATGTGCTTGGGATAGATTAAGTTTGTTCCCTACGTCCCCCTTGGATTCATGCCTTTTTCACTAAATCGGTCGTGCCCTAGCCAGAAATAACACTTCGAGCTGCCTTTTTCTACGGGCTCCAGATGTGTGTCATTGCAGACAGTCTTCCCTTACCACTTTCAGGGAGTAGGTCTCCAGCTTGGTAAATTGCCAAGTTGGTTCATCACCATTTTTTTCTCTTCCTTCCTCGAATCAGATTCACAGCCAAGACTGACTTGCTTCAAGATTAGGGATTGGAGATTTCACCAATTTTTTCCAGATAAGCATCCATTGAACTTTGGATCGTATATGCGCAAGTGACTCTTTTGAAGGAATAGCATTATATATTAGTGTTAATGTAAAACAAACATAGTTTCAGTTAATGTCAAACCCATCTATTTTGTTATGATTGAAAATGGGTTTTGAATATGGCTAAGGATGTTGAAAATGTATATCATTAATGGTGTAAACACCACATTCTATTAGCAGTTTGTGTTTTCAATCTGTGTGATTATATTTAACTTGTTTATTATGTTTCACAAAAAATTGCCATTGTTTCAATAGAAATCTTTTCATTAATTTGATCATATCCAATTACAGCTTTTCCCTTTTTTTGAAGAATCGATATTTTGAGGAATTAAACACTGGCAATCTCACAGGGAAGGAATTTACCCCACCGGAAATTGAAACGTTGTAGGCCTTAAAATCCACCATATGCTATTTCCTGGACCGCCCTTGAATGGAACGGATTAGGGTTTCAATTGTAAAGTTACAACCACTGGCATACTTTAAAAAACAATAGCTAATGCGACTAACTTTTTGAAAGATTCGATGGGGAATTTGAAGGACTTGCCCCCCCTGTTTTGTATTTCCATGATTTTAATTTGCAGTTTAGCTCCCATAAGCTCCATCAACATGTTTTTTGATTTGGGGTTTCCTTTTCTAAAAGTTTTTGTGAGTCATATGAGGCCATCGATGGTCGAAACCATTAACACTGATTTTTTAAATATATTTGAAAGAGGCCATATTTAGGGGTTCCCAAATTTTGAAAAGAGTAAATTCTATTATTGTACTGTCGATTCAACTCAGGAGGGCTCATGGGGAGGGGATTTAGCGTAGAAATTTATGTGACCATTGTGGGCATTCAAGTGTGAATTCTTTGGAATCATATTGAGGGATACACTTTGAATTTTGTTAGTTTGGGTTAGATTTTCTTATCAAATTTTTTCGTTTAAATTTAGAAATTTGGGGTGTGTTTTGTGATTTTGTTTAAAAGTCCTTTCCAGAGAGTTGAATGGATACATTCCATGCGTTACAATACTGGATCGTAACCAAGTATTTTCTTCGACTTAATCATATTTTGTTGTGTAAGAGTTTTGAAGGAAGGATTTTCGCCAAGAACATTGGGTGGTCTTCAATTATTTTTTACCCTAGTTGATATTCTAGATTCCATACAGATATTTTAATTTTTGTTGGGCTCCAAGCTAATTAATATTGTTGTTCCCTTCGTGTATGATTTGAAGGGGATTTGAATTCCCATTATGATCTGATATTGGGAACTTTGGAGATTTTACTTCCTCCATATCCAAATATCAGATTGAACTATCTATGGGTAAATTGAATTAATCGATGCTTTCAACTTTCTATTATTATTTTTTCGGTAGCTTTTTTCCATTAGCATTACTAGAATTAGGTTATAGAGGTACATACCTTGGCTTACAAATATTTACTTACCTTGGCCTGGTGACTTTCTTACCATTCTTAGTTTCCTGCTCAGCAGTGCCACTCTTGTCTAATAATAGAATGTCCTCCAGCCCATGCCATGTGCTTATGTTATTTCCTTGCATTATATCCTATGTTTGTTCTATCCCTTGGTTGACAAGAAGTTCGATTGCTTTATTGGATTCCTGATAGATATGTTTTATTGACTGAACATTTACTTCTTCCATTAGTTCTTTTATACGAGATACCTTAGTTTGTAAGCACCAATCTCCAATTCTACCATTACTTAGTGCGTTTATGCAAACTGTCGAGTCACATTCTATTTCTATATTCTTTATTCCATTTACTTTTCACATTTCTAGCCCTTTAAGTATTCCTTCTATCTTTGTTGCATTATTTGTGGAAATTGGCAGTTTGGATGATAGTGTAGCTACCAGATTGCCTTCCTCATTGCGTATTATGCATCATGCACCTAACTTTCTGGAATTTGCTCGAGATACACCATCTGTGTTTAGTTTCAATCTTCCTTTTGGGGGTGGTCGCCATTCAACCCTAGGCCTTTTTGCTTTTGTACCTTTTGTTAACTGGAAGAAAGGTGGCACTTTCAATGATTTCCATCTTTTCATAATTTCATCATCCCAATGTATGAACTTTTTTGTTTTTTGCATCTTTATATGTGCATTCATCCATTTAGATATACCAATCTCTATCATTTGTAGCACTTCTTTAGATGTTTTTACTTTGTTTTGAAAAAATCTTCTATTACGTTCTTTCCATAGATTCCAAATTAGGAATGATGGAGCGGTTTGCCATATTTGTCCCCAAAAAGCTTCTTTTTTAAGGGAAGGCCAACTATTAAATAAGTCCCTTAATGTGTTATTCCTAGGTGTTGTTCATCCCAACTTTTCTTGTATCCAATCCCATCCTTGTGCTACATAAGGGCAATTTAGGAGCAAATGATCTACGTTTTCTTCACTTTCGTTATACAACACGCACTAGCTAGGGCCTCCTATCCCAATAGATTTCAATCGGTCACCTGTAAGAATTCTTCCATGTAGATCTATCCATGAAAAGGCTCCTACCTTGGGCAATATCCATTTTCCCCAACATAACTTACTTGGCCAATTATTTTCCTCTTGTTGTTTTTTTTGTATTAGATAACCCAATTTTGAAGTATAATATCTTGATTTTGCACCACACCAAATTATTTTATCTATTTCTTTATTCAAGCTTACTTGTCTTTCCTGCAGAATTCCCCTTAGTGTTGTTTTCCCTTCCTCTTCTATGGGGAGGCCTTCCAAGTTCATCCAGTTACTTCTCCCCTTGTCATCTTTTTTAACATAGTCTTTGATCTTGTTGCCACATACATTGATGATATTTGAGATATAGGGGGCCAACTCAGGATATTTTGCTAAAGGTTTGTAGCCTCCCCAAGAGTCATTCCAAAAATCTGCTTTGCTTTCGTCATTAACCTGTCATGTCAAATGATCTATTATTATGTGTCTACAACTTAACATAAAGTTCCATATGTGTGATCAATTCCAGGCATTTTCTATTGTTAGAATTCTATTTGGATTCAAATTATCCAAATACTTCCTTTGCATTACTTTACACCATAGTAAATTTGGTTTTTGATATATTTTCCAAATTAGTTTTGCACCTGATGCCTTATTTTGCTCTCTAAAACTCCTTATACCTGCTCCTCCTTTTGCTTAGGTTCTACAAGCTTTGTCCCAATGAATCAATGGGATTTTATGTTCATCATTTGAGCCTTCCCATAAGAATAATTTTAAAATGCTCTCCATTCTAGATGTTGATTTAGATGTTAGTTGCATGCAAGACATTGAGTAGATAGGTATGGTTGCTAAGACCACTTTGATCATTATTATCCTGCCAGGCAAGGATAACCACTTCCCTTTCCAACTTTGAGCTCTTACATTACATTTTTCTATTATTTCTTCCCAAAGACTTGTCCTTATGATTCCTTTGAAGAGGGGAGCCAATTGGAGACTTTAATGTTGTCCTCAGGAAAGAAGAGAAATATGGAGGCAACAATAACATTTCAGCCTCAATGGAAGCCTTTGGCCAATTTATTACCCATAATAATTTAATAGAGATCCAAATGAAGAATGGAGTTTATACCTGGTCAAACAAGTGACTTGGAGAGGGCTGCATAAAAGAAAAGCTAGACATATTTCTATATTCCCAAGATTGGCTATCTACAAATATGAATATAGAAGCTCCCTTCCTATTGTTAACACTTTTTGGCTTAATGTATTCCATAATGTTTCCTTTTCTGTGTTTCTAATCGGACCATATATATTGAAGAGGTGAAATTTAATGTTGGTATTTAGGCACTTCACCTCATCTAGCATCCAATTAATTGGCTTCAGCTATTGTGGTTTGTAGAGAAATTGATCTAGTCTTCTAGAGAATGACCAGTCCACCAGCTGTACCAAATGATTTTGAATAAGCTTCCTCCCATCCACCTAATTGAAAGTGTCTTATATTAACTTCTTCTATTTTGGTTTCCTATAGCAGTATCTATTTCTGATTTTTCTATTTGATGCTTTATTATGCGTCTTTTATTGGGGGCATTCAGACCCCTTACATTCCATGTAATACACCTCGTGGATCTTCTTGTTGGGAGTGTTCTCCTCCCTTGTTCTCTTTTAGAAAGTTTGTGATACTTTTAAGACCTTTTTCTTGAGCAAATTCTTCTCTTTTCTATTTGTTTGATTTTTTGCCTTTCTTTTTCTTTATTTGCTTGATTAGTTCAAGGATTTGGGTAGCTGTTTGTGATATACACCTATTTTCAATTACATCCAGTTCATCACAGTCTTCATTCTCACTTTCTGATATAATTTCTTCTTCAACTGCTACTTCTTCCAACTTTTATGTTTCTTCAATTGGTCTAGGCAATGCTTTCTCTGGGCTTCTCCCTTTTTCATTTTCTGTGCTTTTGTCATCCTGGTTTTTTTCACTATTGGATTCCATTGCGATGATCTTTTGGTATTGCTTTCTGGGACTTCCTGATTTTGAGTTTAAAATCTCTTTTACTTCGCATTTACTTTCTTTCTTCCTCCATACTTTAATAGGCTTTGGCTTTATCTTGCATTCTTCTACTTTATGGACCCTCTTATTGCATTTTGAGCAGTATTCCTTGTTTTCCTCAATTTCCACTTCTTGCAAACATGTTCGTGATTTAGATTTCAGTAATACTTCCTTTGGGAATTGCTTCGTAGGTTTTATCTGTAATCTTGCATACAAGTGAGAATTTTCTTTCAAAAGTGGCACATCTATCTTTGTTAATGACCCTAGGGTTTTTCCAATCTTCTCCAGGCATTCTTCAAACCAGTATTCTATTGGCAAATTATATAGCCTAATCCAATTTGCATTGATTTGAGGCTCATGATTCCTTGGATTAAAATTGGCTTCCCATTTTTTCATATATACAGGTTTTCCTTCGAATTCCCAGCCCACTTTATCCAGAATTGAATCTTTGTCTTCTTTGGATAGGAAGACTACTACAAAATAGCTTTTAGGTAGAAATTTGATTTCATGGTTACGATTGATTTTCTCTCGTGCCCAAGCTTCGATTGATTTCCTATTCCTCTTGGTACCCATTATTTTGTAGATGATTCCCAAATCTTCTAGCATGTTCATGTCTTCTTTGTTTCTTCCCATACACAATCTCTACAGGTTTTAACCTATTTTTTGGCTGAGTTTTATTTTTGCTTGATCGATCTCTTCTTTCTTTTCTGATATTTTTTTCCTTTTGACTCTTTATTGGTTTCCCTCCTATTTCTTGGATTTATTGGTAAGTTGTTAGGCCATCTTATATAGTGTGGCACTCTGAATTCTATGGTAGGTCTTTGTCTCCCCCTTGGCCTCATCTTAACTTGTTGGTTTCAGCAGATTTTCAAAGTTTTTGATCTGATATTAGTGTGTGCACTAACTTCTTTGACGGGAATTTGCCAATCTGCTATCTATGTTCGCTTTTTTTGCATAGTTCACATTCGCCTTGGAATTCGCTTACTAAAGGATCGTTACTTCATTATTGTGAACGCTAAAAAAACCCTTTTCTGGTATATTAATTCACAAATTCCTTAGATTTAGCTAATTCACATGAGGTTCACAAGTTCGTAGGAAAAGTTTCGCAAGCAGAATTTTCTTCATTTCTTTTTCGTGATTAATGTTGTTAGAAGCTTTAAATTTGATTTAATTTATTAGATTTAATTTATTTTGTAAATTAATTTAATTAATTAGATTTAATTTATTTTGTAAATTAATTTAATTATTTAGATTTAATTTATTTTAGATAGTGATTAAAATTAATTAGATTAAATTTGATGTTTAAATTGTTAGATTATAAAAAAATTATTTAATTAATTATTTGAATTAATTAAATAAACTTGTGAATTTAAATGTATGGATAATTAAGATTAATATTTGTTTTTAAATTATTAAATAAACAAATATCTTAAAATATCTTAGAGGAAATATCTTGTGATTAATTTGGGAAGATATTTTGGGATTGTGACATGAGTTTGAAAATTGTAAACTGGTGTTCGGAAATAATTCATGGAGAGAATAATTGCATTAACTGAAAGAGGGCAAAAGGTTATTTCACGAGAATGAAAAATGTATTTTGGGGTTGTTGAAAATTGAAAAGAAGCTCTCGGGATATTGGCTTTGGTTTTGTTTTCAACTTTTTGGAAAGAGGATTATTTTGGAAGAGGCTTTGAAAATTTTGGAATTTGAAGGTGAGGCTCTACTTCAAACTTCATTTCTTCAAGCATCTAAAACAAGTTCTTTATTGTTTTTATTTAAATACAAATTGGAAAAGGCTATTAGATTTAGTTATTGTCTTGGAAATGGTTGCATGTACGATGAAGGAAAATTTTATTTGTTTTAAAGCTTCAGTATGTTTTGAAAATTGGAAAGATTGTTGTGAAAGCTTTAGAGCCTCATATTAAAATCTTTTATTCTTTTGAATAGATGAATTGTTTAAAACAATAGAATTCCCAAAAGGAAACAATAGAAAATTTGGAAAACCCCTGTGGGAATTGATTTCAATATTCTTGTCAAAATTTGTAGAAAACCTTTGATTGTATTGAAAAGATCTTCATGTAGAAGATTATTGTTTTCTTTTTCCAATTAGATCTATTTGGCTTGGGAAATTTAAAACCTCTGGTAAAAAAATTGTAAATCTTTCCCTGTAGAAAATGTTGTAAAAATTGCTCGTTTGGAGCAATAATTCAAATATATATATATATATATATATATATATATATATACACATTAATATCTGATAAAGTTCCTTTAAACAAATTTATTTTGATAAAACCCCGAATGGAATTCATACGGTGATATTTGATTTTTATTTAATGGATTTTTTATATTTATCAAAATAATATGCATATAAATATATATGCATAAATATATATACATGTTAATATATATATATATTTATGTATATTTATATATATATATTTATGTATATTTATATATATATATTTATGTATATTTATGTATATATATTTATGTATATATATGTGTATATATATATTTAATATTGTTGGAAATTTGTAATTTATATTTAAATATTTAAATAATATATTTATATATGTATAATTATATATAATTATATATATTTAAATGAAATTTTTATTATAGGTGCATGTAAATTCATGAATTAGATGATTTTAAAATGAAACGATTTAAAAAGGGAAATTGATGTTTATATAGATGTAATTAGGAAATTGAATTAAAATAGTTAGATTTTATTTCTTTATTGAATATAAATGGAATTGTATAAAGCTAGATAATTTTGAGCAATGTATTATTGTTTTTCTTGGAATGGAAATTATATTAAGGAAATCATAATGATAGTTTTATTACTTGCTTGAATTGCTTATTTAATTATGATGTCTTTTGTTCATGTAAGTTGGGAAATCTATTAGTTGTGGGTGTGTAAGCCTTCCAAACGTTGTAATATTATGTGGGGGTTGTTGTGATATTTTGTTTAGCCCTTTGTTTTCCCTTGGGTAGTGCACCTGATTGTGATTCAATTTAAACATCCGATTACTACAAACGGGATGTGTTGCCTCTTGTATTATGGTTGGGATTTAATATTCATTTTTGTGCTCTTTATTTACCCTTGGTTTATGGTTTAGATCCTTGTGTTGTCAGTAGGGGAGTGGCTCTTAAATGGGGTCGACGCACAAAGTGGTGCCAGGATAACTCATGTGAGAGTTAGATAATTCAGTGGAAACTAGCTAAAAGTATTAGGGGAAAGGGTAGTCTTAAACACATAACTTATTAATTGTGTCTCGTTTAGACTTGAGATGAGATGAGAAGGCCTGGAATGGAAAGGTCAGTATCTTGTCCCTTTAAAACATATTTAACTCTGCATTGATTTGCATGTGGGGTCAAGGATCGTGAGAGGCGACCAGGATAACCCAATATGGGGGTTGGGGCCTAGGAAGATCTGCCAAGATAACCCATGCAACTTTGTGATGACACTCCTCCAATGATAACAGTTTGTATTGTTCAGTGATGTACTTGATTCTCTTACTCTGGAAGCAATGTAACCTTCATGTTATGTATTATACATGTTTATTTTAGTCTTGTGGTTGTTGGTTATGCCTATGAAACCCTTTTACTATCTCCTAGCACGAGGGGTGGACCTTCGAGTACCACTTGGTTGGGTGGAACGTGCACCTTACACCATTGGGTTTCCACTTCATGTTTCTGATGGCGGGATCTTCCAGATTGGAGAGCTTGCATGTTCTTGTTGCTTTGCACCATCTCTTGTGTTCTATTGGATCAGTTGGATGCTTATGTTTATGTACTACTCCTCATTTGTATTTGAGGAGAATCCTTGTATCATTGTAATTGTAATATTGTTGTATGATCTGCCTCATTTTGGAAATGAGCCTTGTAACTGCTCTATATAATTATTACAATCTATGAATGATTTTAATAAGTACTTCATATCTTATGAAATGAGTTTAATGTTATTGGATCTATGTTCTTTATTTCACGAGTATAATTTATATGCTATGGATTAGTTTACTTTTGTATGTTATGGGTTTGAAATGTAAGCGTTGTCGTGTACCTTAGAGAATGTATACGTTAAGTGTAGTTCACTTTACTTATTGTTGATTGCACTTTCAAAAAAAATTGTTACACTTTCGTTGTGTTTGCGTCATCCTCTAGGGTTACGTGGCGGGGCGTTACAACCACTATGATCAATGGTGAGATCAATGTTTCATATTACACTTAATATACAGCCTATCATTCTAAAAATGTGTGCACTTTGGCTAGATTTGTTGTCAACCTTCTCGGTTTTTAACCCTTCCGACGTTCGACTCCCAATCGGGGAAAAGATGGCATATTTTTTTATTTTTACATCAAAAGCATTTGGCATGTCGATAGAGAAGGCCAAAAAAATTAAACACCAGTTGGCATCAACATTAATTGTTGTATGGTTTATATGTAGTGAACACCAACTTAAAGAGTAGCAGTGCTGCTAAAGAGATTAAGCCAAGTCAAAAAGTCACAATTGTTTAGTAGCATGATGGATGAGAAGAACCAAGAGGATAACTTCTAAACACATGTGCATATGGGTGTGACATACAGGAATCAAGGAAAGTAAAACTTTAAAAGATGTATATATATATATGTATGTATCAACAAGTTTAAATGTAGATATATATGAATGTTGTCTGTAACTAATTTCACATACATACTTGTCCACATAAACTTTTTTTGTTAAAGACTATTAAATAGAGCGTCTTGCCTCAAAAAGTGCATCTAATTTCATATACATATATATTAGTATAGGTTTTATTTTGTAATTATATATATGTGTGTGCGTGTGTGTGTGTGTATGTTGCATTCCTTACATGCATAATAGGTAGTACTATATATGAATGTTGGCTACATCTAATTTCACATATGTTTTGGATGTTTATTTTTTGTTTAGAAAAGCAACTTGAAAATCCAAGGCCTGAGACAATTACTTCACACAAGAACAGGTACAACATGTTTCAATTAACAAGAGAAATTTGAATAAATGCACAATGCTGCTCTCGAACAGGGAAACTACAACTGTCAATTGAAACATATATACCCATTCTTTTGTCAAATGTTTCAATGATTTTTGGATGAATGGATAAATGACCAAGCCATGCCAAGTAGTAATTAATTTTTGTGGAGAAGTTTAAGTATAGACCTACAAAAAAAATAGTAACTATCTTATTAAAAGAATAAACATAAGGATTATATATGAATGTTATCTGCATCTGATTTCACATACATACATATTTGCAGATAGGGATGAATGTTGTTTGTGTCTAATTTCACAAACATACATATCTGCACATAGGGAAAGTAAAACGAAACACAACAAAAGAAGGCTTGCTCTCCACCCTATCATATTGGGTCATGGAGCCTCATAGGCTCTCACCAAACCCCCGAGCAAGAACATACATTGTCCACCACTGTGATCAATGGTGAAACCAATGTTTCTTTTTACACTTAATATAAAGCCTATTATTCTAAGAATTCCTTTTTAAGGACGAAACAAATACAACTATCTTCCCAAAACAATAAATATGGGGAGGAGTATATATGAATTTTTTCTACATCTAATTTCACATACATACATATTTGCACATAGGAAAAGAGAAATGAAACATTAAAAAAGAAGGTATGCTCTCCACCGTACCATATTGGGTCATGGAGCCTTGTTGGCTCTCATCAAACCCCCGAATAAGAACATACATTGTCCACCACTATAATTAATGGTGAGATCAATCTTTCATATAACACTTAATATAGAGCCTCTCATTCTAAGAACATCTTCCAACAAGTGGCTTCCAACCAAAAAAGTGGATTAAATTGGTAATCCCAAAAGAATAAATATATGAAGGAGCATATATGAATGTCGCTTGCATCTAATTTCACACACATACATATCTGCACACAGGGAAAATAAGATTAAACACAACAAAATAAGGTGTACTCTCCACCCTACCATATTGGATCATACTGCCTCATAGAGTCTCACCAAACCCCCGAGCAAGAACATACGTAGTCTGCCACTACGATCAATGCTGAGACCAATGTTTCATTTTACACTTAATATACAGTTTATGATTCTAAGAAATCCTCATTGAGGCTCAGACAAATAAAAACTATCCTTCAAAAAGATTAAACATAGGAAGGATTTGATACCCACGCATTGTTGATTATTGTTCAATAACTTCAAAAATATTATTTCCATGTAGTGGTGATGGTTGTAAAGCAATAAAATAGTCCACATATGTGCTTAAAAAGCAAAATCTATACAAATATATATGCATCTAAAGTTATATGCAGACAACACACATATGTACCCATAGGTTGACTTGTCAATAGATAAATCACCACAAGAGCAAAGGAAATAAACATCACTTGGCACAGCATGGCATGGCAACATTGTTTCATGTATGGTTTTCATATAGTGTCGACGGCCACAATAATATTTAGCATTCTAAAGTTACCAAAACAATTGAACAGTTTATGTTATTTTCAATAAGGCATTGTTGATTGTTGTTTTGTAGTTTCAACTACTATCAAAACTGTGAGCCACCACTGTGACAAGTGTTTTTGCAAACAACATACTTAGATATCCACACCTAAAATTGTCAATACATGTGAGAACATATATAGATAAGTTTAAATTAGATATATATGTATGTTGCCTGAGCACAGGAAATAAACATTACTTGGCACATCTTTTCATAGCAACATTGTTTCATGTATGGGTCACATATATTGGCGATGGTTGCAATAATAGATTACATTTAAAACTTATGAAAGTAATTGAGCAGTTTATGTTATTTTCAATAAGGTATTGTTCAATGTTGGGTTGTAGCTTGAGTTTCACAAAATACATAGATATCCACACCTATATTTTTCAATGCATGTGAGAACATATTGTAGACATATAAATTTGATCACTTCCATATGATCAAAATCGTCTACTCTATCCATCTATGTCATTAATAGTGATTAAATAATTTATTTAATCATTATTTCATGTTCTGCCTAAGGTTCCTAAAGTATGTAATTAAATAAATTAAATACTTTACCTTACACATTTTCTTCTCTAAATTAAATAAATGGGACAATTTATTTAATTTAGTCATTTGACTTATTTGGATTAAAACCAATTTTTAATCCCTTTTTTTCTCTCCTTGTCACATTCTCCATAATCCTCTTTTAATCCGGATTAAATTAATTATTTTGTGATTAGGATGTGCACCACTTAATCAAGACTAGTGTCACATCCTCCATAATTTTCCACTTGCCTCTAATCTCTCATTAATTATCATAATCATGTGTTTGTACAACCTTAATCAAAATCATTAACCACATTTGGCATACCTTTTTTTGGTCAACCTTTTCACTTGCCTTTTTTGGCCTTGACTCTTTTTCCCATGTGAATTTTTAATTCATATTTATTCACCCCCAAGGCTCCTCTTTTCCCCATGTGAATTTTTAATTCACTTTTCCCTTTCCAAGGTCTACCCTATCCCCATGCAAAGTTCTAGAAGGCTTGACTTGTCACTTTACATGTGCCAAGGACTTCTAGAACCTTTGATTTGACACATCACCCACATGTGACAAATTTCTAGCTTTTTGGAGACCCTCTTTTATCCAATAAACTCTCTTAAATATGTGAATTTTTAATTCACATTTATTTTTCCAACCACTTCTCTTTTCCCATGGAGATTTTTGAGGAATTCTAAAATTCCTCAAATGTCTCTTTCATTCTCATTTGGGGACAAGAAGTTCCTTTTTGAGGAAATATTCTCATCCCCCAAGGTACCTACAAGGTACTTGTCCTTCATCCACCTCATGTACTTCTCTTCCACCTCATTTCTGCATCATCCCACCCCAAGACATCTCATATTCCACATGTCAAGATGTGAGGGCTTGTGAGTCCTCAACTCACCATAGCCTTTCATTTTGATCTTGTTGGATCAATCTCACCCGTTGAATTCTCTAAAGAATTCAAATTGTCTTATAAATACCCCCTCATTTCTCTCATTTTTAAAATCAATCTTTTGCTATCAAAACTCTTGCAAAATTGTCATTTGAACTCTCATCCTCCATAGCTTTTAGCATCACATCATTATCATATCTCCATCCATCTTGCATATCATTTTGCATGTTCAATTTAGCTTGTCATCCAAAGAGCACACAAATCTTCAAAGATCAAAGGGCCAACCAAGGAAGGAGCAGCATGAAGGTATAATCAACTTCAATCTATTTTATCTTGTTTTCATATTTATCTTTTCCTTAGACTAATCATTGAGGTGTCATTTTTTGTGTTCGTTATTTTTATTGCATCATTAGTTGTTTAGTAACTCACATTAGAACATAGCATTTTAGGAGATCATATTTCTGGCGCGTCCGGTGGGACCCACAAATGGGTTTCTTTGCTTTACGTTTGTTGTTGTTTAAGTTGTTTGCAGGTTCAGGTCGCAGAAGGACGGATTTGCCCCGTGGAGGGACGAACTTGCCCTCCCGGGCGCTGCAGAGGGGCGGATACGCCCTCTTGTTCCGATGTTTTCTGACAGTTTTCACTGCAGAAGTGCGGATACGCCCTCTTGTTATGATGTTTTCTAACAGTTTTCACTGCATAAGTGCATATATGCCCTCTTGTTCCGACGTATTCTGACAGTTTTCACTGCAGAAGTGCGAATACACCCTCCTGTTCCGATGTTTTTTCTAACAATTTTCTACAGAAGTGCGGATACACCCTCCTGTTCTAATGTTTTTTTTTTCTAATTGTTTTCTGCAAAAGTACGGATACGCCTGCCTGTTCCGACGTTTTCTAACTTTTTTTGCAGACGTGCAGATACGCCCGCTTGTTCCGACGTTTTCTAACTTTTTTCTGCAAAAGTGTGGATACGCTCACCTGTTCCGACATTTTCTAACTATTTTCTAGAGAAGTGCAGATACGCCCACCTATTCTGACATTTTCTAACTGTCTTCTGCAGAGGGGTGGATACGCCCTCCTATTCCAGTATTTTTCACTGCAGAGGGGCGGATTTGCCCTAAACAACACATTCAGAAAAGTAAAAAAATTGCATTTAAGCTTTTTCTTTGCCTCTATTTTTTGTTGTTTGGAGTTCTAACCCTCTAACCTTGTTTGTTGGTGGGTGAAGTCAGATTTCTTGCTAATACTTTGCAGTATTTTTGCTGAAATTCACAAAAGGCAAAAATATAAAACAACTAACATTTGCTTGCAGGGCCTTTATTTCATTCAAATTTTAAAGTTTTTTTTACTGTTTTATCTATTCACTTAGCATAATTAGGGGGAAGTAATACTTGTTATTTGTTGTGTATTTTTTTCTTTATGTTACCCTAATGGGGAATTAGTTTGTTTTCATCTTCCCCTTGCACTTTGTGCGGACCGGGGGGTAGTTGGAAACGATTAGTGTCTTCTTCTTAGCAAGACTTGCTTGGGGATTTCATCACCCCAAGGGACAATCCCAACCACGCGTACCAATGGGGTATACAAAGGGGGGAGAGCCAAAGTTGTACTCCAATCCAGTTGCGTCGTAATTGGCGGAACGTCGAAGCTAGGGTGATACTTAGATAGATGTGAAGAGTTGATCTGAGCCTTTCAGTATCTCGTTGGGGTTCCTGACGCACGCTTGTGACAGACTGGTGTTCACGGTTGTGCCTCACATACCAAGTGTATATCGACGACTCCTTAGAAACCTTGTTCATCCTAGAGTAAGACCTTTGTCGGCCATACCCCTTAACACTAATCATAGGATTGTGCTTGTTAAGAGTGTCTTTCTGTGAAAAACCAATAAATTTTGATAAGTCGGCCTCATTAAGTCCTTTCAAAGTCCTTGCCATAATCTCATCATTCAAACCAAGCCACTGCTTTTTTGTAGAGGGGAGAACTTACCCCCTGTTCCAACATTTTCCACTGCAGAGGGGCGAACTTGCCCCCCTTTTCTGACATTTTCCACTACAGAGGGGCGGATACGCCCCCATATTTTAGCATTTTTCACTGCAGAAGTGCAGATACACCCCCCTATTTTAG
Source organism: Sequoiadendron giganteum (assembly GCA_007115665.2). Taxonomy (NCBI): domain Eukaryota; kingdom Viridiplantae; phylum Streptophyta; class Pinopsida; order Cupressales; family Cupressaceae; genus Sequoiadendron; species Sequoiadendron giganteum. The sequence continues at coordinate 54,555,266 of CM021103.1, forward strand.
CATTTTTCACTGTAGAAGTGCAGATACGCCCCCATGTTTCAACATTTTTCATTGCAGAAGTGTGGATATGCCCTCCTGATCCACTATTTGACTATAGAAGTGTGGATACGCCCTCCTGATCAACTGTTTGACTACAAAAGGGCGGATATGCCCTCCTGAATGGACAGTTTCATCCGTTTGACCAATCCAAACCCCCACTTAACTATTCCAAACCCTCGTTTAACTACCCTGAGTCTCCATTTGACCGTTTGATCATCCTAAACACTCATTTAATCAATCCAAACACCCATTTGACCAATCTAAACATCCATTTGACCATTCCAAGCCTCCGTTTAACCTTTCTAAACGTCCATTTATCACATTCACATTGATCCTTTCAAAATTTGGGAAACCCATTCTACCATCTTACCGTGTGACCTAAACATTTGCACTTTCCAAAAAGATCATTCCATCAAGACATCTTTCATTTGTGTTCATCATCATCTCTCAACACAAAATCCCTTAAACCTTGTTTTAGGAGTTATATCTCAAATTGACCAAGGCGTTAAGTTTGATCGTTATCCTACATATCAATCATTGTCTTCAACCTAATCAATCTGCTTCTATCTCAAGGCGAATTTTTGTTGTAAGTCAACATCATTGGCCCAAATCAATCCCCTTCTATCTCAAGGCGGATTCGATGTCGTGATCATTGATTTAGCCAGTTTAATCCGATCAACCAACGTATTAAGTCACCTAGGCTAGTTTCCGAATTGCGTTTAGGACCCTTTCCATCAAATCCAATCCTTATCCAATCATCAAATTAATTGATCCATCAATCCAATCCTCATCCAAAATCATCAAATTGATACATCATCAATTGATCCAAACAATCCAATCCTTATCCAATCATCAAATTAATTAATACATCATCAATTAATACACAACCCAATCCAAATCATCATCAATCTAATTGATCCAATCAAATCCAATCCTCATCCAAATCATCAAATTGATACATCATCAATTGATCCAAACAATCCAATCCTTATCCAATCATCAAATTAATTGATACATCATCCAATCCAAATCATCATCAATCCAATTGATCCAAACAATCCAATCTTTATCCAAATCATCAAAATTGATGCATCATCAATTGATCCATCAATCCAATCCTTATCCAAACATCAAATTAATTGATACATCATCAATTAATCCATCATCTAATCCAAAGCAATCTTATCCAATCAACCAATCTGAATCAATCAATCCAAATCATCTCCTAGATCATCCTTGGAAGTTGCATCTTAAAATCACTTAGTTATTTTACACGTTCATGCCCATTCAGACCCGTTCACAAACAATAAAGCAAATGGCAGACCAACAAACTCAAGGTTCCCAACCAAATGTCCCTCAAGATCCTAATAACATTCCACACGATCCCCATAATAGTGTCTCATCTCAGTCGAACACCGACATCCAGAATATCACACCACCCAGTGATGAAAACATGGTCAATCAACCCGAAGTCACCGTTGACAAATATCTCAGTAATCCCACCAATGTCCAAATGACAAATCGTCTCCTAAATGAACGTGGAGACAAGATCCTTGCCACCTTACTCATGAAGGGAGTCAAACCACCATTTGGTTTTGATACATCACAATATGCCCTTCCCACATTTGTTGATCCATAAACCTCATAAAATGTTCCAGAGGGTTCCTATGTTCCTGAGGGTGCACCCGTTGAAAACTGGTACCACCTCAAATTTGGAAATGTTCTCATCCATCAAGTCCAAGAATATCCTCATCTTCCTACCACAACATCTACTATTCCACCATCTAATCCTAATGATCCCCATACCTATGGCATGCCACCATACATCCCATTTGCTCCACCGCTTCCTCCCCCATATTCTAATATTGGGGGCACACCTACACTTACCAATGTGTTACCTCCTGCATTTCAACAACCTCCAAATAATCCACACCAACCCACCACACTACCAACACCACCACAACATACTGCTACCACTCTAGCTTCATCTCAACCCTTACATCCGCAACACACTACCATTCTCACACAACCATCACGTCAAGTGGTGCAACCTATCTCACAACCACAACCACCATCACATAACCCTTTCATGGTTGCACCCCAACAACAACATATCTCATCAACAACAATCTCATCAACAATAACATGTGCATATACCTACACAAACACACCATAATCCACTTACTAAGTACCTCTATCATCCCTCTAGCACATACACAGTTCCATCCCATCTCAATATGAATCCTCATCAGAATGCTCAAAACCAAACACATACTCAACTGCCACCTTACACCAATCCTTTGCAACCTCAACATCATCCTCACCAACAAACATCGAATCCATCCCCATATGCCACGCAACAACCCACCATTGCTCAAAAATACCAATCCTATATGCCTCACTTCCAACAACAACCAACTTATCAGCAGGGGGCACCTTACACTTCCTATTACCAACAACCATCATCACATCAACAGGACTCGTCCCTCCAACAACAGGACCCTACCTCCACATATTAACAAAATGCTACACAACAACATGACCTGTCCCTCCCTTCCTACTATCAACAATAAGTGGCTCCCACTCATCATAATCAATTATCCAACTATCAATCCACTTATAATCAGAAAACACACTCCTACCCGACTCAAACCATCTATGATCCAACAACGGTAGGGCCATCCTCATCATATCTGCAATACTATCCATACAATCAATCCACTTTCACTCCCACAACTCCCATCAATAAGGACTTGGAAGAACTAAAAGCAACATTAAAGGACCTACAAGTTGGATCGGGTAAACAAACATTCAAGTTTGAGGACATATGTCCTTATCCTTTTGATCCCTCCATCTCCTTGATTCCTTTTCCCAAACATTTTGAGATACCAAAATTCAATAAATACAAAGGAACTAGGGACCCTAGAGCCCATCTTCAAGAATTTTATGCCCATTGCCAAGAGGTCATGCATAATGACAATTATCTTATCTGACTTTTCCCTAAAAGTCTACAAGGAATTGCCCTTAACTGGTTTATGGGCCTTGAAAAAGGATCTATCAAAACATTTGCACAATTATCTGAATAGTTTGTCTCCCACTTCTCTTTTAATCTAGAGAAGGATATTGACACACTAGATCTCTTGAAAGAAAAACAACATGAGGGAGAGACCTTTGCAAGCTACTTGCAAAGATGGCGTGCCTTAGCCAGCAAGATGAAATCCCCACCATCAGAAAAAGACATGGTCACGATATTTATCAAAAATTCTGACCCAGATGTGGCTCATAACTTCCAACTCCATTGTATCACCACCTTTGTGGTGCTTGTGGAGAAGGGCCCCATCTTGGAACGAGCCCTTGTTGCAAAAGGGAAAGTCAAACATTTCAATTCTGATAGAGAGAAGTCCTTTGGGGATAAACATCGTTATTGGAATAGAAACAAAAATGTTGTCAATGATGGTGTCACTGACACTAAACATGTTCAAGTGGCCACCACCACACAAAGATACCCTCTTCAGCAACAACCGTCAGTCCAAAATGCCATATCCATCCCCCAAGGGGCACCACGACAACAATCCAACCAAAATAACCAAGGGGGAAACAAACGATAGTTCACTTAGTTGGGAGAACCCCTTAGCATGGTGTTTAACAAGCTTCTTCAAGCTAATTATCCCATCACATATCCTGTCACCAAACCTCTTGATACGTATAAACCCAAACCTATTTGGTTTAAAGACAATGAATATTGTGAATTTCACAAGATCAAGGGACATACCTTAGATAAATGTCAAGGCCTAAAAACCTACATTCAAGGTCTCATCGATCAAGGTGAAATCCATGTAGATGCTAACACAACATCTTTGTCTAATGCTCAACTCCAGATATATCAAAATGCTTTTCCTAACCACAATCAGGGTCCTAGTACTTCCAACTCTAATCCCGAATCTCGCAACAACAACAAGCAAGGTAACAACACCAATAACATCAGCTATAAAAATGTGCCATACAATTACCAATGTGTGGTCTCACATATAGAACAAGTAGAGCCATGTGTATACATGATACATGTCAAAGGAAAAGATCCACAATGTGTTGTTACCATGCGGCAAACTTGCATCACAGTCCCTGCAACTCCTCCATCTACCCAACAGTCATCCGTCCATTCACAATATAACATCCTAGACCACCTAGGCAAGACTGCAGCCCAAATATCCATCTTGGATCTGCTTAAGTCATCTCCCACGCATCAAGATATCTTGACTAAGGCTTTGCAAAGCACACAAGTGCCCGATTATATTGACCCTAACCAATTCCAAGCGTTGGTAGGAAATCTCTCATCAACCTATCAGTTAACCTTTAGCCAAAAAGACATGTCGCATCTTGATTCAAGCCACAACCACCCCCTCCATCTCGAGGTTGGTGTAAATTGTCAAAAAGTAAAAAGGGTATTAGTAGATAATGGTTCGGCCCTAAATCTTTGCACACTAAAATTCATACAATAGGTTGGATATACCCAGGTTGATTTAAGAATTCAAGTCATCACCATCAAAGCATATGATAATGCAGAGCGGGATTCTAAAGGAATTATTTTCCTCCCTATTCAAGTGGGCCCTATTGTGCAGTACACTATGTGTCATGTTCTGGACCTTGAACTTCCATACAACATCCTTCTTGGCCGCCCATGGATTCGTTCTATGCAAGATGTCCCATCCACCTATCATCAATGCTTAAAGTTCCCATTTCAAGGAATGGAGGTTACCATACAAGTTGATCCCCAACCTTTTGAATATTGTCGTACCTAGGAAGCTTCCTTCCCGCATTCACATTACTGCCTAGGAGTTGAAATGGGGGCATCCCCAACATCCGATTCTAACCCATCCACCAACACACTAAACACCTCATCTCCACCATCATCCACACTTGCTTCCACCGTCACCAAGGTCCAGATCATAGACAAGGGATGTGGTGAATATGAAATGCATACCACACTAAATGTGGCAACCATGCCATCCTCACCCCGCACATATGGACAACCAACACTGCCAGTATCAAAAGTGGAAGAAAAGACACTTACACTCACCTCCAAGAACATGGGTTCGACAACATTCAATGATCTGGGATCCCTTCATAATCAAATGGAAGAAGACATCAGTCAATGGGTTTATCGAGAGGAACCTGAGCCACCACGTCCCCTTATAGAATACTTTCAAGAATTTTATCCATGCGCCTCCAAGTTCATTGAAAAGTTTCATTACCAAGGCGGAGGCCTTGGCGCAGAAGAACAAGGAAAACGCCAGCCCATTTAAGCAACTACCATCCGACCAAAAAATTTGGGCTTGGGTTATGATACTAAACAGAAGGGTCCTACAACATCCTCTAGCACTTCTAACAATGTTAGTGTTGATGATGATTCCCTCGAAGACATACTAGAGGAAGAGTCCATCATACACGCGTACGATGATTTGAATCACGTTGACCTCCCTGCCATGTTCGAATGCTTGTCTGTTTGTACCATAACCTTATCCCTCAAACATCCTGAACTTATAGATCATGACCTACAAGGTAGTACACCTATTGACACACTTCCCTGAGAGGATACCTACGTACATCTCATGGGATTGGGGGAAGATGAACGCCCTACCCGCAAAATTAAAAAGAAACAAAAGAAAAATAGGTCATCAAGTGAAAACCTCACTGAGGCACACTTTGATTGGGAAAAAGTAAAAATAAAGGGTGTATCTGATAGTGAAAACCTCAATACGGCACTGGAAGATGGGGACGTTCATCTTCCCCTTATGGGAACACAAATATCTGAGCAATCTTCTATTCTCATTGAAGAGATGCAAGAGGTAAATTTGGGGACAGCAGAAACTCCAAGGATAACCTATGTAGCCAAATCTCTATCAGAAGAAGAATATCTCACCATTGTCCAAATTCTCCGAGAAGGGGTTATCAATTTTGCATGGGCTTACTCTAATATGCCCAGTCTAGATCCTAATCTTGTTGTACACCATTTGGATGTCCATCCAGATGCCAAACCTGTCAAGCAGAAGCTCTGAAAGATGCACCCGCAGATAGCACTATTAGTTTAAAAAGAATTGGAAAAATTACTAGATGCTGGTTTTATCAAACCCATTGATTATTTCGACTAGATTTCCAATATAGTACCTGTTGCTAAACCTAATAGAGACATCAGAATTTGCACAGATTTCTGGGATCTTAACAAAGCCTGTCCAAAAGATGACTTCCCCTTGCCAAACATCGACATGTTGGTCAACATTACTATGGGACACGAGATGTTATCCCTTATGGATGGCTTCAATGGCTACAATTAGATCCAAATTGCACCTGAAGATCAACACAAAACTGCCTTTACAACACCTTGGGGTACCTTTTGTTATAATGTCATACCCTTTGGCCTCAAAAATGCGGGGGCAACATATCAACGAACAATGACTGTTATATTCCATGACCTCATCCACATTATCATGGAAGGTTATGTCGATGACTTGCTGGGAAAATCTAAAACCAAAGAAGAGCACCTTGCCATTCTGAAAAAGATCTTCGAGCGCTTGGAGCAATACAAGCTAAGGCTGAATCCGAAAAAGTGTGTTTGGTGTCACATCAGGGAAATTGTTGGGCTTCATAGTCTCCCGGAGAGGCATCGAGGTTGACCCTACTAAATTAAAAGCTATCATGGATATGCCTACATTGCGAAACCTGAAACAGTTAAGGAGCCTTCAAGGAAAGCTACAATCCATCTGTCGGTTTATAGCCCAGCTTGCAGATAAATGTCAATCATTCACTCACCTTCTAAAGAAAGACACCACCTTCAAATGGAATCAACAGTGTCAATTGGGTTTTGATATGATCAAAGAATACTTGGACCACCCACCAATCTTGATGCCACCTATCCCTGGAAAACCCCTCTTGCTCTACATCTCTGCCACTTCAGTTGCATTGGGGGCATTGTTGGCACAACATGACGAATCCTCAAAAGAGCGAGCAATCTACTACATTAGTCAAACACTAGTCGGTTATGAACTTAATTATTCACTAATGGAGAAAGCATGTCTCGTTGTGGTCTTCAGTACACAAAAATTGTGTCATTATATGCTTAGCCATCCGATAAAGTTGATATCAAAAGTGGACCCCCTCAAATACCTGTTATCTAAGATAGCCCTAACTAGCTGAATGGCTAAATGGATCATGCTTCTCAGTGAATTTGATACAAAATATATGGATAGAAAAGCCATCAAAGGACAGGTAATAACAGATCAGTTGGTAGATGCCCCATTAGTAGATGCCTATCCTATAGAAACTGAATTTCCAAATGAAGGAGTATTTGCAATATCAGAAGCTACCACATGGACACTGTACTTTGATGGATCACACACTAATAATTGATTGGGGGCAGGAGTCTTGCTTATCACCCCCCAAGGTGATTACATACCAAAATCATTCAGACTGGCTTTTCCCTGCACCAATAACATCGCCAAATATGAAGCCCTTCTCACATGCCTTAGAATCGTAGTCCAATGGCACATCACTCATCTGCAAGTTTTTGGTGACTCCTAGTTGGTTATAAAATAGTTCAATGATGAGTTTCTAACAAAAGATGAAAATTTATTGCCTTACAAACATATGGTGGATGACTTCAAAAAATATTTCACCTCCATCCAATTTGAGCAAATCCCGAGACTCCAGAATAAGGCAGCAGACACTATGGCTACCATTGGTTCTCTCCTCAACATGCCAAAAGACTGCACAAATTATCAATTCCTAGTCGAGCAACTCCTAATCCCATCGTACGATATCCCTGAGAGTGACATGGTGTGTGATATTGTAGGTCTTGAATCTCCTTGGTACCATGACATTTACACCTATATCCATGACAACACCCTCCCACCTAATCTCACGAGAAACCAACGTAAATCATTCATCCAACGCATCGCCCGCTACACCATCATCGGTGATACACTTTATCGACGTGGGTATGATGGAACTCTCCTCCATTGTTTAGACGAAACCGAAGCCCGCACGACATTAACGGAAGTGCATAGCAGTATTTGTGGGGGCCATTCTAATGGTATGACCCTAGCCAAATGGATTCTAAGAGCAGGATATTACTGGCCTACAATGGAACATGATGCTTGTGAATATATCAAAAAGTGTCTTATGTGTCAACAGCATGCAGACTTGATTCACTCTCCAGCACAAGAGCTACAACCTATCACAACACCCTGGCCATTTTCAAAATGGGGTTTCGACTTGATCGGCAAGATTTACCCTCCATCCTCTAATGGTCACACTTTTATCATCACAGCTACTGAATACTTCACCAAGTGGGTGGAAGCCATACCACTCACTCAAATCACTGGTGTTCAAATCTCTAAGTTCATCCTCTACCATATCCTCTGTAGGTATGGTATCCCCTCCGCCATCATCACCGACAACGGAAATTCATTCAAAAATCAGTGCATGAAGCTTCTTTGTGACACGTATCATATCCAACATCATTGGTCCACCCCCTATTACCCCTAGGGTAATGGACAAGTAGAAGCAACAAACAAAACATTGATCAAAATCATCAAGAAGATGGTCAATACCATTGGCCGAGATTGGCATCTCCATATCCATCCCGCTCTTTGGGCCTACCATACATTCGTCTACACCCCCACCGACGCTACTCCATACTCTCTTGTATATGGCGTTGAAGCCATCTTGCCAATCGAAGTTGAAATCCCTTCACTCTGAATATCCTTCAAGAATCTCATTACTAACGAAGACACCTGCGTGGCACGCTTGGCACAATTGGAATTGCTGGATGAAAAATGGGTCAAGGCTTATGGTGCAAGAGCACCTAGACAAATGATTAGGAAATAGGCAATTTTTGGTAATTTTTGCTTTTCTTCAATTAAGGTCATGTGGACCATTTCTCTAGGAGTTAGATTTGGAATAAGGTTAGTCATTAGCTTTCAGTAGAAGTTGTGAGCTATTTGTAATGGTCAAGTGTGAGGTTTGACACTAAATGTTAGTGGTTAGTTTGTTTTGTGTTTTTGCCAATGAAGGTTTGTAATGTCTTAACCGGCCAAAGAACAGTTGAGGCTCGGGCCTAATTGATTTTGAACGTGTATTTGAAGTGTGCCTCGACCTATGGAAAGGTTATAAGGTTTGGAGTTTGAAAAACAGTTGGTATTTGGCAATTCCAATGAATACAAAGCAAGGACAACAGACTGAATAATTGATTTTTGACTGTGTTTTGAGTTCTTGATGGTGTTCATGACTTAACCAGACATTTTATATTTGGTTGGATGGAAATGTAATTGTTCTTAGAGGCTTAGTGAACAGTAGAATAGCTTAATCATTGTTACATAGGTTGTTGTTTAGTTTCTTGATTGTTTTCTTTTGCTGATCAGTTTAGAATAGTTGTAGATCATGGAGTCTTAGACCTCTGTCTTCCCCTATACCTAGTGTATAGCCCGTGGGGGATGAGGCTGAGCTCCATGCCTGTAAATAATGTAGGTTTAGGAGTCTTAGAGAGGAGCAAGTCCTTGAGAAGAGTCACTTCCTAGGCGAGCTTGGCAATGCTCGGCTAGGAAGGACAGTGCTAAAAGGCACCTCATTTGCAGGGTTGACTTCTCTAGGGTAAACCCCATGGTAGAAGTATGGAGGAAGGTCCCACAGTGGCCTAGACCGAAGGAGGAGACTCCAACACTTGGAAGACCCAAGAAATGCTTTGACAGACCTATCGGGTGGCCAGGGAATAGAGAAAGAACCCTAGTTTTTGCAAAAAGTGGAGAACAGACCTGTGTATGGCCAGTCAAACAAATAGGGCTTTGAAATCTTGTAAGGGATGGAATAGAGATTAGGAATCCAAGAAAAAGAGGTGGGGTTCTTTGGGAAAGTTGTGTGCAACAGCTAGACTTACCTGGGATAGGAGGCCTAAAAGGGGCTCAAGGCTAGTAGCCTTTTCCAAACCCTAACCAAGGGTTTCTTGAAAGTGATGGAGGAATGAAGGTGAATGGAGATCTAAGGAGCATGATAGGATGCCAAGAAGCATGATAACATGTACTGACAACCCTGCAAAGACTTAGAGGTGTATGGTGTGAAATTGGCCTTTAGGAAGGATTGAGGGTCAATGAGGATAGCAGTCAAGTAGCAAGAATTGAGTGGTATTGATTGACAAAGGTTGGAAGAGGGAATGGCCTAGAACCAGGGGTGTCTGCAGATGTGTTAGAGCCTAAAGGTTGGGTGGTGAAAGAAGCCACAACAAGGATTTGCTGAGGTGAGACCTGGAGCATGGAGGTGTGAATGCCTCCATCCAAACCCTCTTACACCAGATTGGTATCAGAGCAAGTTAAAGATTTGGGAAGCAATCTTGCATGTCAGACATTGAGTCAAGCGATTCTTCCACCATGGTGACAAATGAAGAGCTAGCTAAGATGGTTGAAGAGAAAGAAGAAGACAATAAACAGTTGAGGGAAAGATTATCCCAACTGGAGGCAGCAGTGAGGAGTGCACAGTTTGAGGGAAGAATTCCTAAAGAAGAAGAGGTTGCAGAGGAAGACAAGACCCCTGAACCTAACCCTGTTTTGAAGGAAGAGCCTTTCTTGAAGGCATTGAAAGCCTTGAGTGGAAAAGCACTTGAAGGCATACCACTATTTAGTGGAAAGATGGAACCAGACTTAGTCATGGATTGGATAGAAGGCATGGAGAATCACTTTGAGTGTGATGGAGTGATTGAAGCTCAGAAGGTGAAGGTTGCAAAGTCGAGATTGAGAGGATCAGCCTTGACATGGTGGAAGTTTGTTCAGACAGAGAGGGAAAAAGAAGGCAAACAACTCATATCAACTTGGAAAGGTATGGTTGCTAAGGTAAAAGAAGCCTACATGCCTGATGACTATGAAATTCAATTACACAAGAAGAGACAAAGCCTAAGGCAGAAAGAACTAGATGTAAACACATATACTGAAGAATTCCAAAAGCTTTGCATAAGGTCTAATGTGACAGAGGATGAGAGCCTCAAAGTGGCTAGGTATCTCAATGGTTTGAAGTGGAATATCCAAGAAGAAATGGCCTTATTAAGTCCCAAAACAGTACACCAATGTTATCAATTGGCTATCAAGATTGAAGAAAGGAACAAGATGAAGCAAGATCAGTCCTCTAGGGGCAGAGGCAAAGGCAGGGATTAAAGAGATCAAAGAGGACAGCGTGGAGGTTACCAAGGTAGAGGTAATGATCAAAGGAACCAAGGAGAATCTAAGCTCACTGAGCATGGAGGTGAAACATCTTCAAGAGGAGGATTTAACAGAGGAAGAGGACCTCAAGGAGGTTCAAACAGAGGAAGAGGAGCAAGTAGGAGTAATTCTTACTTTGCAAACATGAAGTGTTATCATTGTAACCAACTAGGTCACCCAGCTTATAGATGTCCGGAGAAAGTTTCTTCTTCAAGCAATGAAAAGAGAGTGGCCTATGCACAAGAGGACACCATGAGTCCTAAGACAACTGAGATCAGTCATATTGAGTCTGAAAATGGAGAGAGTTTGATGTTTAGAAGAGTGTTGATAAGGCAACCGGTCAAGGAAGAACCTAAGCAAAGAAGAGCTCTTTTTAGAGTAAGGTGCAAAATACTTGGTAAAGTATGCAAGGTCATTGTAGATTCTGGTTCTACAGATAATATAATCTCAAAGGAGGCAGTAACTAAGCTGAAATTGCAGAAGGTACCTCATACTAACCCCTACAAGGTCACTTGGCTGAATAAAGGGCAGAGTGTTTTGGTTAATGAGCAAGTAACAGTGGAATTTTCAATTGGAGGATATAAAGATAAGCTAGTTTGTGATGTATTACCCATGGATGCATGTCATCTACTGTTGGGTAGACCATGGCAATATGACAGGAGTGTTGTGTATGATGGAAAAGAGAATACAATCTCATTTAAGAAGGATGGGAAGACTTTCAAATTGCAGTCACTGTCTGAGGTAGATGAAGGATAGTCCAAGACACCAAGTGTGCTCCTTAGTAGTGGAAAAGAGTTACTCAACACCCTACATGAAGGTGGAGAAGGATATGTTGTGTTGTTGCAGTCCAAAGAGGAAGAGAAGATGGAAAAACCAGTCATACCAAGAACAGTCCAGAATTTGCTTGATAAGTACAAGGATATTGTAAGTGATGGTACACCTGCAACCTTACCTCCAAAGAGAGATATTAGCCATCAAATAGACTTCATACCTGGAGCATCATTACCTAACAAAGCAGCATATAAGTTGACACCGGATCAGAACTTGGAAGTAGCTAGACAAGTGCAAGAATTGTTGGATCAACATTTGATACAAAAGAGCACCAGCCCATGTGCAGTACCAGTAGTTTTGGCAACTAAGAAGGGAGGAAAATGGAGGTTGTGTACTGACTCTAGAGCAATCAACAGGATCACAATTAGGTATAGGTTTCCAATTCCTAGAATTGAGGATTTAATGGATTGTCTTGGAGGGGCTCAATATTACACAAAATTGGATCTAAAAAGTGGATGCCATCAGATCAGAATTAAGGATGGTGATGAATGGAAGACAACATTCAAGACAATAGATGGTTTATATGAATGGAGAGTGATGCCATTTGGCCTTTCCAATGCACCTAGCACATTCATGAGACTCATGAATGAAGTACTCAAGGATTTCACAAGAGTGTTTGTGGTTGTATACCTGGATGACATCCTAATCTTTAGCAAGACAGCAGAGGAGCATCTCAAACATGTGGACTTGGTACTTAGAAGATTGCAAGAGGAGAAGTTGGCTATCAACTTGGAAAAATGTGAGTTTTTCAAACAAGAACTTGTATATTTGGGTTTTGTAGTGTCTAAGGGATCATTGAAGATGGATCCAAGTAAGGTGGAGGCAATCATAAGTTGGCCTACACTGACAATAGGGACTGAGGTAAGGAGTTTCCATGGATTGGCCCAATTCTATAGAAAATTCATAAAAAAATTTAGTGGTATTTGTGCACCGATTTTAGAGACAATCAAAGGTGGTGTGAAAACCAAGTTTGTGTGGACTCAAGCAACTGAGAGAGGGTTTGAGAAACTGAAACAAGAAGTAGCAACTCAACCTATACTTTTACTACCTAGCTTTGACAAATTGTTCATTGTTGAGTGTGATGCAAGTGGAGTGGCAGTTGGAGGAGTGTTAAGTCAAGAGGGCAGACCTATAGCCTTCTTTAGTGAGAAGCTTAATGAGGCAAAGAAGAAATACTCAACCTATGACTTGGAACTTTATGCTTTGGTTCAGTCACTTAGGAAATGGAGGCATTATCTTCTACCCAAGGAGTTTGTAGTCTTTACAGACAACCAAGCACTTAGCTATATGAATACCCAAGAGAAATTGAGCAATAGGCACTTGAAGTGGATGGAATACATCCAAGCTTTTACCTTCACCATCAAGCACAAGAAGGGGCAGATGAATAAGGTAGCAGATGCATTGAGTAGGAGGTTATTGACAGTTCAAGAGATACAAGTGAAAAGCATAGGAATTGAAAGCTTCAAAGAACTCTATGGAGAGGATGAAGATTTCTCAGAGGTCTATAAGGTATGTTTAAACTTTGAGAATCATTTTCATAGCCAGTATGCTGAATATACTTTGCAAAGTGGATTGTTGTTTAAAGGAAACTAGTTATGTGTTCCTAAAGGGTCAATGAGAGAAAATCTGATCCAAGAAAAACATAATGGCAGTCTTGGTGGGCATTTTGGCATCAATAAGACATTAGAGTTAGTTCAAAGATTTTACTATTGGCCTAAGTTGGCAAGAGATGTTAGAAAATATGTGGAACAATGTGTTGTATGCATGAGAGCTAAGGGAGGAGCTAGTAATCCAGGTCTTTATCAACCCCTACCAATTCCAAATAGACCTTGGGAGTGTGTGAGTATGGATTTTGTGGTAGGCCTTCCTAAGACCAAATCTGGTTTTGACAGTGTGTATGTAGTGGTGGACAGATTTAGTAAGATGAGTCATTTTATACCTTGTAAAACTACTCATGATGCTAGTTACATAGCTCATCTCTTTTTCAAGGATGTTGTAAGGATTCATGGCTTACCTTTAAGCATAGTTTCAAACAAGGATGTGAAGTTCATGAGTCATTTTTGGAAGACTTTGTGGAATAGGTTGGGAACCAATCTGTCTTTTGGATCTGCCTATCATCCTCAAACCGATGGCCAAATAGAGGTGGTTAACAGGGTGCTAGGTAACCTACTGAGGTGTCTAACAAAGGAGTATGGACAGACTTGGGATATGGTCATCTCACAAGTTGAGTTTGCCTATAATGATAGTGTCAACAGAACTACAGGAAAAAGTCCTTTTGAGGTTGTGTATGGAATGCACCCAAGAGGTATTTGTGAGCTCAGAGATTTAGGAACCATGGAACATAGGAGTGGACATGCTGAAGATTTCAGTCAGACCATGAAAGAGATACAGGAGCAGGTGAGGAAGACAGTCATTGAAGCTACCCATAAGTTGAAGGAAAAGGTGGATTTGACAAGGAAGGATGTACAATTTGCAGTGGGTGATTATGTCATGGTTCACCTCAACAAGTACAGGTTGTAGAAGGGAGTCTCAACCAAGCTACAGATGAAGAGAGTAGGACCATGCAAGATCTTGGCCAAGTATGGCAAAAATGCATATAAAATTGAATTACCTACTGACTTAGGAATCTCACTGGTTTTCAATGTTGCTGATTTGATCAAATATAAAGGATCAGTCAAGGAATTGGATCAGGAGAGTCAAGAGGTCTTCAAGGACATCAGTAACATATCACTACCCAGTCAGGACAAGCAACAAGTTGAGAAGATCTTGGAATCCAGGGTGCAAAAGTCTACAAGGCACAAGGTGTATATGGAGCACCTAATCAAGTGGAAGCATAAGCATGAGTCAGAAGCTACATGGGTACAAGAGGACCAGTTCAAGAAGCTTGGAATTGATTTTTCCTTGCTCCCTCCTTCTACTTCTTAGTGTTTTTGCTGGGAGGGGGAGAATGGTGCAGGAGCACCTAGACAAATGACTAAGAAATAGGCAATTTTTGGTAATTTTTGCTTTTCTTCAATTAAGGTCATGTGGACCATTGCTCTAGGAGTTAGATTTGGAATAAGGTTAGTCATTAGCTTTCAGTAGAATTTGTGAGCTATTTGTAATGGTCAAGTGTGAGGTTTGACACTAAATGTTAGTGGTTAGTTTGTTTTGTGTTTTTGCCAATGAAGGTTTGTAATGTCTTAACCGGCCAAAAAACAGTTGAGGCTCGGGCCTAACTGATTTTGAACGTGTATTTGAAGTGTGCCTCGACCTATGGAAAGGTTAGAAGGTTTGGAGTTTGAAAAATAGTTGGTATTTGGCAATTCCAATGAATACAAAGCGAGGACAACAGACTGAATAATTGATTTTTGACTGTGTTTTGAGTTCTTGATGGTGTTCATGACTTAACCAGACATTTTGGATTTGGTTGGATGGAAATGTAATTGTTCTTAGAGGCTTAGTGAACAATAGAATAGCTTAATCATCGTTACATAGGTTGTTGTTTAGTTTCTTGATTGTTTTCTTTTGCTGATCAGTCTAGAATAGTTGTAGATCATGGAGTCTTAGACCTCTGTCTTCCCCTATACCTAGTGTATAGCCTGTGGGGGATGAGGCTGAGCTCCATGCTTGTAAATAATGTAGGTTTAGGATTCTTAGAGAGGAGCAAGTCCTTGAGAAGAGTCACTTCCTAGGTGAGCTTGGCAATGCTCGGCTAGGAAGGACAGTGCTAAAAGGCACCTCATTTGTAGGGTTGACTTCTCTAGGGTAAACCCCATGGTAGAAGTATGGAGGAAGGTCCCATAGTGGCCTAGATCGAAGGAGGAGACTCCAACACTCGGAAGACCCAAGAAATGCTTTGACAGACCTATCAGGTGGCCAGGGAATAGAGAAAGAACCCTAGTTTTTGCAAAAAGTGGAGAACAGACCTATGTACGGCCAATCAAACAAATAGGGCTTTGAAATCTTGTAAGGGATGGAATAGATATTAGGAATCCAAGAAAAAGAGGTGGGGTTCTTTAGGAAAGTTGTGTGCAACAGCTAGACTTACCTGGGCTAGGAGGCCTAAAAGGGGCTCAAGGCTAGTAGCCTTTTCCAAACCCTAACCAAGGGTTTCTTGAAAGTGATGGAGGAATGAAGGTGAATGGAGATCTAAGGAGCATGATAGGATGCCAAGAAGCATGATAACATGTACTGACAACCCTGCAAAGACTTAGAGGTGTATGGTGTGAAATTGGCCTTTAGGAAGGATTAAGGGTCAATGAGGACAGCAGTCAAGTAGCAAGAATTGAGTGGTATTGATTGAAAAAGGTTGGAAGATGGAATGGCCTAGAACCAGGGGTGTCTGCAGATGTGTTAGAGCCTAAAGGTTGGGTGGTGAAAGAAGCCACAATAGGGATTTGCTGAGGTGAGACCCGGAGCATGGAGGTGTGAATGCCTCCATCCAAACCCTCTTACACTAGCTTATAACCATCTGCAAGCCTATCAGCACCGACTCAAAAGGAGCTACAATAAGAAAGTTCGCCCTTGCCAATTCAATGTTGGTGATTTGGTCCTTAACGAAAATCAGCGGAATCAGCAAGATCGAGAGAAAAAGGGTAAGTTTGAAGCCAACTGGTTGGGCCCTTACGTCATCACCACAAAGTATGGTTTTGGCACCTATAGGCTCTCTACCCTTGAAGGGGATCCCTTGGAAGAACCCATCAACATCATGCATCTGAAGAAGTTCTATACTTAGGTTAGCTGGGGTATCCTTCCTGGTAAAAGTCAAAAAATACAAAAAAATCAAAAAATCCAAAAAATAGCAAAAAGAAATAATTCGTCCTATGGTGAAAACCACCCCTGCGTGGCACATTGGATACGTACGATCGGTGAAAACTTGGCAATAGGCGCCTCTCGTATAGGGCTTAATCATTATCTACCTTGTGTCCTGGTTACTTTATGGATTATTCGTCGATTCCTCAATCCCCCTATCCTACCATCCGCTTACATCACCTCGTCACTTGGTATATTCTGGTTGAGCATTAGACGACCGTCATCCACTATCTGACATCTTGAGCTTTTTATCCTAATTTGATCTTGTGTTCTCTCACTGTCGTGTGTGTCTCCATCTAGGTTCACTCCTCATGTTCGTCTCCATCTAGGTCTCATCATGTCTTCTCTTGAACTATGACGCCTCTATGCTTGCTCGTAGGCAAGGCTAATCTTTGGATCAGCCCCCGAGGCATCGTGTCCTTCACCATCTGTCCTCATGGTCCACTTTTTGATCTTGTCCATCCTCAGTCTTTTGTCCTATCCGAACTACGTTGCCCCTGCACTTTTGATCTTTTGATCCGCCCCCGGGGCTTGTGTTTGTCTTGGTCATCCATCAGTGTCCATCAGTCCACTTTCCACTCTTTTATCGTGGTCTTTTCCTGAACTACGAGGGCTCTGCGTTTTCATGTAGGCAAGGCTGATCTTTGATCAACCCCCGAGCCCCTAGGTCTTTAGGTTGTGTCTCGTCCTCTTGTTGTCTTGTTGCCAACTATGTCCCTATCATCGTCGATTCTTCACAAACAAGATCTTCTCGTATCAAGAAATCTGCCCAATGGCAATTATCCTACGTCATCTAGGTCACTTTAGCTTAGTATTCATCATCGGTCTTAACAGGATGCATCCTTCCTAATAGACCACATCAACCCCATCCATCCTTGGGATCTTATGGCAAAGAACGCTTGTAATTGATCATGATCTTTTGGTACTTTTGGCTTTTGTTTATTATTTGAGCTCCCCCTTTTAACTAGTCAAGATCACCATAATCCATCATATTATGGTGTGTTTTGCCTAGTCAACATAGGGGCATCTCTTGACTGTTTTATCGTTGTTGTATGTTGGGATGCTCCACGTAGTACCCGCTAGGATTCCTCTCAGATCCTGCGTTATGTGGGGGCATCCCTTTGTGCTTGTGGTTATTCCAATACCTGGCCCAACCAAATTCATCGCGACTTTGGGGTATTGGGATAGCCTTCTTGTTTGTTGTGTTTGTCTTATGCATTATACATTAATCCGTCTTGGTTTACATACCCTGACGATCGATGTCTTATGCTATAGCAAAAATCAGTGCTCTAAAAGATGGAAAATTGCATTCATGTTGCATTTCATTTCATTGCATATTCCCCTTTCATCCAATCTTCCTCCTACATCTATGACTCCTGATTTTGGTTGTGCAAACGCTCATTCATTCTTACTAACTTTCTTTCTTAGGATCCCTACGGTTCTTGAAAGGTATCGTGCCCCACACCCTACACCTATCACCTACCCATTAATACTTACGTCTACATTGCATTTAGTGTGTCAATTCATCATTTATCCATTTGCATCAATTCATTTAGGTTCATTTATCCATTTGCATCAATTCATTAGGTTCACTTATCCATTTGCATCAATTCATTTAGGTTCATCATTTATCCATTTGCATCAATTCATTTAGGTTCATTTATCCATTTGCATCAATTCATTAGGTTTATTTATCCATTTACATCAAGTTCATTTAGGTTCATCATTTATCCATTTTACATCTATTCATTTAGGTTCATACATTTCCATATATTTGCATACCCATCTATGCATCATTATTAGGCCCATATTAATTACATAATACATACAATTGCATTACCATTCATTACATCATCCATAATCATATCATCCAAACACACATAAATAAATCATTAACATCATACATTGACATAGTATCCATATCAACACAACTCATCATATATACATGTGCATAACATACATCATCTTTCACAAAAGCATAAATATCTAACCATGTGCATAACATACATCATCTGTCATAAAAACATAAATATATAACCATCTACATAACATAAATCATCTGTCACAAAAATGTTCGGCATAATATCAATGGGAACCATCACATATCATCATCAAAATAATACAATGACCATCTCATATCCAAAATATAGTCATATCATAATCACATACATCCCATCCTCAAAATAAGGTGCATCATCTCAAAATATGTGTTACACCTACATCCAGTACCTGTCACAGCACCTGTATCCTATCACCTGTCATTTGCCTGCCCTAAGCTACCCACACCTAACCTCTAAGGAGACTCAAGCACTGGTCCCCTGTATGTTGGAGTCCCTTGAGATTCATGAGTTGGAGTCCCAAACCGAGAAGGAGTCGGTTGGAAATCATTGTACCCTTTGGTCCGTGTCCCTAATGACTGGGATGGTATCGACATCTGTGGTACCTGCCTAACATACTGCGTTGTCCGCTGCATTATATCTGGCACTGCCTGCTCATATGCACATCTCCAATAGCCCGTCTCCTGCATATACTCATCACGTTGTCCAGTCTGGAACCTGGTGGTATTTCGCTCATACCTGTATCTATCCCGCTCTCTGGTGATGGCTCGCCACTCTTGATCCCATGCCTCCTGTGTCGTTGTCAGCAGTTGTACCTGCTTTGCGGTCCTCCTCCTCTCTGCCTGTACACTTTGTAGCTCTACCTACAAGCCCTGTACAGCTAACCCTATCCCATCACCCTACACTCAATGTGCCTGCCTTTATGTTATATCTCTCTCTGCATTCTCTGCCCGGCCCACTGTTGCATCTCTCTGAAATTGCATGATTTGGACCTGTCTTCGCACATCATCCCTCTCTCCCTGTAGCACCTACACCTATCCCTATGCACTCTCTCTCTGCACTATCTCTAACCCAGCCTCTGTAGCCTCAGCCCTCACTCTCATCTCCTCTAAGGATGTCTCTGTAGTAGCTATCCTCTCCAAAAGGTTTGCCCGCTCTCCCTGCTATCCTGCCACCTGTCCTCTCAGTGTCTCCATCTCCCTTCCCCCTACTGGCTCCGACTAACCTCGAATTTGAGCCACTGTCATCGTTGCCTCTAATCTGTCTCGGTCCCAAGTCACCCGAGCCAGCTCACCCCGTACTCTCCCCATCTCCACTTATATCTCCTCTCTCTCCCTCTCCGTCGCCAGTATATATGTCATCAGATGACCCACAACATGCTCAAAATCTATCAGCTTTGACTTCTCCACCCTTTCTACCTCAACCTTTGCCCTCCTCAACTCCTCCTCTAACACCCATATCCTTGCCTAGGCTCCTCACAATAACACAATTGGATCATCCACTAGAGCCACCGGTACTACTGCTAATGGCTCCACCACCTGTACATCCATGTCCATCGCCTCCACCTCTACCTCCTCCCGAACCGGCTCCACCCGGCTCATCACTCGGATCCTCCGTGACTCTCCTCTCCTCGGCGCCCTCATCAATCTCCTCGATCGTCCTCCAGCCTGCCTCTCCCCCTCTACCTCCTCTTGCTCGACTCTCACCTGCACTCACCTCCCCTGTACTCTCCCACCAATCCCTATATGAGTAGCCCTCCCCTCCACCACCCCTAACGTCTCCACCTCTGGCTCACTCCCTCCTGCCTCCATCTCCTCCCCCACAGCTCTCCTAGTCCTCCTCCGAGAACACCTCCTTCTAACCCTCCTCCTCTCTGGTTGATCTCCAACACCACCCTCATCTGCCTCGCCACTTTGATGTCCCGCATCCTCCTGTCTGCCCTCCTTCTACTCATCCTCCTGCCCCCCTCCTTCTGCTCATCCTTTGGCCCCCACTCCATGGCTCCCGTGATCAGCTCCTCTGGTGTGACCCTCTCCCACTAGTGGTTGCGAAACCACCAAGTGTATCGATCTATAACTCTTACATCCTCTGGGCCCGCCCCTCTCCCTGGATAGGGCACCCCACTTGCCACCACCCACGCCTCCCTCGCCACCCTCGCTGACAAACTCGCTCCCCATGGTACCTCTTTGGTAAGCCGACAGAACATAGTCGACGCTGCTGGAATATCCTACATGAGTCCAAACTGCCTCATCACCCTATCTAGACAATGCACCTCCATTGTATGTCCCTGACTCTCAATCAGGAAACATCTACATCTAAAGAAACCTCTATGTCTCTCCTTCTCGACCCTCCATCCCCTAAACAACCAATACATGTATGGTCATCATACGATGTCCTCCTCCCGTAAATTATCAAACGCTCCCCTCCATTGATCGATCTCTCTCTGTGTCTCATACCGTAGGATGCTGCCCCAAACTCCCAAGACACCGGATCTCTATCATCCAACTCTCCTCTCCTCACCACTATGGGTCTCATCACTGCGATATGCTCCCACCCCCACACCTGCAATAGTGTCTTGTACGTCACGCTCTGCATCCCTTGATAGCAGATCACATGCATGTCTCGGTATAACTGGGCCAATACACATGACCCCTAAGAAAATTGTCCCTCCCACCACTCAACAATATGTCGAATCACCTCCATATACCGTAAGTTGTAGAATCGCCTACTCCAATCCGACAGTAGTATCTCGCTAATCAGACAGCACAAAAATAGTGGTAATGCTGGCAACCCCAAGGCCAGGCATCTGTCTACGTCTATCTACCCCCTCTATATCGACAAGTAATCTCGCCCGAATAGCACCAGGACAATCTCATCTAACTGTGCTCCTCTCGACACCACCTCACTCACTAACTGACCTACTATCGGCAACCTCAAAATCCACCACACATCCTCTAAGGTAATCGTCATCTCCCCTGTCGGAAGATGGAAATTCGATGTCGCTGAGCTCCATCTCTCTATCAAGGCTGTCAACATCGCCCGATATGCTCTCATCTCCAGAAACTGTACTAAATGCAGTAACCCCGCCTGCTCCAGTGTTCCGTGGTCCGCCCCATTCATAGCCTCTATCCTCGCCGCCAGTGTCTTTGGCCTCCGCTCATGGGTTCGTAATCGACCAAACTCCTGCAATCATAACATTCACTTTATCAACCCTCGTCAATCTTTTCTTGGTCCCAGGACTTTCTCTTTCTTCTTTTTTATTTCTCTCTCTTTCTCCTCCCCCCCCCCCATTTTTTTTCGAGCTAAGGCGGATCTGCCCCCGGCTACGGGGCGAACTCACCCCTACAGCAGGGCGGTGTCGAGCGGCGCCGCCACTAGTCGTGGCGGCGACTATCCGCCCCGAGCTGGGGCGGACCCGCCCCCGACCGGGGCAAACACACCCCTGCAATGGGGTAGACCCGCCCAACCCCGGGGTGGACCCGCCCTGAACCGAAGCGGATTCGTCCACTAGAGGGCATATTCGCCCTCCTACAGGTGAATCCTTTTTCCAAATCCCTTTTTTTTCAACAATTTTTTTTTCCAACTACCCATGTTTCTACCCTAGCCCACCCACAAAACCCATATCTTACATTTTTCAGAAAACATTTAAAATGCATTAAAATCATGAAAATAATGCATATGGGTTTTTTACGCTAACCTGGTGAGGCCCACCCTATTGACTGTATGCTCATCAGACCTCGTCCACCTGGTGGATGATCTTAGTGTCATTATCCTATGACATCTTCGCTCCTCATCTGCTTTTTCTTCTCTCCTCTTCTCTCAACTACTACAATGCAAATGAGGTGAGGTAATTTTTAAAATTACCTTATATTCTTTTTCCCAAACTTTTTAAAATACCCCTTATTTACCTTTTTTTCTTCCGATTAATCTCTCCTCTTCTCAGGGCTGCCATTTGCACCCTATTTGTCTGATTGATTTCGTTCAAAAAGAAAACTTGCCTAATTTTTCGTGCTCTTTCCAACTATACCATTTGTTTTTTCCTATCGAGAAGTCATCTGGGACCCCTATTTCTCCCTTGTCCTCCTCTCGAGGGGGCATACCCTTCACATTTATCCATTTTCCCTGCCATAGTCATTCCCTTGTAGGATTGGGGCATCTTCATCCATTCCCCCGCTAATTGGACAGCTCAGGTCCTCCTCCCCACGCTGGGGCATCATTTTTTGGTTACTTCCTCTATAGAGTCATCTGCATTTTATTTTTCTTCAAAGCACAATTATTCTAACGGTACTTCGAAGAGGGGCAAAATGTAGACATCTAAATTTGATCACTTCCATATGATCAAAATCATCTACTTTATCCATCTATGTCATTAATAGTGATTAAATAATTTATTTAATCATTATTTCATTTTCTACCTAAGGTTCCTAAAATATGTAATTAAATAAATTAAATACTTTACCTTACACCTTTTCTTCTCTAAATTAAATAAATGGGACAATTTATTTAATTTAGTCATTTGACTTATTTGGATTAAAACCAATTTTTAGTCCCTCTTTTTCTCTCTCCTTGTCACATTCTCCTTAATCCTCTTTTAATTAAAATTAAATTAATTAATTTGTGATTAGGATGTGCGCCACTTAATCAAGACTAGTGTCACATCCTCCATAATCTCCCACTTGCCTCTAATCTCTCATTAATTATCATAATCTTGTGTTTGTACAACCTTAATCAAAATTATTAACCACATTTGGCATACCTTTTTTGGTCAACCTTTTCACTTGTCTTTCTTGGCCTTGACTCTCTTTCCCATGTGAATTTTTAATTCACATTTATTCACCCAAGGCTCCCCTCTTCCCCATGTGAATTTTTAATTCACTTTTATCTTTCCAAGGTCTACCCTATTCCCATGCAAAGTTCTAGAAGGCTTGACTTGTCACTTTACATGTGCCAAGGACTTCTAGAACCTTTGACTTGTCACATCACCCACATGTGACAAATCTTCGGCTTTTTGGAGACCCTCTTTTATCCAATAAACTCTCTTAAATATGTGAATTTTTAATTCACATTTATTTCTCCAACCACTTCCCTTTTTTCATGAAGATTTTTGAGGAATTCTAAAATTCCTCAAATGTCTCTTTCATTCTCATTTGGGGACAAGAAGTTATTTTTTGAAGAAATCTTCTCATCCCCCAAGGTACCTACAAGGTACTTGTCCTTCATCCACCTCATGTACTTATCTTCCACCTCATGTGCTTCTCTTCCACCTCATTTCCACATCATCCCACCCCAAGACATCTCATATTCCACATGTCAAGATGTGAGGGCTTGTGAGTCCTCAACTCACCGTAGCCCTTCATCTTGATCTTGTTGGATCAATCTCAACCGTTGAATTCTCTAGAGAATTCAAATTGTCCTATAAATACCCCCTCATTTCTCTCATTTTAAAAATCAATCTTTTGCTATCAAAACTCTTGAAAAATTGCCATTTGAGATCTCATCCTCCATAGCTTTTAGCATCACGCCATTATCATATCTCCATCCATCTTGCATATCATTTTGCATGTTCAATTTAACTTGTCATCCAAAGAGCACACAAATCTTCAAGGATCAAAGGGCCAACCAAGGAAGGAGCAGCATGAAGGTATAATCTACTTCAATCTGTTTTATCTTATTTTCATGTTTATCTTTTCCTTAGGCTAATCATTGAGGTGTCCTTTTTTGTGTTAATTATTTTTATTGCATCATTAGTTTTTTAGCATCTCACATTATAACATAGCATTTTAGGAGATCACCCATATATTTATAAGTTTAAATGTAATTACATGTATCAACAAGTATAAATGTAGATATATATGAATGTTATGTGCATATCCGTTTAGATACATATATATGTGCACTTTTTTTTTTTTGTATGTGTATTTTGATGCAATAGACCATTTTCTCTTTTGCTAAGCGTTTTTTATATTGCTTTTGAGTAACAATAATTTTCCAAATCAAGTTCAAGTTTGGGAATTTGAAATTGTAACCATTTTCACTATTTTTATTATTTTGAGAATTCTTATGGAATTACAATATTATTTCATGTATGGTTTCCATGTAGTGGTGGTGGTTGCAATAACATGTACCATCTAAAACTTAGCGAACCAACAAAACAATTTATGTTATTTTCAACTAGGCATTATTGACTGTTGTTATGTAGCATCAATTGCTACGAGGATTGTGAGCAACCGCTATGGTGAGGTTTTTTGCACATATCACACATAGATATCCACACCCAAACTTGTGAATACATGTAAGCACATATATATAAGTTTAAATGTAAATATATATATCTATGTTGGGTGCATCTAATTTTATATACACACATATATGCTGACACTTTTTTGTGTATATATATGTGTAAGCAAGAGATATCTAAGTATGCATGGAAGGCGATATTTTAATATTTATTACTTAATTGTTTTTTCTGAAAAAATGGAGCAGGAGCAGGAGCGAAGAATCGTAGGCGGGGAGAAAAAACTATGGAGCGACCTGGTGTTGGAGGAAGAAGCATGGAAGAAGTTTGCGAAGGAATTTCTCCACCAAAACCCAAATCACATCCCACAATGGGTATTTGAAAATGGTGAGTGGGTGGAAAAATGCAACTCGCTTTAGAACCAATCAAGAAATCTGCCAATTGAAAACTTCAAACAACCCGAAATCCATAAACCATTAGCGCACCAAAGGAATAGGCAAGGGTGGTGCTCGAATGATCAAAGGCATGGGTGGTTTCAGGAAAATGTCCACCAAGGAAAGCCATCAAACCAAAACTGGCGCAACAAAGATAATAGCAACCCAATACGGTCCAACGAAAATTGGAAGGTCAAGAGATCGAAAAACCCTAATCTGCCAAACAACAACAAATTGAACCAACATTTGGGGGTAGCAGCACATCACAGAAGAAGAATGAATCAGAGAGATCAAGACCTATTCAATCGAAAGCAAAACAGGAGGAACTTCCAAAACAAACCAATTGGAGACTATGGAATTCACCCACGTGGAAGCAAACTCTTGCAAATGCCACCAGAGATGATTGAACGAAGAGTAAATTGATTAATGGAGAGAGCCTTATTCGCCAATTGAATGGGTCAGGGATGCTCTAGTGAGGGTATCAAAGCTTGGTGGAAAAACAAATTCAAAGATCGAGTATGCATAAACCAACTTCAGAACTCCTTTTTTTTCTCATAGAATGTAGCGAGCAGGATCTAAAGTTAGAAATAGTAGAAGGAAAACCCCTATTCATGAAGGGACATAGATTTCACTGTTTGAATTGGAGGGCTAACTTCGATCCTTGGCTTTACAAAATAAACCAAACTCCTCTCTGGATCAAGCTGGTAGACCTGCCCACAAAATTTTGGAATTTAGATGCCTTGTTGCGCTTAGGCGATGCCCTCGGGGTGTGTCTAGGAGTAAATAAGGATTTCATAAATGGAATAGATAAAGCGGTACCAAGCATTTTGGTGGAAATAGATGAAGGTGTAGGGATATACAAAAATCTATAAATTTTGACAAAGTATGGGAGTTGGCAACAAGAGATAGAAATCTGGGAAGGAGTTGAACCTAGGAAATGCCTATTTAGAGAGTCTTGCCTGGAAGGAACTTCAAATGGAGAAAATAAGGGTCTGACAAACAAGGAGAAGAAAATCGAGACTCTGATTCCCCAGGATCCAAGCCCCAAATCAACAGAAGCTCTTCTTGGAGAAGGGAACACTAGAACAGTCCAACAAACCCTAGGGGCAGAGCAACCGGATCTCCAAGATATAGCCCCTCTAGCCAAGGAAGCCCTGAAAAAAGGAACCTTTAGGGCAAAAGAAGCACTCAATGTTCTAATGGAAGGGGCTCAAGAACTTCAAAAAGACATTAAGTCTCAATTATGGAAACTAACCAAAGAAGTGGGAAAGTTAGAATCAGAGCCCCAAACTCCGGGAGGAGTTGGGAGAAAGCCAGAGCAAACTATCATGGTGCAAAATGTTGTAACCCCACAAGTGGTTGAAGTTGAAACTGCTTATTCAGAAGGGGATGAAAGCTACCTTTCCTTAGAAGGAGAAGATGATCTTTGGGATGAAACCGAGGCAGGGGATCTGCTGGAAATAAGGCAACTAGAACAATCAGAGTCAAAGATACATGCACCAAACATAAAGAAAAAAGCTAACAGGGACAGGAAGACTAATAAGGCCAAGTTGATGATAGCAGGCAATGCCTCTGGTCAACAAAAACTACTAATTGAGAAGGAGAATATCCTTCCCAGAGCGGAATGAGAGTTATATCTTGGAATATCAGGGGCATTAATGCCCCTGAAAAATGGCGCATGGTCAAGCGCCAAATTGACCAATCAAAAGTAGACATTGTGTTCATTCAGGAATCAAAATGGAACAAGGAAGAAAGCCAGAAGTGTTTGGAGTTTTGGAAACAATGGAAAGGCCAATTCAAGGAAGTGGAAGGAGCATCAGGTGGTCTAGGACTCCTGTGGAAACCCCTTACATTATTAGGATTCTTGGAGAAAGAAGAGGACAATTGGCAATTAATCAAGCTCAAGGACCTGAGAAAGAATTCTTCATTCTTCTGTATTAATATTTATGGACCAATAGCCACACCAGCTAAAAGACAAGTATGGGACAAAATAACAAGTGTGTTGGAAACCAAGGGTGGGGAGTGCGGAATAATAGCTGGAGACTTCAATGCAACCCTGAACAATGAAGAGAAGTGTGGTGGGTTGGGAAGGTTAACAACCATCCAGAAAGATTTTCAGGAGTTCATAGACAACAATCTTTTAAAAGAAGTGAATACCAAAAATAGAATATTCACGTGGTCCAATAGACGGAAAGGCTTTACCAACATAGCTAAGAGGTTAGATAGATTCCTCCTATGGGGAGATTGGGGTGACCTGGCAGCCACCCATGAAGCTCAAATTCTACCTTTTACAGGGTCAAAGCACTTTCCCATCTCTCTAAGCTTTGGTCATGATATTCCACCCTTGGGGAGTCCCTTCAAATTCGAAGACATGTGGCTAAGAGATGAGCATCTACCATAACCAATAGAGCAATGGTGGCATGAAATTAGGTTTGGGGAGAGCACCAACCTATTCAAATTAAGTAAGAAACTGGGTCACATAAAAACCAAGCTCAAAGAATGGAACAAATTACACTTCAAAAATATATTCCAAGAAAAAGAAAGAGTGGAACAGGACATCAAAACTCTGAATGAACATGTAATATATAATGGAATGGATGCAAAAGACTTTGAAAATGAAAAATCTCTGAAGGGGAATTGTCAGAACTATTAAAAAAAGAATAGTGCTACTGGCGTCAAAAATCAAGGGAAACATGGTTGAAAGAAGGAGACAGAAACACCAATTTTTTTCATAAATCAACAATTGGCAACAGAACTAGAAAAAAAATCTCAGAAATCAAAAAGGCCAATGGTAAAATGGCCCAATCTACCAAGGAAGTCAACAAGGAAGCAACCAATTTATTTAAGGAAAACCTAAACAAGGATTGCCTTGAGAACAGGGCAACAAGAAACAAGTTACTGAGTGCAATCCCCACAATAATCAAAGAGGAGAAAAATTTGAACTTATACCAGAAAATCCCCTTGGAAGAAGTCAGGAAAGCAGTCTTTCAGATGAACCCAGACAAGGCCCCTAGCCTAGATGGCTTCCCTGCTGGCTTCTGTCAGAAATTTTGGAACACTATGGGAAAGGACCTTGGAGCAGTAGTTGAGGAATCAAGAAGAAAAATGACAATGCTGGGGGCAGTGAACCACACCTTTCTAGCCTTAATCCCCAAGAGAAATGACCCACAAATAATGAGTGATTTTAGGCCAATTGCCCTATGCAACACAATATACAAAGTGGTCACCAAAATTATTGCCAACAGATTTAAAGCAGTTCTACACAAAGTAATTTCTGCATAACAAAGTGGCTTTTCTCCAAGGAGGTCAATAGTGGAAGGAATAATCACAGCCCATGAAACCATCCACACTGCAAGAAAAACCAAAAAGGCCTTTATGATGTTAAAACTAGATATTCTCAAAGCTTATGACATGGTCAACAGGCAATTCCTCCTAGAAGTCCTCAAGAAATTTGGCTTCAGAACAAATTGGATCAATTGGGTCAAAAGTTGCATCTCCAGAGCTAAATTCTCAGTATTAGTGAATGGATATGCTCATGGTTTTTTCCCATCCACAAGAGGTCTGAAGCAAGGTGACCCCCTATCCCCTTTCTTGTTCATAATTATGGCAGAAGTTTTAGGGGGAGGAATTCAAATTTTGAGCAGGGAAGGAAAGTGGAAAGGCATCCAAGTAGCCAATGGATTGGAGCCTGTAACACACCTCCAATTTGTAGATGATACAATTCTAATGGGAGAGGCAAGTAGAAGGGAGGCAAGGGTGATAAAAAACTTTCTAGATGACTATTGTAGGGCTTCAGGGCAAAGTATCAACTAGGGAAAATCGGAGATCTTCTTTCTGAACACTCAACCAAGCATGCAAAGGGTCTTAGCCATGATCTTAAATTTGAGAATAGCCTCATTACCATGAAGATTCTTGGGGATGCCCCTGTTTGCAGGAATTAATAAAAAATGCCACTGGGAAAACTTAGTGAACAGCTGCAAGACCAGAATGGGGACTTGGAAAGGTAAATGGTTGTCTTCAGTAGGGAGATTACTAATGATTAAGACACTCCTATCTGCCATCCCAGTCTATTCAATGTCTTGCCTAAAACTACCCAAGGCAGTGGAAGATGCCCTCACCCAGATTTTCAGGAAATTCCTCTGGTCTGGGTCAGGTGATCACAACAAATTCCCCCTGTTGGCTTGGGACAAGGTATGCAAGCCCCAAGATGCTGGTGGGGCAGGACTCAGGCAACTACCAATTATGAATCAGACCATGGGAGCCAAACTGGTTTGGGACATCCACACAAAAGGTGAGAAAAAGTGGGTCAAAATCTTGAGGAAAAAATACCTAGACTCAGATAGCCCGACTAGAATTCTTACTATGCCCAATCCACCGAGAGGCTTAGCAATTTGGAACTTCATCCTAGACAACATGGATATAATAGTTGAGCTTGTGACTTGGGAAATTATAAATGGTGAAAGTGCATCCTTTTGGAATGACTCATGGTGTGGGAAACCCCCCTTATGCAACACCCCAAGCCTAGAAATGATAAAGGAGGAAACCATAAGGCTTTGGGGTGACAAAGTAGCAAACTACAGTCGAAAGATTATTAACCAAGGAACCAGTAGTTGGTGCTGGAAAGAAGTCCAAACCCTCAGTGCTCCCCAAGCTCAGAAATCCACACTATCAAATCTTCTTAAAGATGGATTTTTCATCCCACCGGTGAACATGACACAATTTGTTGGTGCGGATCTCCAACAGGCTCTTACAAATTAAGACTTGGCTACAAAATGAAGGAACTCGCTTTGGCAAGCCAAGACTGGCCTTTCAAATAATTCTGGGGTAGGAAATGCCTCCCAAAGGCTGGGGTCTTTACTTGGCTAGAAAACCAAGGAAGAATCCTCATAGCTGATAGGCTAGCCACCTTTGGCATCTAAGGTCCGGGCAGATGTGTTCTATGCAAAGCAAATGAGGAATCATCAAACCACCTCCTCCTTCAGTGCCCGGTATCCAATGAATGTTGGTGCACAATAAGGAAAAAACTAAACTTGCAATGTCCCATGCCAGCAGACCTATCTACATGGTTTAAAATGTGGCCTCAAAAAAGCAATAATTTGGTCTTTGGAGGAATTTGGCAGATCACCCCATCCATTGTGATATGGGAAATCTGGAAGGAAAGAAATAGAAGAACCTTCCAAGATAAGGAGCTAAACAAAGATAGACTTTGGGATAAAATCGAAAGGGCCATAGTAGAAGTAGTAAATGAGGATGTCAAAAGCAACTCATCCAAGTAGAAAGCCTTCACAAGTTGGGATGATTTCCTAACATAAAAATTCAATGGCCTCAAACTACCACTGCTGTTTGGAAAGGTTCCACCCAATCATCAAAAACCAATAGGGCAAATGTAAGCTGGCAGGCCCCAACAGAAGGCTGGATCAAGATAAATTTTGACAGGGCGGCGCATGGTAACCTAGGGCCAGGAGGCACGGGTTGCATTGCAAGGGACTCTTTGGGCAATCTCATAGCAGAAAAATCTTTGCCACTAGGTGTTTGCAAGAACAATGAAGTCGAGTTCAGAGCAGCGACTTTAGGTTTGCAATTGGGCATTGACTTGGGAGTTCAAAAAGTTCATCTAGAAGGGGATTCAATGATCACTATCAATGCAATTAGGCATGGCTCTACCCCAAATTGGAAACTAAATCATCTGTTGTAGAACATCAAGCACTTGGTCGACAAGTTTGATGCCTTCAAAATTAGCCACGTCTATAGAGAAGGCAACGACTTGGCAGATGAGCTGGCAAAATTGGCGTCGGATCCCTCCAAGTGGACTCCTCCATCTGACGTCGCCGGAAACATTTTCAGTGCTGAAATACCAAATTGAAGACAATTAAATCCCACGAGATTTTAGGAGAACTCTAGAGGTCTAATCGGACGTGACATGGCCCATCATCCGAAGGAAAGTTGCAAATAAACTGAACAAGTTCCAAAGCAAAGGGAAGATTGAGTGGATCTCAATCTACATTACATTAAACATGTCGGGTACCTCCAGCGGGGTGGCAACAAGCTCGCATGCGCCAATAAACACGTCCATCGAAAATCAATCATTAAGGCACAAGGACACTGCCGTTAAAACAAGCAAGCCGAGTCTTTTAAAGCAAAAGTAGCAAAAGTGTTTTGCAGGTTCCTATGGAGCGAGCTAGGCAATAGTAGTTGAAGGCAAGAGATGGAGACTCCATTAGCCCTGGATACCAACAAACAACAACAAGCATTTCATGGTGAAGTAACTAACAAAAGCCTCAATGGTCTATTGGCCTCCTCCCATCCGTTGGTGCTTTGGACAACTAAGAAAGTGGTAGGCCCTGAATTCCTAAAAGCATACCATCGGTTTAGGACCAACACAGAAATACCAGCGATGTTCTTGGCGGTCATCCTCCACATGGGTGTGTTGAAGGTAATTGCAAAGAAGCTGACCCAGATGGTCTTCATGCACGCTTGGTTGGGAGACATCGATGCCGCTCTGGACAATATAGATGAAAACAATCTTATCCCAATGCACCAAAACTACAACATGTTGTGTATGCATGGTCAGGAGGTCATGAAGTTTCCTTTAATCAAGACAATCGACCCAGAAGGATTTGAGAAACTGTGGGATGAGAGAGACCGAAGCATCACCTTTCTACTTAGAGCGGCCAAGTTAACCACCAACCAACCTTGTGGCTGGGCCCTGCGATATGCGAAGAACGAAGGACTTGTAGAGGATTTGGTTTCTGGTGACGTCTCAGACTAGGACTTTGGCTCTAGTGAAGAATGGATCCCTCTCGACGACAGAGACCCTGAAGAAAAAGCTAAGGGGTCGGCGCATCAAAACTGTAGGGCAGACTGCCCGGTGATTGCAAGCTACCTAGCCTACAAGAAGCGGGTGGATTCGGAAGCCTCTAAGGATGATGACCCAGTGGATGAAGATTGAATATGATATGGTCTAGTCTAGGTCTGTCTAGAATGTTGTTAGGGTCTAAGCTTACCAGTCAGTCCCGAGCCTATAAATCTAAAAATGTAAAGCCTGTGCAAACTTCCAGGCTCCTTTTTTGTATTTGATTCTTGTGTTGTTCTATGGTAGGGTGGTTCATTAGGAAGGGATCAAGGGTGATTGGATCGACCATTTTGATGTTTGGGCCTCCTCTCAGTCAAAATTCTAGTGTATATGGACTGTAAACTTATGGTTATTTTTAAATTTAATATAGGGTGTTGCCCCTTAGCAGTGGTCTATCTAGCAAAAAAAAAGTATGCATGGAAGGCATGGAGTGCATATATATACACTTACAAAAGTAAATCTCTACAAATATATATACATATATGAAGTTATATACAAAGAACATACACATTCACCCATATGTAAACTTGTTAATAAATGCAAATGCATATATACTTGCATGTGTGTATATATATATATTTATGTGCACGAACAAGTTTAAATGTAGACATATATGATGTTGTGTGCAACTTACTTTAGTCAAACTCAGACCTATAATTCAGAAACAAGGCTTAAAACAACAATAGTCGAACTTCTAAGAATTAACTTTGAAGCCGAGTGCAAGTTGTTGCTCTCAGATTTGTCTGTAATATCCTATGTCGGGCAAGTCTCTGCAAAGATAATTAATAGTTGAACCTTTTGCAGTTTGGGTTGACTGGACATTTGTTTCCTTTTCCTTTTTTGGTATGCCTATCACATCATAACACTTTTGCTTTCTAATCCGGATGCTTGTAGAATTGGTTATATATTAAGACAATGCACTATAACTTATAATGTTTAACAAAAAATGATACACTTCTTTTGTTTTGTATTGTTTATGTCGCTTATAGTTTTGTTTCCCTTTCAGTGTATGTCCCTCATTTTATTTTATGTTGTTTGGTTATAAACTTATGTCGCCCTATTCAACACATGTATCAGTATTTACAGTTGTTCTTATGTATACTTGTGGACATGGTTGTATTCATGTATACATCTACATATGCATATACATAAACATATATACATGCAATTTAATTTCCTAAGTGCATACAACATCTTGATATAGATGTGTGTAGATATATGTGTTTGTAAAGCATTTTTCTGCGTATATGCATGTAGATTTGAATGTTTATATGTATGTGTGAGTGTGTATGTTTGTATATGCATTTTTCACCTGTATATATGAGGCCATGTGTTTATTTATATATAGATATGTCCAGTTTTTAATATCAATATAGTTATTTGCTTCTTGACTGTTTCGATTGCCACATACTTTTATCTCTCCACAATTATTGTTGGCTATAATGTTGGCTTCGTTGAACCCATAGTTATTCCTCATTCGATCGTTGCACATGATTAAAATGTAGAATGTAATAAAAAAATTGTCATTTGATTTATCTTTTTTTAATCTCCTTGTGTTGGCTGAGTGTAGAATATTCTCATATATGTGCTTTATAATCTTCTCATTTTGCTTAAATGTTTTCTCTACTCCTTTGGCATGTCCATTCATAAAGTCATGTTGCATATGGATATCATATGGTTCTCGACTATAATGTTTGTTCCCTTGAAACCATACTTATTTCAATCTCATGAGTGTGCTTTTAATCTTCTAATGTTGGTTGAATGTTGAATATATTGGTCCTGCCTCTACATTCATAAAGCCATGTCACATATGGTTATCTTTGATTTTATTAGAGTTGCATAACTTCATTTTTGTTATCATATTTCCTACGTAGTGTTCAATGATGAGTATCCTCTACCAACTGCACAATACTTTTATGATTTTGCTTGAGTCCAGGTTATTAAAAAGTTGCATAACTTTATTTTTGTTATCATATTTCCTACGTAACGTTTAATGATGGTTGTCCTCTATCGATTGCGTAATACTTTTGTGATTTTTCTTGAGTCCAACGTTGCACATGATTATAATGCAAAATGTAATCAAAATTTTGTCATTTATTTTTTGTGGTTTTAATCTTCTTGTGTTGGTTGAGTGTAGAATATTCTCATATATGTGCTTTATAATCTTCTAATGCTATTTAAATGTTCTCTCTATTGCTTTGGCATGTCCATTCATAAAGTCATGTTGCATATGGATATCATATGGCTCTCGGCTATAATGTTTGTTCCCTTGAACCCATACTTATTTCAATCTCATGACTATGCTTTTAATCTTTTAATATTGGTTGAATGTTGAATATATTGGTCCTAGATCTCCATTCATAAATCCATGCCACATATGGTTATCTTTGATTTTATTAGAGTTGCATAAATTCATTTTTGTTATCATATTTCCTACGTAATGTTCAATGATGACTGCCCTCTACCGACTGCGTAATACTTTTGTGATTTTGCTCGAGCCCAAGTTATAAAAATCTAGCCTGAAAAAATGTATTGTTTCTTGTATCATTATGAGCATTAATAATTTGTATATTGTATAGTAATCTTGTCAAGTATTGCTGATCATTTAAGGCATATGTACCATGCATATACATCTATACAAAAAAATGTATATGTGCACATATCTAGATATCTATTGCTTGGATATACACATATAGGGAAAAAAATCTGCAAATATATGTTTATCTAAAGTAAGTTGCACACAACATACATATATGCCTACATTTAAACTTGTTGGTGCATATATATATATATGCAATTTTGATCAACTAAGCCAAAGCAATGAGATGTTCAAGACTGCGAAACGACTCTAGAAGAAAAAGCGGGGGAAAGAGGCAACACAAAATGTATCAATTATTGGTATCTAATATGCAGACACGTATATAATTATACATGGTTATAGGATCACAACGACTTCAAAATTGCAT
This sequence comes from Sequoiadendron giganteum, assembly GCA_007115665.2. Lineage (NCBI taxonomy): Eukaryota > Viridiplantae > Streptophyta > Pinopsida > Cupressales > Cupressaceae > Sequoiadendron > Sequoiadendron giganteum. The sequence continues at coordinate 54,590,493 of CM021103.1, forward strand.
ATAATAGATGAATATGAAAGGAGGGAAAGGTCGAGCAAGAAGCAAACAAGATTATATTTTTTGTTAAATATAAACAAGGAAGAACATAGCAATGTTAAAACATCTCAAAACTGTAACCCTTTTTTTCTAACACATAGGCCACTCCCAAATGGGCAGCAAACCAAAAGGAAAAGGAAACATAAAGAGCTCAAATATAAATTAGTTAGACTATATATTACAAGGACTGTTAATTCAAATGAAGCATATTCATAATTTTTTGGATGCACATGGCAAAGAGCCAATATAATTATTGACAGCAAAAAGGAAACAAAGAACAAACTTATGGGATTGGTGTCTGAGGGTTGTTCAGCAGCTTGGGGAGAACCAGAGTCCACTGACATTGTCGAGGCTACTCTTTAAAAAGCTAAGAGTTGCAACGCTGGTGGTTGACTACAAGCTCTATGCCACAACAACATGAGGGTTGAATGTTCAATTAAAGCAACAAAGGCTGATGAGAACTTCGGCCAAAACACATACAGGAAATATAGAACACCAATAAAATGACAACCATCAAGATCTTCAAAACACAACATGATCTCTCAAATTTTTTGTAGAGACATTAACAATACGAGGGAAAATAAATAATAAATAAAGGCTTCAATGTTTCATATAACACTTAATATACACTTTATCATTCCAAGAATGCCCTATTGAGGCTCAAACAAATAACAACTATTTTCCCAAAAGAATAAACATAGGGAAGAGTATGTATGAATGTTGTTTACATCTACTTTGACTTACATATATATCTACACATAGGAAAATAAAATGAAACACAACAAAACAAGGCACGCTATCCACCCAACCATATTGGGTCATGGAGCATCATATGCTCTAACCAAACTATGGCATGTCGATAGAGAAGGCCAATGAAATTAAACGGTGGTTGGCATCAACATTAATTATTGTATGGTTTTCATATAGTGGTGATGGTTGTAATAACATCTACCATTTAAAACCTGAGAAAACATAGTGAAGTTGTAACGCCCCGCTAAGGGACCCGATGGAGTAACACAAAAGACCTCAAACATCAAGCCAATTTTTTTTTTTATAAAGAAACTAAAGTGACACAACTAATGCAACTCAAGAATTTAACATGGATAACAACATTACATTAACATCATATATCATAATCACATTATGACCTAAAAATAACATTAATCATAGCCCACTAACACACCTATCCACCATGGTCCCCTAACATCGCTACTACGACACATGAACAATAACTAAACCTATAGAAAGACATGATACACTAAGAACACATCTAGACAATTCTTTGAATGTAAATTAAATCTCATACAACAAATTACATATGATAACATAATTATCATTAAACCTCATCTAACACTATGTGAATATGAACCTAATCCTAGTCAATGCCATGAAATGGATACATAAAGATATATCTCATCTACTATTAAATTAAGCTCATATGCATCATAAATACAACATTCCTATGTTAACTTTTCCATTACATAGTAAACAACAATAAATATATATATTCAAGATTACATCAATTCATTTAATTTTCCTTTATAAGAATGCTACAATGTACAAGATTCATTCATCTGAGAGGTACATATATATAAGATACATATTGGACACTATTTTCTTAGAAATATCATTTGCACCATAAAACCAACTTAGAAATGAAGTGGAAGGAAAGACTCCATGTTGCACACGAACTGCACCACCTAAACCCCAATGGATGGTTGGAAAATACCACCCTACCATGTGGAACCCTAAGGCCCACTCCCTCCGTGCTAAGAGACAACACTAGGCCCCACACACACAAAAGCAACAAAAACAACAAGTGGCTGACATTAAAAAAATTCCAAAGATGACTACCTAAAAACAAGAATCAACCAAAAATCACAAAGACTTTCAGATACTTTCAGAGGCCCAACACATAACACAAATGGATAGGAAACCCAAAATTTGATCAGTAAGCCACAACACATACAATGAAGCACATTACATTATTTTCATAATCTTATAACATTATAACCAACTTTTAATTTCTCTTTCTCAGTAGATCATAATCAAAACCAACAATGCATATTGATCCTTACACAGAACACAAGACCCAACACAAAATTTCACAAATAGAGAAGGATTATCAACATACATATAGTAACACATTCAAGCATAAATGATACAACACAATAAAGATCAAATTATAGAGCTATATCCTCCTATACAACCTTTAGAATTGAACTAATTCCCTCTTAACAACATTAAATCTTCCAGCCATAAAACAGTCATATCAACTCTAAATCCAAATCTATCAAAAACCCATTTCAGATTTGGCCCTCGAATGCTCAGCATCAAGGGACGAATTGACCAAAAATGAGTCAGAAATTCACAAAATGCAAAACAATAGACGGTTCTTATAAAAACCCTCTTGATAGCAGTCAAATCTACCAATTGTAAAACAACCATAAAATAGTCATATCAACTTGAAATCAAAATCCGTCAAAAACCCATTTCAGATTTGGCCCTTGAATATTCAGAAAAACAAGTGGAATTGACCAAAAACAACTAATTTTTTTACAAAATGTGAAACAACAAATGGATCCCTTAAAAACCCTCTTTTCAACATACCTAATTACACTCAAACATCAAAATGAGAAAATACAGCATATAAAAGTATTTCATAACTTGAAAGAAACACTTAAAAACATGTAAATAACATATTCTATAACATACATATATATCTCTATGAATTTAAAACACAAATTATAAATTAAGTACAAAACCTACCTCAAAACATGAAAAATTTGAATGCAAGATGCTGAAAAATTGAAGAAGCTTTCCAAACCTGAATTCTTTAATCCAAAGCACGCTCAAAAATCAGATTCCACACAAACTAGCAGCAAATCCATTCTCCTCAAATAATATTTGAATTCCAAATCACTCTCCTCCAAATTTTGATTCAAAACCACTCCAAATTTCCAAAAAAGACCTTTGAAAAATTACTTCAAAACCATGTAGAATCTCTCCATTTTCTCTCCATTATCAAACCCCCCAAAAATCTCCTCAAAATATTCTAAATTTCATGCACAAAAGAAAGTGAAAACCCCATTTCCCAATTTTTCCTATGAATAAAAGAAAAAAAGAAAAAAAGAAAGCAACTTTCTTTCTTTTTCCCCAAAAGACTCTTCTTTTCTAAAATAAAACAAGGAAATAAAATCTCTCATAAAATAAAATATTAAAATATTAAATTAAAGCACCTATCCTCATCCCACTAATGAAATAATTAAAATAAAATAAGTAATCAAATTAACTCACATAATTAACTCATTTGTTTAGAGTTTCCCACCAAATAAATTCAAAACATTATAAAAGATAAAAGAACCTCCTTAAAATAGCCACTCCACCAAAATAGTAAATTAAAACACAAATATAACATATGCTTACATATTAATATTTAAATATTTACTAATAAACATATTATATTTATTTAATAAATAGCATTAGAATATGTTAATATTTATAATCTTATTTTCATAAAACATAATTCACATATAATCATAATAATATTAATAACTAATATTCACTCACACCAAATAATAACCATAGCAATATATACATATATATATAATAACATTAAATCACACTTTAACACCTACATGACAACTATAGTTACCAACAACATAACCAACCTAGAAGCTAACTTCACTAAAATAGGTCATAAACATAGACTAAGCATAAACTATAAAATAACTTCTTACATGAAAAAGACATTCACATCAAAACACAAATAATAAGAATGATCACAATAGTGACTAACCTGACTTACCAAAGGACTTAGCACCATTTGAATTGAATCTATACTCAAAGCTAGACATTGAAGTCACACAGTCACATAACCCAACATAAACATTCACACAAGTGCAACACTCCAACCATAGGGCATAGGAGATCGGGCATTGTCCCATGACAACCCGGAAAGGTGGTCACACACTGAATTCAATTGTCCCTAATTGGGGACAATGGCTAGGTTTAGGGTATAACTTGGGCCTAGATGTTATCTCCTCAACCACCATTGGGATTAGAGGCACACTTAGACCTATTAATTCAGGTAGTGACATAGCCTAGTACTTGTTCACTCAAACATACAAATTAGAGCACATGTGCATAATAGTCGAAGCACTAGGAAATGAACTCTAGCAATTATATTTCATTCCCATATGTCCCCCATACGTCCAATAGTACAATGCTACCCTTTCTGCTTATCCTAACAAACATACTACTGCATCACTTAACTATCCAAGTAAATCTCTGCATAATAATAATAACATAACAATATGAATTATACTCACAAAAGTACTAACAAAAGTTCATGTTCCATCTGCAACTACAACACTTGAATACAAGTCAGTGCCTCTTCATGATAATAAATATAATCATAATATCATTTCATCATGATAATGATATGTCAAAATCATGTGAAAATTCTAAAGATAACCAAAACACTTCCATAGCACAAATATGCCTAAAGCTTGCATCTTAGTAACAATCATGTCTAAACACACACACATCATGATTAACCTATCCTTAAACATATATAATAATTCATATCCTAAACTTCTCACATAGTCCATAAATTCATAATATACAACATCAGTTGCTTAACATCATTAGCACATACCTTTAAATATCCCTATTTTTTACCTTCATCTCCAAGTTCCAAAGCCAAACTATCTGCACATCCACGGTGAGAATGGAGGGGCACTATAGAAGGAATTAAAGACTTTGCACAATTTTTTATAAGGCATTGTTGGGTGTCGTTTTGTGGCTTTACCTGCTATGAGAGCTATGAGCTAGGACAACGAGCTTCTGTGAAGGTGCAAGTTTGATCATTCGTTGTCGAGCTTCTGTGAAGTGGCAGAGGTTTTGTGAAGGTTGGAGGTTATTTTGTGTTTTTTACATGGAGCGATGGTTGCAAAAGCAATACAAAAGTCTCGGCTTTGATAATTTTCCCTATTTTTACTGTGGTTGGAGAAAGAAGGGAGCTAAGAGAAAGCAAGCGGGAAGAGGTGCATTTGGGAAACCCCTTTCAAGCAAGCGGGAAGAGGTGATCATCCATTGTCGAGCTTCTATGAAGGTGCAAGTTCGATCAGTGGTAGAGGTTTTGTGAAGGTTGGAGGTTATTTTATGTTTTTTGCATTGGGCAATGGTTGAAAAAGAAATACAAAAGTCTCGTCTTTGATAAATTTTTTCCCATTTTTGTAGTGGTTGGAGAGAGAAGGGAACTGAGAGAAAGCCAGTGGGAAGAGGTGCATTTGGGAAACCCCTTTAAATCAAGCAGGAAGAGGTGTATGTGGAAAAAATCTTGTCGTAGATGATAGCAAAATTCACAGTAACAAACCCATGTAAGAAAAAACCAAAATAACCTCACACCCAAACAAATTCTTTTTCCAACAGTACCTTATTAAAATGAAACAATATAGCCAAACTAGAGAACAACAGTCAACAATGCCTTATAGAAAACAACATAAATTGTATAACATTTACTATTTTATTGCGTTGTGACTGTCACCACAAAACATGAACCATAAATGAAACAATATTGGTTTCAACAGTGATCCAGATGAAAAAACCCACAAAATAGAAGAATTCATAGTAACAAACCCATGCAAAAAACAAAATAACCAATAATTTGCAAAAATAGATTCCTAAAAAATTGTGACATAAATTATTTGTATCAACTTTTAGATGAGACTTATGTGGTCCATCATCATAATGAAAGTTTTCATTATTATTTTTATTTTAAATTTTTGCATAAATCTCTTTTTCAAATAGCCAAATAAAAAATTAGAATTTGTTAATTGGTAAATCTTACGAGCCTGTTGGCCTAAAATAGACAATTTAAAAGTATCCAGTATAAAATTTCAAAGAGCTCACAAGCTAAAAAACAACAATCAACAATTCCTTATGGAAAACAACATAAACTATATAACATCAACTATTTTATTATGTTGCAACCATTGCCACAAAATGGAAGCCATAAATGAAACAATATTGGTTTCAATAGTGGCCTAGATGAAAAAACCCACAAAATAGAAGAATTCACATTAACAAACCCATGCAAAAAAAACCTCTGCATGCAGATAATTTATTGTAAACAATGCCTTATTGAAAACAACATAAACTGTTTAATTGCCTTGTAACCATCGGCACCACACAAAAACCATAAATAAAATAATATTGGTTTCAATAGTGTCGTAGATGATAGAAAAATTCATAGTAACAAACCCATGCAAAAAAAAAACCAAAATAACCTCGCACCATAAATGAAACAATATTGGTTTCAAGAGCTCAAAAGCTAGAGAACAACAATCAACAATGCCTTATGGAAAACAACATAAACTATATAACATCAACTATTTTATTGTGTTGCAACCATCATCACAAAACGAAAGCCATAAATGAAACAATATTGGTTTCAACAATGATCAAGATGAAAAAACCCACAAAATAGAAGAATTCACAGTAATAAACCCATGCAAAAAAAAAACTCCCGCACGTGGACAATTTATTGTAAACAATGTCTTATCAAAAATAACATAAACTGTTTAATTGTCTTGCAACCATCGGTACCACACAAAAACCATAAATGAAACAATATTGGTTTCAACAGTGTTGTAGACGACAACAAAATTCACATTAACAAACCCATGCAAAAAAAAACAAAATAACCCTGCACTCAAACCAAATTCATTTTTCAATAGTACCTTATCGAAAATGAAACAATATAGCCAAAGCTAGAGAACAACAGTCAACAATGCCTTATGGAAACAACATAAACTGTATAACATTTACTATTTTATCATGTTGTGACCATCACCACAAAATGCTTCAACAGTGACCCAAATGAAAAAACCCACAAAACATAATTCATAGTAACAAACCCATGCAAAAAAAAAAACCCTACACACAGACTAATTCTTTTTTCAACAATACCTTATCAAAAATGAAACAATATAGCCAAAGCTAGAGAACAACAATCAACAATGCCTTATGGAAAACATCATAAATTGTATAACATTAACTATTTTATTGTGATGCAACCATCGCCACAAAATGGAAGCCATAAATGAAACAATTTTGGTTTCAGTAGTGACCCAGATGAAAAAACCAACAAAACAGAAGAATTCACAGTAACAAACCCATGCAAAAAAGAAAAAATCCGCATGCGGACAATTTTTTCTCAACAATGCCTTGTCGAAAATAATATAAACTGTTTTATTTCCTTCCAACCATCGCCACTATATGGAAACCATAAATGAAACAATATAGCTAAAGCCAAAGAACAACAATCAATAATGCCTTATGGAGAATATCATAAACTATATAAGCTAAATTGTTTTATTACCTTGCAACCATCGCGACTACATGGAAACCATAAATGAAACAATATTGGTAAAGCCATAGAACAACAATCAACAATGCCCTATGGAAAATAACATAAACTGTTTTCAGAATACTCTACAAAGGGTTTTTACGGCATGCACCTCCTCCCGCTTGCTTTAAAGGGGTTTCCCAAATGCACCTCTTGATGTTTGCTTTCTCTCAGCTCCCTTCTTTCTCCAACCATTGCAAAAATGGGGAAAAATTATCAAAGCCAAGACTTTTGTATTGCTTTTGCAACCATCGCCCCATGCAAAAAACACAAAATAACCTCCAACCTTCACAAAACCTCTGCCACTTCATAGAAGCTCGACAATGGATGATCAAACTTGCACCTTCATAGAAGCTCGACAACGGATGATCGAACTTGCACCTTCACAGAAGCTTGTTATTGTGGCTCACAACTCTCATAGCAGGTAAATCCACAGAATGACACCCAACAATGCCTTATCGAAAATTATGCAAAATGGCAGGTGTTATTACAACCATCACCACTACACATAAACCATACAACAATTAATGTTGATGCCAATTGATGTTTAATTTCGTTGGCCTTCTCTATCGATGTGCCAAACGCTTTTAATATAAAATAAAAAAAATTCCACCTTTTTTCCAATAGGGAGCATATAAAAAATAAAAAAAAAATTGCCACCTTTTTTCCAACTGGGAGTCGGACGCCAAAGTGCACACAATAAGCCTATCAACCAAATATATATAAAAAATATGTATTTCTTATAATAAAACTATATGTTAATTTTATTTTATTACTATTTTGTATTCTATTATTAAATTATATTTAACTGTGTACAACCACAATATGTATTAGTTAACACCTCCTTAACATTACATAATTTATATATTATTTTTTGGTTACTGTTAACTTATATTTATTATGAAACTAAATTATATATATTATAGAGGTAATATATTAATAAGTATACATAAAAGTTTGAATTTTTTTTATATAAATATTAAATGTTAATTTTACTTCTAAGATATTTAGTAAATAAGTACATTAGCGCCTCTCATTTGGATATTTAGTAATGAGGGCTCCTTTCCCAATTCAACTTTATTTAATGTTAAAAAGTTTAAAAGGGCGGTCAAACTGTCATAGACCTTTTAGGAATCCCAAAAACCTCAATTAAATTTTTATGTAGTCCCACATGACTACAGAGGGTGAAATCTTTCATCTGCATTTAAAACATTTAAATGCTCCTACCCATCTCCCTATGTCATGCCTAATGAATGCAATAGTCCTATCAATATTTTGTGTTCCTTCTTTATACTTGTAGATTTGCATTGCTTTTTGGAACACTTGTAGAAGGTTTTCTTGGATATTTGAGTTGCTGCTAAACTTTTTTGTAGAAATTGTCAACACTTGTAGAAGGCTTTGTTGCATGTTTGAGCTGCTACTGAAATCTGTTACTGAGTAGTGAAGACTTTTCAGAGGTATGCTACTACCTCCACCACTTTGTCTGCACATTTTAAGCTTAGAAACAATTCTATGTGTTAACCATACCAGCTCCATGACTTTTCTTTAGCATATTCAGCTTAGGAAAATTTCCCAAGTATTTGTTTAACTCTTTATTGGTTTGTTGTTAATGAATAGTTGAATTACTTTGCTTTAACATATTAAGCTTAGGAAATTTTCCAAAGTATTTTGTTAACTCTTTATCATCTTCTGTGTCAGTCAGTTAATGAACAACTAAATTGTTGTTTTAGATTTCTTTTTCCTACCTGTAGCCTTTCAACAAAATAGAGGTGTAAAAAATGTATATTTATTTTAAACTTTTATTTGAATTTTTTCTTCTATGCATTTATTTTAAATGATGGAATAATTTATAGGCTTTTAAAGTACCTAGAATGGTAGGATATAAAACCAGACACTTTGGGACGAAAATTTGCAATTTCATAGTTGAGGTGCTCATTTCCATGGTGGAGTAATTATTTTTCCAAATCTATGGATTTGTAGAAAAGTATACATAAACTTTTGTTCTCAGAAGATCTAAAATGGCTTTATAATTGAAAATGCATGCTACTTTGCATACAAAAGCATTTTACCTCACTAGTATTGATTTGAAACTCTAAATATGTTAATCTAAATATGAAGCCTAACCCATCATATCAAAACCAATGAATTTTGATGTGATAAGGTGGTTGTTGGGTAATTTTTAGCATATCACTCATATTTTAGAGATAATTTTATAACAATAGAATGAGTTTCAAAATGAATCTTCCTCGAGAGTATTGAAGTTTGAATTTTGTAATCATAGGGATTCTAAGGGGTAATTTTGGGTGTTTTGGGTACAATTTTGTTATAGGGAAATAAAACTTCAAAGTAAAGCTTCCTTATAGATTATTTATTGCATTGCCCCCAAAATAACTGAATTTCAAAGTGAAGCTTCCTTCAAAGTGTATTGTAGTCTGAGTTTAGTTATGGCAAGCTTTCTATGATATAAATTTTGGGCTATTATTTTTCTTGGAGACATTTTTGCTACAAGATGTCGTATGTCAAAGCAAAATTTACATAACATTTCTATATTTTGAATTTTGTTATGATAGATTTTAAGGAGTAATTTTAGGTTGTTCTAGTTCTTAGACAATTTTGTTGTTGATGTTAGTGTAATTAATATTTAATTACACTTGCATAACTTTACTTAGGTTTTGTTTAGGTAATAATTAGTTTACTTAATTAATAAGTAAGTTTTATTTAGTTGAGCTATTTTTAGGTCAACATTAGGGTTGCATACTTTTCTTTTATAAAGCAAATCATCTCATTGTAACATTGAATTCCTGAATATATCATTTTGCACATTCGCATGCAAAGCTCTGCTTTTTTATGTTTTCTCTTCTGTGGAAGGTGTTTAGGTTTGCATGTCTAATCTAGGGTTTCTAACATGGTATCAGAGCCTTGACATGTAGCCCCTTCTCAAATTCTGGAGAAAACCATTGCAGAGTTCGTTCGAGGTTCCTCGAGGATTTTTTGCCTTGAGTTCATTTATGCAGCATCTTGGATTAGATTGGGCACCCCCATTGGATTCAGAGCGCTGGAAAAAGTCAGGTTTGGCTTTCATTTTTTAGATTTTGGTCATGATTTGCCAGATCTGTGAGGGTTTCATTTTTGGTGATTTTTTGGAAGCTCTGGAGGTAGCCATTTTTTTGAAGCATTTTGAGCAGAAACGGAGGTCACCATTGCATTCACAGCGGCTAAAAACCCTAAGATCGCCTTTCATTTCGTCAATTTTGGTGAAGTTGGTTCGGAGGGCAAATTTTTTTACTAGGGAGGTCGTACGGCCTCCCCAACACACATTCCGAGGCTATTTTCTGCATGAAAATCAAAAGAATTTTTTTTTAAAAAAAGGCACATTTCGATTTTTGGGCCTGCACTCCTAGTTTGGAAGGCTCCTGCCGCCCGACCGCCATCGAGCGGCCACCGCTTCACCGCCGCCGCCCTGGTGGCTCCCCCTCCATCTGCCGCTCCCCTCGCCTCAGCCCCCGCGGGCTCCAGTGCACAACCGTCGGTCGTATGGGGGACCAGGCGCTATGTGCCCAGCTCCCAGTCGACCCCTCAGCCCTAGCGTAGGTCACATGGGTGACCAAAGGCTCTGCCCTAGCCCCCTGTCCGCCAGCCCCTGGTCGCATGCAGGACCAGGGGCCGATTTTTTTTAGCCCCTTGGGCTGCCTGTAGGCCTTATTGGCCATTCTGGAGCACCTTTGACAAAATCGAGCGTAACTTTTGCGTACGATGTCCGTTTTTTGCAAACGAGATACCGTTGGAAAGCTGATTCCGACGCCGATCCAGTGGTATTAGTAGTTTTTTTTTATTTTGCTCCAGATGTATTTTTCAGGTCCTGGAACTCAGATGTTGTTGGTTTCACTCCGGAGGGCATATCTTTTGACTCGATGATCCTTTTTTCGCCATTCTTGCGACATTGGAAAGCTGGTTCAGTCCTCTACACAAATCTAAGGTCTTTTTCTATTTTCTATTTATGCATGTTTAGGAATTCTCTCCTTTTGCAGTCATTGGGGATTGTAATAAATGAACTGATATAAAGTTCCATCAGGGGGGGTTTCTTGCATAATAATTTTCATCATGTTTTGATGGCAACTCGCATGGGTTGTAATATGATTTCTTAGTTTCTTTTGGTCATATTTTGTCTTAGCTTAACACATACCAGATTCATTTTGGTTCACACTTTAGATTGAGAGCCTATGGTTAGTGATCCACATCGGATCCATCTCAGTTTGAGGGCTACTAAATTTGTGGTTATTGTTCCTGAGTTTGTATGGTACTTTTTCCCATGGAAGAGTTTCAGTCTCAGTTTTGACATCGACATCAAGATTCACAGCTTCTAGATTTTGTCATCATCATATCATCTACTGTTGCTCTATGGATTCTAGGGTTGTTCCAGTTTGGTGTTTTCGAGTGTTCCGTGACATCGGGTCTGATGTCACATTATTATGATTCCGATATGGTTTCTTGTAGACAAAAGTATCTTTCCTTGCTTTCCAGATTGCAGTTCCAGTGTTACTCTACAATGTTCTTCCAGTGCTTCTTTGCAGCAGTTATCTCATTGTAAGGGGGGTTGTCCCACTGGGTTTTCCTTCTCTACCTCCTTATTGCATTTGTACATGGGTACCTGATCAGGCCTTGTTGTCAGGACCCATTCATGCTTTCTTGCATTCATCTTAGTTTTAGGTGCATGCTTATCTAGTCTCCCTAAGTTGCACTTATGGGGGGGTGTTAGTGTAATTAATATTTAATTACACTTGCATAACTTTACTTAGGTTTTGCTTAGGTAATAATTAGTTTACTTAATTAATAAGTAAGCTTTATTTAGTTGAGCTATTTTTAGGTCAACATTAGGGTTGCATACTTTGCTTTTATAAAGCAAATCATCTCATTGTAACATTGAATTCCTGAATATATCATTTTGCACATTCGTATGCAAAGCTCTGCTTTTTTATGTTTTCTCTTCTATGGAAGGTGTTTAGGTTTGCATGTCTGATCTAGGGTTTGTAACAACTGATTGATTAGATTTCAAAGAAAATATTCCTTAAGGCTATTACAACTTGAATTTTGATATGGAAGGGTGTGTGTAAGGGGAAATTTTAGTTTTTAGAAACAATCTTTTTTTAATAAATAATTTTATAACAAGATTGAATCTTTAAAATATGGCAATTTTCTTTGGAGTCGTTTTTCATTACATGTGGGCAGGTTTTAAGGAAAAGATTCATTGATATTTCTATAGCTTGATTTTTGTTATGGCAGAGCTTTTAAGGTGTAATTTTAGTCTGTTCTAGTTCTTATTGAGTGACCAAATTTTAAAGAAAAACTTCTTGAAACTATTGTAGCATGAATTTTGAAATGACATAGTTTTTAAGGAAAATTTTAGATTTTTTTGAATCAGGAATTTAGAAAAACTTTTTGAGACTATTGTAGCATGAATTTTGAAATGACAGGGTTTTTAAGGAAAACTTTAGATTTTTAGAATCAAGAATTTTTTAACAGGATTGAATTTCTAAAGGGAAGTTTGTTTGAGACCATTCTAGTATGAATTTAACAAACCGCCTATTTGGCATCAACATTAGTTGGGTCCTTTGCTTTAGGTAAGGGTCAATTCCAACAACATTGTAGTACCTAAAATGGAGCTCTCTTCAGATGGTCGCAATGGTGGTGAGGCAATTTCAAATTTGAAAAAGGCGAGAATCCTTGGTGGTGCTGCAAGCGTTAATGGCGAACAACTTGCTGACAAGAAGGTGATGTTAGTAGGAACCTTTGCTTTAGGTAAGCGGTGTGGGTCCCCTTTAGTAGAAAACAAATTTTCTAGTGGGAAAGGAGCTCTAAAGGTTACTTGTCCTTTGCATTCTTCGACATCCTTTCAAAAGGGGAATCTCAGGGCTGAAAAATTCTGGGTCAGACCTATTGTCTGATGGTCTCGATGGGACTTCTAAAGGTTTGGGTCTTGCGGCTGACAAGACTAAGGATGAATTATTTTTGAACTTGTCTCTTAAATGGTCAAATCTGTTTGGTGTGAAGCCCAAACGTAAAAGTACCTCTCCTCTTGTGCCTTTTGTTGCGAATACAAAGACCGGAGAATACTCCATCTCTATCCCAAATTGTATTGTTGAAAAGAGTGTTTCAAATATGGACATGTCTCATTTGGGGAGATTTGTTGGGTTGCGGCCTCATACTAAGTTTTATTGTGAAGTCCTTTTTGATGTTGAAAAGATGGGTTTTGAATTTTAACCCCAAATCATGCTCTTTCTCGGCTGCTCCTGTTTGGGTTAGACTCTATAGCCTCCCCCTTGAATTTTGGGATGAGGAAGTGTTGAAAGGGATAGCAAGTACTTTTGGGTGTTTATTATCGATTGATCAAATGATGACATCCAGGAAACATCTTGTTTATGCTAGATTTTGTGTAAATGTGGAGCAATCTGCTGACCTGCCCTCTGTGGTCAAGATCAACTCTAAGTTTGGGGTTTGGGAACAAACGATGGAATTTGATTCTAACACTTTTGCATGCTTCCACTGTAAGAAAGTTGGTCATTGGGCAAAGAAGTGCCCTCTCGAGATGTCAAAGCAAGTGACTAAACAATGGAAATAAAAGGAGAAGGTGCCTGAAGGGCTCTCTTCAAAACTTGTGGAAAAAGAGGCATCAACCCTTACTGGTGAAGTAGTCATGGTTTTTGATAAATTTGCTCAATCAGTTTTGGCAGAGGTTGAGAATAATGGGAATCCTAAGGGCCAGGGTGATTTGGAAATGCTTAATGGGGAGCAGGTGAAGGGTGGTGAGGTTAATATATCCTCCCCTCTTTCTAATACAATATAATCTCTAGAATAGGTTAGGTCTGAGGCCCCGGTGAAAGACAAGGTGTCTACGGAGGAGGGATTGGGCTCCCCATTTTTATGGGCCCATCCGCCATAGGTTGATGGTTCGAAAATTAAAGGTTTGGAGCTTTTATCTGAAGTAAAGGATAATGGGGAACCTGAGGACCCTAATAATCCTCCCTACATTCTAGTGCGAGGACAAAATAGGAAGAAGCATTCCCCTTCCTCGGGTGTTGTAACTAGAAATAGATAGAGGTCCAACTGTGGGTCCAAACCGAGAGGTAGAGGTCGTCCTCCTACAAATGTCACTAGGGATAAGGAGAGTCGAATGGATATTGTTGATGGAATACAAAGAACCTTGTTGGAGATGTGCTCTAGGGGCACTTCCCATAAGCTCCTATGAAGATCATCTCATGGAATATGAGAGGGTTAAATCACTCTCATAAGCATGATCTTCTTGCTAATTTGGTAAGAGATCATCGCCCTGATATTGTTTTAATTCAAGAAACTAAAATGGGGCTGGATAAGTTATCTAAATTGAAGAATGAGTTGTTTAAAGATTGTGGTATGCATTTCTCTGATGTTGTGGGTGCCTCAAGAGGGATTGTTACTTTTTAGAATCTTAAGTTGATTTAGGGGGTTGAGGTTTTCCATGATTGCAACCATGTGGCTACCTCATTCTTTAATGTGAAGGAGAAGTTTGTGTGGACCCTATTGAATATTTATGCCCCTAATAGAAAGAGTGCTAGAAAGAATTTTTGGGAGTGTTGGGTCCTTCAAGTTGGCGCGTCCTTTTGTTAATTGGCTGGTTATGGGGGATTTTAATATTCTCCTACATGATTTTGACAAAATGGGAGGCTCACAAATTATGGATGACAACAAATATGATCTTATGAATCTCATCAATGATAATGCTCTTCTTGATCTGGATCTCAAAGAGCTTCTTATACTTGGTCTAACCAATGTGTGGGGGATGCTCTGATTCTGATCAAGCTTGACTGTGCTTTAATTACCCCTGATTGGCTTGCTTCTTACTCCTATTTACTTTTGGCCTTAACTAGACTGGGGTCAGATCATTTTTCATTGTCTTTATCAGTGGACATGTTGGGGAGGAAGAAAAACTTTCCATTTAAATTTGAAAATATGTGGTCTAGTCATCTTGACTTCAAAAATCTGGTTCAAGTTTGGTGGAATATTCAGGTGGATGGTTCGACTATGTATAGAGTGGCCAAAAAGCTTGAAAATATGAAGAATAATGTTAGGAGAGGGAATCAGACTTCTTTTGGATAAGGAGATGGTGAATCGAGAGATTCTTGCAGTCCAACAATCTATCCAAGTGCCTGGGTATGATCAAGCCTTAGCTTTGAGAGAAAGTGTTCTTTCCAAATTGCATAATATTGTTTCGAAGGAGGAGGTTTTCTGGAAGTAGCGTTCTCGTATTATGTGGTTAAAGAGCATGGACAAGAACACCAAGTTTTTTCATCTCTCTACTCTTAAACATAGGGCCTCCAATCGTATTAATGCTATCAATTTTAGAAACCAAGTGTTAGAGAAGGATGTTGACTTGTTGCAGGCGACATCTTCTTGCTTTTCTGATTTGCTTTCTATGGATAGGGAGCTTGATGTGGAGTGTCAAGAGGATCTTCTTATGGATATTCCTTAGGTCATCTATGATGATATGAATAGGAAATTGGTGTGCATTCCTTTGACGGATGAGGTTCAAAGTGTTGTGTTCTGTTTTGAAGGTGATAAGGCTCTAGGGCCTGATGGTTTCTCGATGTTCATTTTTTAGGCTTATTGGGATATTATTGCTAAGGATGTTATTGTTGCCACAAAGGAATTCTTTCAAAATGGCAATATTTTGAAGGAATTTAATTCCTCTTTTATTTTCCTTGTGCCTAAGAAATCGGGTGCTACCTCTTTTGATGAATTTCAGCCTGTTAGTTTGTGTAATTCTATATATAAGAGTTTTTCCAAGGTGTTAGAAATCAGACTACAAAAGGTGCTTCCTCTTATTATCTCTCCTCAACAAAATGGTTTTGTGGCTAGTAGGAAATTTTTGGACTCTATCCTCTCTGTTCATGAGAATATTCATTCGTTAACTATAAACAAACTTCCTGGCTTTATCCTAAAGCTTGGTTTGCTCAAGGCTTATGATAGAACTGATTGGGGTTTTCTCTCTAGGATTATGAAATATTTTGGTTTTGGAGACAATATGGTGGCTATTACTCTCCAGCTTATTTCTACCCCTAGATTCTCTATTCTTGTTAATGGCTCTCCTTTCTTTGATTGTTTGAGGGGTTTGCGGCAAGGAGATCCTATATCTCCTTTCTTGTTCATTATCATGGTGGAATCATTGGGTCTCCTCATCCAGAGATTTATCAATCCTGGTTTAATGTCTGGTTTGACTCCTTCCTCTAATAATCTTATTTGTTCTCATCAGCAGTTTGTTGATGACTCTCTCATGCTTGGGGAATCGTCTATTAAGGAGGCCAAAGTTGTTAAATGTATTTTGCAAAGATATGAGGTTGCTTCAGGGCAAAAGGTTAGCTTACCCAAGAGTGTTATCTTCTTCTTTAACACTATGGATCATAGGTATATTAAAATTGCTAGGATCTTGTCGTGTCAGGTAGGTGAGCTTCATGCGTCTTATTTGGGCCTTCCCTTGTGTTCAAATGTTCTCGAGTCCTTTTTTTTGGGGGGGGGGGTTAATTGATAAGTTCAATTATAAATTGGTTGGTTGGAAGGGTGCTCTGTTGAGCCGAGTTGAGAAGGTGCAGCTGATTAAATCTACTTTTCAGAACCTTCTTGTTTATGCCCTCAACTTAATTCATATTCCTAGGAAATTTATGGATAAGCTGGAGGGAATTCAAAAAAAATTCATATGGTCTAGGGTTGAGGATAAGAGAAGAATTCATTTGGTTGTTTGGGATGATGTTTGCAGACCCAAAAAGGTTTGGGGCCTCGAAATCTGTAAAATCAAAGAATTTAATATTGCTCTTCTTGCTAAACAACTATGGAACCTAATTTTGGCTAAGAGTGAATGGGCTAAAATAGCTATGAGTAAATATCTTTGCGAGGTTGATCAAATAAGACATTTTTTTTTATCTCCTGACTACTCTCCTCCATTCGGGTCTACTTTTTGGAATTATATGGTTAAGGCTCGTAGACTTCTATCTAAAGGCCTATTTTGGCAATTGGGAAATGGTAGGAAAATTTTGTTCTTGGAAGATAGCTGGTTTGGTAATAGACCTCTTAAAGATGAGCCTTGGGCTCAACCTTTCAAGGACATTTGTGTGTGGAGGTTTGGCAAACGGGTGGCTGATTATATTGAGGGTGGCTGCTGGAAAAAGGTTGCTTGAGGTGGATCTAGGTTTGGAGGATCTATCTAAAGCTTTGTCCTTTGTCCATATACCTTCTATTGTTGTTGTAGATAAGATTGTGTGGAGGCCCTCCTCCAATGGTAATTTCTTTGTTTCCTCGACTTTTCATCTTCAAACTTCCTATGTTGGTCCTACTCCTTTCTGGGCCTCCTTGTGGTCCTCTAAATTGATTCCTAAGGTTAATATTTTCTTCTGGCTCTTCTGCCATAATAAGGTCTTAACTACTGATAATTTGGTAAAGAGAGGTTTTGTGATTCCTAACAGGTGCTTTCTTTGTGAGGAGGATGCCGAAGATTTTTTTCACCTTTTGATTGGCTACAGATTTGTTATTGAAGTTTGGGTTCATGTTCTTTCTTTATGGAACCTCGGTTGGGTGTTCCCGTCTTCGATTGGGGAAGTTTGGTCTCAATGGGTTGGTCCCTCTTCCAATCCTACTCTACTTTTTTTGTGGTCTATCTCTCTTCCCCGTATTGCTTGGGGTATCTGGCTTGAGTGTAATAACATGATTTTTCAAAAGTGTGGCTCTTCTTGCTATCTTTATGGCCTCTAAAATCTATGTTGCAATTAAAGAAAAAATTGTTTTGGGGATTTCTTTTCAGAATGGGCCGAGGGTTTTGCTTAGTCCTGGTGATATTTCTATTGCGCATAATTGGAAATTGCCCTGTGATATTTCCCTTCCTCTCACTAAAGGGAAAGCCTTTAGAGATGATGGTTTTTGGAAAGATCCTCCTATTGGTTGGGTGAAGGTTAACTTTGATGGAGCTGCGAAAGGAAATCTAGGTCCTGCTGGTTGTGGGGGAGTGTTAAGAAATTTTGATGGTAGGTTCGTCTCTACGGTGGCGCTCCCTTTGGAACCTAGATAAACCACTATGTGAAAGCGACTACAACCTATCATGGCCTGAAGATGGCACAATTGAAAGGTTATAGGAAAGTATGGCGTGAGGGGGACTCTCTCAACATTATTAACAATTTGAAAAAACTTAGCCCCTGTCATGGAGTATTGAACCTACGATATTAAATGTTATAGATATTCTTGATTCTTTTGATGAGTTCTACATATCTCATGTTTTAAGAGAAGGCAATGGTCTGACAGATGTATTTGCTAACCTTGATGTTAGGGGTATTAGGGAGCAGGGTCTGAGCGATCCCCTCCCTATGGAGGCTATTGCGTTTGCAAATCATGATTTTCAAAACTACCAACATGGATGATGATTTTTTATGGCTCAAAGCTTGCATGACTAGTATCACGTGGATTGACATAATGTGGAGTGATGGTGTGGTTGATCTGCATCATGCTTATGGTACCTTATTCAATTTTTGTATGGGCTAAATTTCTAGGCTCATTATTTGTTGCTGCCATATTCCTAGCGCCACATGAATTATGGGCTTTCATTCTCAAAGTTTCTCCTTATTGCTTGTAAGGTTCTCAAACTTCTCAGCTCTACAAATTTTCAAGCCATGGGAGGAGATAGGAATCGGGCGGAGCCTTTTTCTTGTAATTCTATGAAGAGCAAGCAAGAGGTGTGGTGTATTTTAGAGAAGGGCGAGCTCACTCCCTATCTAGAAAGATTGCATGGTAACAATTCGCAGGATATGACTCAGTTTGTTAAAGCTTGGAATAACCGAGTTTTGAAACTTGGGGGAATTGAGTTTGATGTTAATAAAGACTTTATCACAAATATAATAGGGCTTCCTACTGATGGAAAGAAGGTGTTCAGAGACAAAGAGGAGTCAAGGGTTGCAATGCAGATATTTTTCAAAGGGTCTGAGGAACAAGACTTGAAGATGGCTAAGAGCGGTGAGTACTAATGTGGCTTGCTTAACGCACTCTAGGGGGACGTTGCAGAGGATCTCATGAGATACATTACCCTCAAGGGTCGTTTCTTTGTGGTAAACGCCTATTATTTTGTGCTTCTTAATCATTTATGTCATAAAAAGAGAATTTATTTTCTTTTTTATTTGTTAGCGTCGTTGGAAAGTGGTTTGAAGGACCACAAAAAGAACCCCAAGAACCCGGTCGTATGTAGGGGCTTATCATGTTAATGTTTGA
>CM021103.1:54610315-54637117 GCA_007115665.2 Sequoiadendron giganteum
TTATTTTTAAATTTAATATAGGGTGTTGCCCCTTAGCAGTGGTCTATCTAGCAAAAAAAAAGTATGCATGGAAGGCATGGAGTGCATATATATACACTTACAAAAGTAAATCTCTACAAATATATATACATATATGAAGTTATATACAAAGAACATACACATTCACCCATATGTAAACTTGTTAATAAATGCAAATGCATATATACTTGCATGTGTGTATATATATATATTTATGTGCACGAACAAGTTTAAATGTAGACATATATGATGTTGTGTGCAACTTACTTTAGTCAAACTCAGACCTATAATTCAGAAACAAGGCTTAAAACAACAATAGTCGAACTTCTAAGAATTAACTTTGAAGCCGAGTGCAAGTTGTTGCTCTCAGATTTGTCTGTAATATCCTATGTCGGGCAAGTCTCTGCAAAGATAATTAATAGTTGAACCTTTTGCAGTTTGGGTTGACTGGACATTTGTTTCCTTTTCCTTTTTTGGTATGCCTATCACATCATAACACTTTTGCTTTCTAATCCGGATGCTTGTAGAATTGGTTATATATTAAGACAATGCACTATAACTTATAATGTTTAACAAAAAATGATACACTTCTTTTGTTTTGTATTGTTTATGTCGCTTATAGTTTTGTTTCCCTTTCAGTGTATGTCCCTCATTTTATTTTATGTTGTTTGGTTATAAACTTATGTCGCCCTATTCAACACATGTATCAGTATTTACAGTTGTTCTTATGTATACTTGTGGACATGGTTGTATTCATGTATACATCTACATATGCATATACATAAACATATATACATGCAATTTAATTTCCTAAGTGCATACAACATCTTGATATAGATGTGTGTAGATATATGTGTTTGTAAAGCATTTTTCTGCGTATATGCATGTAGATTTGAATGTTTATATGTATGTGTGAGTGTGTATGTTTGTATATGCATTTTTCACCTGTATATATGAGGCCATGTGTTTATTTATATATAGATATGTCCAGTTTTTAATATCAATATAGTTATTTGCTTCTTGACTGTTTCGATTGCCACATACTTTTATCTCTCCACAATTATTGTTGGCTATAATGTTGGCTTCGTTGAACCCATAGTTATTCCTCATTCGATCGTTGCACATGATTAAAATGTAGAATGTAATAAAAAAATTGTCATTTGATTTATCTTTTTTTAATCTCCTTGTGTTGGCTGAGTGTAGAATATTCTCATATATGTGCTTTATAATCTTCTCATTTTGCTTAAATGTTTTCTCTACTCCTTTGGCATGTCCATTCATAAAGTCATGTTGCATATGGATATCATATGGTTCTCGACTATAATGTTTGTTCCCTTGAAACCATACTTATTTCAATCTCATGAGTGTGCTTTTAATCTTCTAATGTTGGTTGAATGTTGAATATATTGGTCCTGCCTCTACATTCATAAAGCCATGTCACATATGGTTATCTTTGATTTTATTAGAGTTGCATAACTTCATTTTTGTTATCATATTTCCTACGTAGTGTTCAATGATGAGTATCCTCTACCAACTGCACAATACTTTTATGATTTTGCTTGAGTCCAGGTTATTAAAAAGTTGCATAACTTTATTTTTGTTATCATATTTCCTACGTAACGTTTAATGATGGTTGTCCTCTATCGATTGCGTAATACTTTTGTGATTTTTCTTGAGTCCAACGTTGCACATGATTATAATGCAAAATGTAATCAAAATTTTGTCATTTATTTTTTGTGGTTTTAATCTTCTTGTGTTGGTTGAGTGTAGAATATTCTCATATATGTGCTTTATAATCTTCTAATGCTATTTAAATGTTCTCTCTATTGCTTTGGCATGTCCATTCATAAAGTCATGTTGCATATGGATATCATATGGCTCTCGGCTATAATGTTTGTTCCCTTGAACCCATACTTATTTCAATCTCATGACTATGCTTTTAATCTTTTAATATTGGTTGAATGTTGAATATATTGGTCCTAGATCTCCATTCATAAATCCATGCCACATATGGTTATCTTTGATTTTATTAGAGTTGCATAAATTCATTTTTGTTATCATATTTCCTACGTAATGTTCAATGATGACTGCCCTCTACCGACTGCGTAATACTTTTGTGATTTTGCTCGAGCCCAAGTTATAAAAATCTAGCCTGAAAAAATGTATTGTTTCTTGTATCATTATGAGCATTAATAATTTGTATATTGTATAGTAATCTTGTCAAGTATTGCTGATCATTTAAGGCATATGTACCATGCATATACATCTATACAAAAAAATGTATATGTGCACATATCTAGATATCTATTGCTTGGATATACACATATAGGGAAAAAAATCTGCAAATATATGTTTATCTAAAGTAAGTTGCACACAACATACATATATGCCTACATTTAAACTTGTTGGTGCATATATATATATATGCAATTTTGATCAACTAAGCCAAAGCAATGAGATGTTCAAGACTGCGAAACGACTCTAGAAGAAAAAGCGGGGGAAAGAGGCAACACAAAATGTATCAATTATTGGTATCTAATATGCAGACACGTATATAATTATACATGGTTATAGGATCACAACGACTTCAAAATTGCATATAATAGATGAATATGAAAGGAGGGAAAGGTCGAGCAAGAAGCAAACAAGATTATATTTTTTGTTAAATATAAACAAGGAAGAACATAGCAATGTTAAAACATCTCAAAACTGTAACCCTTTTTTTCTAACACATAGGCCACTCCCAAATGGGCAGCAAACCAAAAGGAAAAGGAAACATAAAGAGCTCAAATATAAATTAGTTAGACTATATATTACAAGGACTGTTAATTCAAATGAAGCATATTCATAATTTTTTGGATGCACATGGCAAAGAGCCAATATAATTATTGACAGCAAAAAGGAAACAAAGAACAAACTTATGGGATTGGTGTCTGAGGGTTGTTCAGCAGCTTGGGGAGAACCAGAGTCCACTGACATTGTCGAGGCTACTCTTTAAAAAGCTAAGAGTTGCAACGCTGGTGGTTGACTACAAGCTCTATGCCACAACAACATGAGGGTTGAATGTTCAATTAA
This sequence comes from Sequoiadendron giganteum, assembly GCA_007115665.2. Classification (NCBI taxonomy): domain Eukaryota; kingdom Viridiplantae; phylum Streptophyta; class Pinopsida; order Cupressales; family Cupressaceae; genus Sequoiadendron; species Sequoiadendron giganteum. The sequence continues at coordinate 54,613,409 of CM021103.1, forward strand.
AGCAACAAAGGCTGATGAGAACTTCGGCCAAAACACATACAGGAAATATAGAACACCAATAAAATGACAACCATCAAGATCTTCAAAACACAACATGATCTCTCAAATTTTTTGTAGAGACATTAACAATACGAGGGAAAATAAATAATAAATAAAGGCTTCAATGTTTCATATAACACTTAATATACACTTTATCATTCCAAGAATGCCCTATTGAGGCTCAAACAAATAACAACTATTTTCCCAAAAGAATAAACATAGGGAAGAGTATGTATGAATGTTGTTTACATCTACTTTGACTTACATATATATCTACACATAGGAAAATAAAATGAAACACAACAAAACAAGGCACGCTATCCACCCAACCATATTGGGTCATGGAGCATCATATGCTCTAACCAAACTATGGCATGTCGATAGAGAAGGCCAATGAAATTAAACGGTGGTTGGCATCAACATTAATTATTGTATGGTTTTCATATAGTGGTGATGGTTGTAATAACATCTACCATTTAAAACCTGAGAAAACATAGTGAAGTTGTAACGCCCCGCTAAGGGACCCGATGGAGTAACACAAAAGACCTCAAACATCAAGCCAATTTTTTTTTTTATAAAGAAACTAAAGTGACACAACTAATGCAACTCAAGAATTTAACATGGATAACAACATTACATTAACATCATATATCATAATCACATTATGACCTAAAAATAACATTAATCATAGCCCACTAACACACCTATCCACCATGGTCCCCTAACATCGCTACTACGACACATGAACAATAACTAAACCTATAGAAAGACATGATACACTAAGAACACATCTAGACAATTCTTTGAATGTAAATTAAATCTCATACAACAAATTACATATGATAACATAATTATCATTAAACCTCATCTAACACTATGTGAATATGAACCTAATCCTAGTCAATGCCATGAAATGGATACATAAAGATATATCTCATCTACTATTAAATTAAGCTCATATGCATCATAAATACAACATTCCTATGTTAACTTTTCCATTACATAGTAAACAACAATAAATATATATATTCAAGATTACATCAATTCATTTAATTTTCCTTTATAAGAATGCTACAATGTACAAGATTCATTCATCTGAGAGGTACATATATATAAGATACATATTGGACACTATTTTCTTAGAAATATCATTTGCACCATAAAACCAACTTAGAAATGAAGTGGAAGGAAAGACTCCATGTTGCACACGAACTGCACCACCTAAACCCCAATGGATGGTTGGAAAATACCACCCTACCATGTGGAACCCTAAGGCCCACTCCCTCCGTGCTAAGAGACAACACTAGGCCCCACACACACAAAAGCAACAAAAACAACAAGTGGCTGACATTAAAAAAATTCCAAAGATGACTACCTAAAAACAAGAATCAACCAAAAATCACAAAGACTTTCAGATACTTTCAGAGGCCCAACACATAACACAAATGGATAGGAAACCCAAAATTTGATCAGTAAGCCACAACACATACAATGAAGCACATTACATTATTTTCATAATCTTATAACATTATAACCAACTTTTAATTTCTCTTTCTCAGTAGATCATAATCAAAACCAACAATGCATATTGATCCTTACACAGAACACAAGACCCAACACAAAATTTCACAAATAGAGAAGGATTATCAACATACATATAGTAACACATTCAAGCATAAATGATACAACACAATAAAGATCAAATTATAGAGCTATATCCTCCTATACAACCTTTAGAATTGAACTAATTCCCTCTTAACAACATTAAATCTTCCAGCCATAAAACAGTCATATCAACTCTAAATCCAAATCTATCAAAAACCCATTTCAGATTTGGCCCTCGAATGCTCAGCATCAAGGGACGAATTGACCAAAAATGAGTCAGAAATTCACAAAATGCAAAACAATAGACGGTTCTTATAAAAACCCTCTTGATAGCAGTCAAATCTACCAATTGTAAAACAACCATAAAATAGTCATATCAACTTGAAATCAAAATCCGTCAAAAACCCATTTCAGATTTGGCCCTTGAATATTCAGAAAAACAAGTGGAATTGACCAAAAACAACTAATTTTTTTACAAAATGTGAAACAACAAATGGATCCCTTAAAAACCCTCTTTTCAACATACCTAATTACACTCAAACATCAAAATGAGAAAATACAGCATATAAAAGTATTTCATAACTTGAAAGAAACACTTAAAAACATGTAAATAACATATTCTATAACATACATATATATCTCTATGAATTTAAAACACAAATTATAAATTAAGTACAAAACCTACCTCAAAACATGAAAAATTTGAATGCAAGATGCTGAAAAATTGAAGAAGCTTTCCAAACCTGAATTCTTTAATCCAAAGCACGCTCAAAAATCAGATTCCACACAAACTAGCAGCAAATCCATTCTCCTCAAATAATATTTGAATTCCAAATCACTCTCCTCCAAATTTTGATTCAAAACCACTCCAAATTTCCAAAAAAGACCTTTGAAAAATTACTTCAAAACCATGTAGAATCTCTCCATTTTCTCTCCATTATCAAACCCCCCAAAAATCTCCTCAAAATATTCTAAATTTCATGCACAAAAGAAAGTGAAAACCCCATTTCCCAATTTTTCCTATGAATAAAAGAAAAAAAGAAAAAAAGAAAGCAACTTTCTTTCTTTTTCCCCAAAAGACTCTTCTTTTCTAAAATAAAACAAGGAAATAAAATCTCTCATAAAATAAAATATTAAAATATTAAATTAAAGCACCTATCCTCATCCCACTAATGAAATAATTAAAATAAAATAAGTAATCAAATTAACTCACATAATTAACTCATTTGTTTAGAGTTTCCCACCAAATAAATTCAAAACATTATAAAAGATAAAAGAACCTCCTTAAAATAGCCACTCCACCAAAATAGTAAATTAAAACACAAATATAACATATGCTTACATATTAATATTTAAATATTTACTAATAAACATATTATATTTATTTAATAAATAGCATTAGAATATGTTAATATTTATAATCTTATTTTCATAAAACATAATTCACATATAATCATAATAATATTAATAACTAATATTCACTCACACCAAATAATAACCATAGCAATATATACATATATATATAATAACATTAAATCACACTTTAACACCTACATGACAACTATAGTTACCAACAACATAACCAACCTAGAAGCTAACTTCACTAAAATAGGTCATAAACATAGACTAAGCATAAACTATAAAATAACTTCTTACATGAAAAAGACATTCACATCAAAACACAAATAATAAGAATGATCACAATAGTGACTAACCTGACTTACCAAAGGACTTAGCACCATTTGAATTGAATCTATACTCAAAGCTAGACATTGAAGTCACACAGTCACATAACCCAACATAAACATTCACACAAGTGCAACACTCCAACCATAGGGCATAGGAGATCGGGCATTGTCCCATGACAACCCGGAAAGGTGGTCACACACTGAATTCAATTGTCCCTAATTGGGGACAATGGCTAGGTTTAGGGTATAACTTGGGCCTAGATGTTATCTCCTCAACCACCATTGGGATTAGAGGCACACTTAGACCTATTAATTCAGGTAGTGACATAGCCTAGTACTTGTTCACTCAAACATACAAATTAGAGCACATGTGCATAATAGTCGAAGCACTAGGAAATGAACTCTAGCAATTATATTTCATTCCCATATGTCCCCCATACGTCCAATAGTACAATGCTACCCTTTCTGCTTATCCTAACAAACATACTACTGCATCACTTAACTATCCAAGTAAATCTCTGCATAATAATAATAACATAACAATATGAATTATACTCACAAAAGTACTAACAAAAGTTCATGTTCCATCTGCAACTACAACACTTGAATACAAGTCAGTGCCTCTTCATGATAATAAATATAATCATAATATCATTTCATCATGATAATGATATGTCAAAATCATGTGAAAATTCTAAAGATAACCAAAACACTTCCATAGCACAAATATGCCTAAAGCTTGCATCTTAGTAACAATCATGTCTAAACACACACACATCATGATTAACCTATCCTTAAACATATATAATAATTCATATCCTAAACTTCTCACATAGTCCATAAATTCATAATATACAACATCAGTTGCTTAACATCATTAGCACATACCTTTAAATATCCCTATTTTTTACCTTCATCTCCAAGTTCCAAAGCCAAACTATCTGCACATCCACGGTGAGAATGGAGGGGCACTATAGAAGGAATTAAAGACTTTGCACAATTTTTTATAAGGCATTGTTGGGTGTCGTTTTGTGGCTTTACCTGCTATGAGAGCTATGAGCTAGGACAACGAGCTTCTGTGAAGGTGCAAGTTTGATCATTCGTTGTCGAGCTTCTGTGAAGTGGCAGAGGTTTTGTGAAGGTTGGAGGTTATTTTGTGTTTTTTACATGGAGCGATGGTTGCAAAAGCAATACAAAAGTCTCGGCTTTGATAATTTTCCCTATTTTTACTGTGGTTGGAGAAAGAAGGGAGCTAAGAGAAAGCAAGCGGGAAGAGGTGCATTTGGGAAACCCCTTTCAAGCAAGCGGGAAGAGGTGATCATCCATTGTCGAGCTTCTATGAAGGTGCAAGTTCGATCAGTGGTAGAGGTTTTGTGAAGGTTGGAGGTTATTTTATGTTTTTTGCATTGGGCAATGGTTGAAAAAGAAATACAAAAGTCTCGTCTTTGATAAATTTTTTCCCATTTTTGTAGTGGTTGGAGAGAGAAGGGAACTGAGAGAAAGCCAGTGGGAAGAGGTGCATTTGGGAAACCCCTTTAAATCAAGCAGGAAGAGGTGTATGTGGAAAAAATCTTGTCGTAGATGATAGCAAAATTCACAGTAACAAACCCATGTAAGAAAAAACCAAAATAACCTCACACCCAAACAAATTCTTTTTCCAACAGTACCTTATTAAAATGAAACAATATAGCCAAACTAGAGAACAACAGTCAACAATGCCTTATAGAAAACAACATAAATTGTATAACATTTACTATTTTATTGCGTTGTGACTGTCACCACAAAACATGAACCATAAATGAAACAATATTGGTTTCAACAGTGATCCAGATGAAAAAACCCACAAAATAGAAGAATTCATAGTAACAAACCCATGCAAAAAACAAAATAACCAATAATTTGCAAAAATAGATTCCTAAAAAATTGTGACATAAATTATTTGTATCAACTTTTAGATGAGACTTATGTGGTCCATCATCATAATGAAAGTTTTCATTATTATTTTTATTTTAAATTTTTGCATAAATCTCTTTTTCAAATAGCCAAATAAAAAATTAGAATTTGTTAATTGGTAAATCTTACGAGCCTGTTGGCCTAAAATAGACAATTTAAAAGTATCCAGTATAAAATTTCAAAGAGCTCACAAGCTAAAAAACAACAATCAACAATTCCTTATGGAAAACAACATAAACTATATAACATCAACTATTTTATTATGTTGCAACCATTGCCACAAAATGGAAGCCATAAATGAAACAATATTGGTTTCAATAGTGGCCTAGATGAAAAAACCCACAAAATAGAAGAATTCACATTAACAAACCCATGCAAAAAAAACCTCTGCATGCAGATAATTTATTGTAAACAATGCCTTATTGAAAACAACATAAACTGTTTAATTGCCTTGTAACCATCGGCACCACACAAAAACCATAAATAAAATAATATTGGTTTCAATAGTGTCGTAGATGATAGAAAAATTCATAGTAACAAACCCATGCAAAAAAAAAACCAAAATAACCTCGCACCATAAATGAAACAATATTGGTTTCAAGAGCTCAAAAGCTAGAGAACAACAATCAACAATGCCTTATGGAAAACAACATAAACTATATAACATCAACTATTTTATTGTGTTGCAACCATCATCACAAAACGAAAGCCATAAATGAAACAATATTGGTTTCAACAATGATCAAGATGAAAAAACCCACAAAATAGAAGAATTCACAGTAATAAACCCATGCAAAAAAAAAACTCCCGCACGTGGACAATTTATTGTAAACAATGTCTTATCAAAAATAACATAAACTGTTTAATTGTCTTGCAACCATCGGTACCACACAAAAACCATAAATGAAACAATATTGGTTTCAACAGTGTTGTAGACGACAACAAAATTCACATTAACAAACCCATGCAAAAAAAAACAAAATAACCCTGCACTCAAACCAAATTCATTTTTCAATAGTACCTTATCGAAAATGAAACAATATAGCCAAAGCTAGAGAACAACAGTCAACAATGCCTTATGGAAACAACATAAACTGTATAACATTTACTATTTTATCATGTTGTGACCATCACCACAAAATGCTTCAACAGTGACCCAAATGAAAAAACCCACAAAACATAATTCATAGTAACAAACCCATGCAAAAAAAAAAACCCTACACACAGACTAATTCTTTTTTCAACAATACCTTATCAAAAATGAAACAATATAGCCAAAGCTAGAGAACAACAATCAACAATGCCTTATGGAAAACATCATAAATTGTATAACATTAACTATTTTATTGTGATGCAACCATCGCCACAAAATGGAAGCCATAAATGAAACAATTTTGGTTTCAGTAGTGACCCAGATGAAAAAACCAACAAAACAGAAGAATTCACAGTAACAAACCCATGCAAAAAAGAAAAAATCCGCATGCGGACAATTTTTTCTCAACAATGCCTTGTCGAAAATAATATAAACTGTTTTATTTCCTTCCAACCATCGCCACTATATGGAAACCATAAATGAAACAATATAGCTAAAGCCAAAGAACAACAATCAATAATGCCTTATGGAGAATATCATAAACTATATAAGCTAAATTGTTTTATTACCTTGCAACCATCGCGACTACATGGAAACCATAAATGAAACAATATTGGTAAAGCCATAGAACAACAATCAACAATGCCCTATGGAAAATAACATAAACTGTTTTCAGAATACTCTACAAAGGGTTTTTACGGCATGCACCTCCTCCCGCTTGCTTTAAAGGGGTTTCCCAAATGCACCTCTTGATGTTTGCTTTCTCTCAGCTCCCTTCTTTCTCCAACCATTGCAAAAATGGGGAAAAATTATCAAAGCCAAGACTTTTGTATTGCTTTTGCAACCATCGCCCCATGCAAAAAACACAAAATAACCTCCAACCTTCACAAAACCTCTGCCACTTCATAGAAGCTCGACAATGGATGATCAAACTTGCACCTTCATAGAAGCTCGACAACGGATGATCGAACTTGCACCTTCACAGAAGCTTGTTATTGTGGCTCACAACTCTCATAGCAGGTAAATCCACAGAATGACACCCAACAATGCCTTATCGAAAATTATGCAAAATGGCAGGTGTTATTACAACCATCACCACTACACATAAACCATACAACAATTAATGTTGATGCCAATTGATGTTTAATTTCGTTGGCCTTCTCTATCGATGTGCCAAACGCTTTTAATATAAAATAAAAAAAATTCCACCTTTTTTCCAATAGGGAGCATATAAAAAATAAAAAAAAAATTGCCACCTTTTTTCCAACTGGGAGTCGGACGCCAAAGTGCACACAATAAGCCTATCAACCAAATATATATAAAAAATATGTATTTCTTATAATAAAACTATATGTTAATTTTATTTTATTACTATTTTGTATTCTATTATTAAATTATATTTAACTGTGTACAACCACAATATGTATTAGTTAACACCTCCTTAACATTACATAATTTATATATTATTTTTTGGTTACTGTTAACTTATATTTATTATGAAACTAAATTATATATATTATAGAGGTAATATATTAATAAGTATACATAAAAGTTTGAATTTTTTTTATATAAATATTAAATGTTAATTTTACTTCTAAGATATTTAGTAAATAAGTACATTAGCGCCTCTCATTTGGATATTTAGTAATGAGGGCTCCTTTCCCAATTCAACTTTATTTAATGTTAAAAAGTTTAAAAGGGCGGTCAAACTGTCATAGACCTTTTAGGAATCCCAAAAACCTCAATTAAATTTTTATGTAGTCCCACATGACTACAGAGGGTGAAATCTTTCATCTGCATTTAAAACATTTAAATGCTCCTACCCATCTCCCTATGTCATGCCTAATGAATGCAATAGTCCTATCAATATTTTGTGTTCCTTCTTTATACTTGTAGATTTGCATTGCTTTTTGGAACACTTGTAGAAGGTTTTCTTGGATATTTGAGTTGCTGCTAAACTTTTTTGTAGAAATTGTCAACACTTGTAGAAGGCTTTGTTGCATGTTTGAGCTGCTACTGAAATCTGTTACTGAGTAGTGAAGACTTTTCAGAGGTATGCTACTACCTCCACCACTTTGTCTGCACATTTTAAGCTTAGAAACAATTCTATGTGTTAACCATACCAGCTCCATGACTTTTCTTTAGCATATTCAGCTTAGGAAAATTTCCCAAGTATTTGTTTAACTCTTTATTGGTTTGTTGTTAATGAATAGTTGAATTACTTTGCTTTAACATATTAAGCTTAGGAAATTTTCCAAAGTATTTTGTTAACTCTTTATCATCTTCTGTGTCAGTCAGTTAATGAACAACTAAATTGTTGTTTTAGATTTCTTTTTCCTACCTGTAGCCTTTCAACAAAATAGAGGTGTAAAAAATGTATATTTATTTTAAACTTTTATTTGAATTTTTTCTTCTATGCATTTATTTTAAATGATGGAATAATTTATAGGCTTTTAAAGTACCTAGAATGGTAGGATATAAAACCAGACACTTTGGGACGAAAATTTGCAATTTCATAGTTGAGGTGCTCATTTCCATGGTGGAGTAATTATTTTTCCAAATCTATGGATTTGTAGAAAAGTATACATAAACTTTTGTTCTCAGAAGATCTAAAATGGCTTTATAATTGAAAATGCATGCTACTTTGCATACAAAAGCATTTTACCTCACTAGTATTGATTTGAAACTCTAAATATGTTAATCTAAATATGAAGCCTAACCCATCATATCAAAACCAATGAATTTTGATGTGATAAGGTGGTTGTTGGGTAATTTTTAGCATATCACTCATATTTTAGAGATAATTTTATAACAATAGAATGAGTTTCAAAATGAATCTTCCTCGAGAGTATTGAAGTTTGAATTTTGTAATCATAGGGATTCTAAGGGGTAATTTTGGGTGTTTTGGGTACAATTTTGTTATAGGGAAATAAAACTTCAAAGTAAAGCTTCCTTATAGATTATTTATTGCATTGCCCCCAAAATAACTGAATTTCAAAGTGAAGCTTCCTTCAAAGTGTATTGTAGTCTGAGTTTAGTTATGGCAAGCTTTCTATGATATAAATTTTGGGCTATTATTTTTCTTGGAGACATTTTTGCTACAAGATGTCGTATGTCAAAGCAAAATTTACATAACATTTCTATATTTTGAATTTTGTTATGATAGATTTTAAGGAGTAATTTTAGGTTGTTCTAGTTCTTAGACAATTTTGTTGTTGATGTTAGTGTAATTAATATTTAATTACACTTGCATAACTTTACTTAGGTTTTGTTTAGGTAATAATTAGTTTACTTAATTAATAAGTAAGTTTTATTTAGTTGAGCTATTTTTAGGTCAACATTAGGGTTGCATACTTTTCTTTTATAAAGCAAATCATCTCATTGTAACATTGAATTCCTGAATATATCATTTTGCACATTCGCATGCAAAGCTCTGCTTTTTTATGTTTTCTCTTCTGTGGAAGGTGTTTAGGTTTGCATGTCTAATCTAGGGTTTCTAACATGGTATCAGAGCCTTGACATGTAGCCCCTTCTCAAATTCTGGAGAAAACCATTGCAGAGTTCGTTCGAGGTTCCTCGAGGATTTTTTGCCTTGAGTTCATTTATGCAGCATCTTGGATTAGATTGGGCACCCCCATTGGATTCAGAGCGCTGGAAAAAGTCAGGTTTGGCTTTCATTTTTTAGATTTTGGTCATGATTTGCCAGATCTGTGAGGGTTTCATTTTTGGTGATTTTTTGGAAGCTCTGGAGGTAGCCATTTTTTTGAAGCATTTTGAGCAGAAACGGAGGTCACCATTGCATTCACAGCGGCTAAAAACCCTAAGATCGCCTTTCATTTCGTCAATTTTGGTGAAGTTGGTTCGGAGGGCAAATTTTTTTACTAGGGAGGTCGTACGGCCTCCCCAACACACATTCCGAGGCTATTTTCTGCATGAAAATCAAAAGAATTTTTTTTTAAAAAAAGGCACATTTCGATTTTTGGGCCTGCACTCCTAGTTTGGAAGGCTCCTGCCGCCCGACCGCCATCGAGCGGCCACCGCTTCACCGCCGCCGCCCTGGTGGCTCCCCCTCCATCTGCCGCTCCCCTCGCCTCAGCCCCCGCGGGCTCCAGTGCACAACCGTCGGTCGTATGGGGGACCAGGCGCTATGTGCCCAGCTCCCAGTCGACCCCTCAGCCCTAGCGTAGGTCACATGGGTGACCAAAGGCTCTGCCCTAGCCCCCTGTCCGCCAGCCCCTGGTCGCATGCAGGACCAGGGGCCGATTTTTTTTAGCCCCTTGGGCTGCCTGTAGGCCTTATTGGCCATTCTGGAGCACCTTTGACAAAATCGAGCGTAACTTTTGCGTACGATGTCCGTTTTTTGCAAACGAGATACCGTTGGAAAGCTGATTCCGACGCCGATCCAGTGGTATTAGTAGTTTTTTTTTATTTTGCTCCAGATGTATTTTTCAGGTCCTGGAACTCAGATGTTGTTGGTTTCACTCCGGAGGGCATATCTTTTGACTCGATGATCCTTTTTTCGCCATTCTTGCGACATTGGAAAGCTGGTTCAGTCCTCTACACAAATCTAAGGTCTTTTTCTATTTTCTATTTATGCATGTTTAGGAATTCTCTCCTTTTGCAGTCATTGGGGATTGTAATAAATGAACTGATATAAAGTTCCATCAGGGGGGGTTTCTTGCATAATAATTTTCATCATGTTTTGATGGCAACTCGCATGGGTTGTAATATGATTTCTTAGTTTCTTTTGGTCATATTTTGTCTTAGCTTAACACATACCAGATTCATTTTGGTTCACACTTTAGATTGAGAGCCTATGGTTAGTGATCCACATCGGATCCATCTCAGTTTGAGGGCTACTAAATTTGTGGTTATTGTTCCTGAGTTTGTATGGTACTTTTTCCCATGGAAGAGTTTCAGTCTCAGTTTTGACATCGACATCAAGATTCACAGCTTCTAGATTTTGTCATCATCATATCATCTACTGTTGCTCTATGGATTCTAGGGTTGTTCCAGTTTGGTGTTTTCGAGTGTTCCGTGACATCGGGTCTGATGTCACATTATTATGATTCCGATATGGTTTCTTGTAGACAAAAGTATCTTTCCTTGCTTTCCAGATTGCAGTTCCAGTGTTACTCTACAATGTTCTTCCAGTGCTTCTTTGCAGCAGTTATCTCATTGTAAGGGGGGTTGTCCCACTGGGTTTTCCTTCTCTACCTCCTTATTGCATTTGTACATGGGTACCTGATCAGGCCTTGTTGTCAGGACCCATTCATGCTTTCTTGCATTCATCTTAGTTTTAGGTGCATGCTTATCTAGTCTCCCTAAGTTGCACTTATGGGGGGGTGTTAGTGTAATTAATATTTAATTACACTTGCATAACTCTTGCATTTAGGGTTTTGCTTAGGTAATAATCAGTTTGCATTTGAATTATCAAGTAAGCTTCATTTAGTTGAGCTAATTTTAGGTCAACATTAGGGTTGCATACTTTGCTTTTATAAAGCAAATCATCTCATTGTAACATTGAATTCCTGAATATATCATTTTGCACATTCGTATGCAAAGCTCTGCTTTTTTATGTTTTCTCTTCTATGGAAGGTGTTTAGGTTTGCATGTCTGATCTAGGGTTTGTAACAACTGATTGATTAGATTTCAAAGAAAATATTCCTTAAGGCTATTACAACTTGAATTTTGATATGGAAGGGTGTGTGTAAGGGGAAATTTTAGTTTTTAGAAACAATCTTTTTTTAATAAATAATTTTATAACAAGATTGAATCTTTAAAATATGGCAATTTTCTTTGGAGTCGTTTTTCATTACATGTGGGCAGGTTTTAAGGAAAAGATTCATTGATATTTCTATAGCTTGATTTTTGTTATGGCAGAGCTTTTAAGGTGTAATTTTAGTCTGTTCTAGTTCTTATTGAGTGACCAAATTTTAAAGAAAAACTTCTTGAAACTATTGTAGCATGAATTTTGAAATGACATAGTTTTTAAGGAAAATTTTAGATTTTTTTGAATCAGGAATTTAGAAAAACTTTTTGAGACTATTGTAGCATGAATTTTGAAATGACAGGGTTTTTAAGGAAAACTTTAGATTTTTAGAATCAAGAATTTTTTAACAGGATTGAATTTCTAAAGGGAAGTTTGTTTGAGACCATTCTAGTATGAATTTAACAAACCGCCTATTTGGCATCAACATTAGTTGGGTCCTTTGCTTTAGGTAAGGGTCAATTCCAACAACATTGTAGTACCTAAAATGGAGCTCTCTTCAGATGGTCGCAATGGTGGTGAGGCAATTTCAAATTTGAAAAAGGCGAGAATCCTTGGTGGTGCTGCAAGCGTTAATGGCGAACAACTTGCTGACAAGAAGGTGATGTTAGTAGGAACCTTTGCTTTAGGTAAGCGGTGTGGGTCCCCTTTAGTAGAAAACAAATTTTCTAGTGGGAAAGGAGCTCTAAAGGTTACTTGTCCTTTGCATTCTTCGACATCCTTTCAAAAGGGGAATCTCAGGGCTGAAAAATTCTGGGTCAGACCTATTGTCTGATGGTCTCGATGGGACTTCTAAAGGTTTGGGTCTTGCGGCTGACAAGACTAAGGATGAATTATTTTTGAACTTGTCTCTTAAATGGTCAAATCTGTTTGGTGTGAAGCCCAAACGTAAAAGTACCTCTCCTCTTGTGCCTTTTGTTGCGAATACAAAGACCGGAGAATACTCCATCTCTATCCCAAATTGTATTGTTGAAAAGAGTGTTTCAAATATGGACATGTCTCATTTGGGGAGATTTGTTGGGTTGCGGCCTCATACTAAGTTTTATTGTGAAGTCCTTTTTGATGTTGAAAAGATGGGTTTTGAATTTTAACCCCAAATCATGCTCTTTCTCGGCTGCTCCTGTTTGGGTTAGACTCTATAGCCTCCCCCTTGAATTTTGGGATGAGGAAGTGTTGAAAGGGATAGCAAGTACTTTTGGGTGTTTATTATCGATTGATCAAATGATGACATCCAGGAAACATCTTGTTTATGCTAGATTTTGTGTAAATGTGGAGCAATCTGCTGACCTGCCCTCTGTGGTCAAGATCAACTCTAAGTTTGGGGTTTGGGAACAAACGATGGAATTTGATTCTAACACTTTTGCATGCTTCCACTGTAAGAAAGTTGGTCATTGGGCAAAGAAGTGCCCTCTCGAGATGTCAAAGCAAGTGACTAAACAATGGAAATAAAAGGAGAAGGTGCCTGAAGGGCTCTCTTCAAAACTTGTGGAAAAAGAGGCATCAACCCTTACTGGTGAAGTAGTCATGGTTTTTGATAAATTTGCTCAATCAGTTTTGGCAGAGGTTGAGAATAATGGGAATCCTAAGGGCCAGGGTGATTTGGAAATGCTTAATGGGGAGCAGGTGAAGGGTGGTGAGGTTAATATATCCTCCCCTCTTTCTAATACAATATAATCTCTAGAATAGGTTAGGTCTGAGGCCCCGGTGAAAGACAAGGTGTCTACGGAGGAGGGATTGGGCTCCCCATTTTTATGGGCCCATCCGCCATAGGTTGATGGTTCGAAAATTAAAGGTTTGGAGCTTTTATCTGAAGTAAAGGATAATGGGGAACCTGAGGACCCTAATAATCCTCCCTACATTCTAGTGCGAGGACAAAATAGGAAGAAGCATTCCCCTTCCTCGGGTGTTGTAACTAGAAATAGATAGAGGTCCAACTGTGGGTCCAAACCGAGAGGTAGAGGTCGTCCTCCTACAAATGTCACTAGGGATAAGGAGAGTCGAATGGATATTGTTGATGGAATACAAAGAACCTTGTTGGAGATGTGCTCTAGGGGCACTTCCCATAAGCTCCTATGAAGATCATCTCATGGAATATGAGAGGGTTAAATCACTCTCATAAGCATGATCTTCTTGCTAATTTGGTAAGAGATCATCGCCCTGATATTGTTTTAATTCAAGAAACTAAAATGGGGCTGGATAAGTTATCTAAATTGAAGAATGAGTTGTTTAAAGATTGTGGTATGCATTTCTCTGATGTTGTGGGTGCCTCAAGAGGGATTGTTACTTTTTAGAATCTTAAGTTGATTTAGGGGGTTGAGGTTTTCCATGATTGCAACCATGTGGCTACCTCATTCTTTAATGTGAAGGAGAAGTTTGTGTGGACCCTATTGAATATTTATGCCCCTAATAGAAAGAGTGCTAGAAAGAATTTTTGGGAGTGTTGGGTCCTTCAAGTTGGCGCGTCCTTTTGTTAATTGGCTGGTTATGGGGGATTTTAATATTCTCCTACATGATTTTGACAAAATGGGAGGCTCACAAATTATGGATGACAACAAATATGATCTTATGAATCTCATCAATGATAATGCTCTTCTTGATCTGGATCTCAAAGAGCTTCTTATACTTGGTCTAACCAATGTGTGGGGGATGCTCTGATTCTGATCAAGCTTGACTGTGCTTTAATTACCCCTGATTGGCTTGCTTCTTACTCCTATTTACTTTTGGCCTTAACTAGACTGGGGTCAGATCATTTTTCATTGTCTTTATCAGTGGACATGTTGGGGAGGAAGAAAAACTTTCCATTTAAATTTGAAAATATGTGGTCTAGTCATCTTGACTTCAAAAATCTGGTTCAAGTTTGGTGGAATATTCAGGTGGATGGTTCGACTATGTATAGAGTGGCCAAAAAGCTTGAAAATATGAAGAATAATGTTAGGAGAGGGAATCAGACTTCTTTTGGATAAGGAGATGGTGAATCGAGAGATTCTTGCAGTCCAACAATCTATCCAAGTGCCTGGGTATGATCAAGCCTTAGCTTTGAGAGAAAGTGTTCTTTCCAAATTGCATAATATTGTTTCGAAGGAGGAGGTTTTCTGGAAGTAGCGTTCTCGTATTATGTGGTTAAAGAGCATGGACAAGAACACCAAGTTTTTTCATCTCTCTACTCTTAAACATAGGGCCTCCAATCGTATTAATGCTATCAATTTTAGAAACCAAGTGTTAGAGAAGGATGTTGACTTGTTGCAGGCGACATCTTCTTGCTTTTCTGATTTGCTTTCTATGGATAGGGAGCTTGATGTGGAGTGTCAAGAGGATCTTCTTATGGATATTCCTTAGGTCATCTATGATGATATGAATAGGAAATTGGTGTGCATTCCTTTGACGGATGAGGTTCAAAGTGTTGTGTTCTGTTTTGAAGGTGATAAGGCTCTAGGGCCTGATGGTTTCTCGATGTTCATTTTTTAGGCTTATTGGGATATTATTGCTAAGGATGTTATTGTTGCCACAAAGGAATTCTTTCAAAATGGCAATATTTTGAAGGAATTTAATTCCTCTTTTATTTTCCTTGTGCCTAAGAAATCGGGTGCTACCTCTTTTGATGAATTTCAGCCTGTTAGTTTGTGTAATTCTATATATAAGAGTTTTTCCAAGGTGTTAGAAATCAGACTACAAAAGGTGCTTCCTCTTATTATCTCTCCTCAACAAAATGGTTTTGTGGCTAGTAGGAAATTTTTGGACTCTATCCTCTCTGTTCATGAGAATATTCATTCGTTAACTATAAACAAACTTCCTGGCTTTATCCTAAAGCTTGGTTTGCTCAAGGCTTATGATAGAACTGATTGGGGTTTTCTCTCTAGGATTATGAAATATTTTGGTTTTGGAGACAATATGGTGGCTATTACTCTCCAGCTTATTTCTACCCCTAGATTCTCTATTCTTGTTAATGGCTCTCCTTTCTTTGATTGTTTGAGGGGTTTGCGGCAAGGAGATCCTATATCTCCTTTCTTGTTCATTATCATGGTGGAATCATTGGGTCTCCTCATCCAGAGATTTATCAATCCTGGTTTAATGTCTGGTTTGACTCCTTCCTCTAATAATCTTATTTGTTCTCATCAGCAGTTTGTTGATGACTCTCTCATGCTTGGGGAATCGTCTATTAAGGAGGCCAAAGTTGTTAAATGTATTTTGCAAAGATATGAGGTTGCTTCAGGGCAAAAGGTTAGCTTACCCAAGAGTGTTATCTTCTTCTTTAACACTATGGATCATAGGTATATTAAAATTGCTAGGATCTTGTCGTGTCAGGTAGGTGAGCTTCATGCGTCTTATTTGGGCCTTCCCTTGTGTTCAAATGTTCTCGAGTCCTTTTTTTTGGGGGGGGGGGTTAATTGATAAGTTCAATTATAAATTGGTTGGTTGGAAGGGTGCTCTGTTGAGCCGAGTTGAGAAGGTGCAGCTGATTAAATCTACTTTTCAGAACCTTCTTGTTTATGCCCTCAACTTAATTCATATTCCTAGGAAATTTATGGATAAGCTGGAGGGAATTCAAAAAAAATTCATATGGTCTAGGGTTGAGGATAAGAGAAGAATTCATTTGGTTGTTTGGGATGATGTTTGCAGACCCAAAAAGGTTTGGGGCCTCGAAATCTGTAAAATCAAAGAATTTAATATTGCTCTTCTTGCTAAACAACTATGGAACCTAATTTTGGCTAAGAGTGAATGGGCTAAAATAGCTATGAGTAAATATCTTTGCGAGGTTGATCAAATAAGACATTTTTTTTTATCTCCTGACTACTCTCCTCCATTCGGGTCTACTTTTTGGAATTATATGGTTAAGGCTCGTAGACTTCTATCTAAAGGCCTATTTTGGCAATTGGGAAATGGTAGGAAAATTTTGTTCTTGGAAGATAGCTGGTTTGGTAATAGACCTCTTAAAGATGAGCCTTGGGCTCAACCTTTCAAGGACATTTGTGTGTGGAGGTTTGGCAAACGGGTGGCTGATTATATTGAGGGTGGCTGCTGGAAAAAGGTTGCTTGAGGTGGATCTAGGTTTGGAGGATCTATCTAAAGCTTTGTCCTTTGTCCATATACCTTCTATTGTTGTTGTAGATAAGATTGTGTGGAGGCCCTCCTCCAATGGTAATTTCTTTGTTTCCTCGACTTTTCATCTTCAAACTTCCTATGTTGGTCCTACTCCTTTCTGGGCCTCCTTGTGGTCCTCTAAATTGATTCCTAAGGTTAATATTTTCTTCTGGCTCTTCTGCCATAATAAGGTCTTAACTACTGATAATTTGGTAAAGAGAGGTTTTGTGATTCCTAACAGGTGCTTTCTTTGTGAGGAGGATGCCGAAGATTTTTTTCACCTTTTGATTGGCTACAGATTTGTTATTGAAGTTTGGGTTCATGTTCTTTCTTTATGGAACCTCGGTTGGGTGTTCCCGTCTTCGATTGGGGAAGTTTGGTCTCAATGGGTTGGTCCCTCTTCCAATCCTACTCTACTTTTTTTGTGGTCTATCTCTCTTCCCCGTATTGCTTGGGGTATCTGGCTTGAGTGTAATAACATGATTTTTCAAAAGTGTGGCTCTTCTTGCTATCTTTATGGCCTCTAAAATCTATGTTGCAATTAAAGAAAAAATTGTTTTGGGGATTTCTTTTCAGAATGGGCCGAGGGTTTTGCTTAGTCCTGGTGA
Organism: Sequoiadendron giganteum; assembly: GCA_007115665.2. Lineage (NCBI taxonomy): Eukaryota > Viridiplantae > Streptophyta > Pinopsida > Cupressales > Cupressaceae > Sequoiadendron > Sequoiadendron giganteum. The sequence continues at coordinate 54,631,244 of CM021103.1, forward strand.
TATTTCTATTGCGCATAATTGGAAATTGCCCTGTGATATTTCCCTTCCTCTCACTAAAGGGAAAGCCTTTAGAGATGATGGTTTTTGGAAAGATCCTCCTATTGGTTGGGTGAAGGTTAACTTTGATGGAGCTGCGAAAGGAAATCTAGGTCCTGCTGGTTGTGGGGGAGTGTTAAGAAATTTTGATGGTAGGTTCGTCTCTACGGTGGCGCTCCCTTTGGAACCTAGATAAACCACTATGTGAAAGCGACTACAACCTATCATGGCCTGAAGATGGCACAATTGAAAGGTTATAGGAAAGTATGGCGTGAGGGGGACTCTCTCAACATTATTAACAATTTGAAAAAACTTAGCCCCTGTCATGGAGTATTGAACCTACGATATTAAATGTTATAGATATTCTTGATTCTTTTGATGAGTTCTACATATCTCATGTTTTAAGAGAAGGCAATGGTCTGACAGATGTATTTGCTAACCTTGATGTTAGGGGTATTAGGGAGCAGGGTCTGAGCGATCCCCTCCCTATGGAGGCTATTGCGTTTGCAAATCATGATTTTCAAAACTACCAACATGGATGATGATTTTTTATGGCTCAAAGCTTGCATGACTAGTATCACGTGGATTGACATAATGTGGAGTGATGGTGTGGTTGATCTGCATCATGCTTATGGTACCTTATTCAATTTTTGTATGGGCTAAATTTCTAGGCTCATTATTTGTTGCTGCCATATTCCTAGCGCCACATGAATTATGGGCTTTCATTCTCAAAGTTTCTCCTTATTGCTTGTAAGGTTCTCAAACTTCTCAGCTCTACAAATTTTCAAGCCATGGGAGGAGATAGGAATCGGGCGGAGCCTTTTTCTTGTAATTCTATGAAGAGCAAGCAAGAGGTGTGGTGTATTTTAGAGAAGGGCGAGCTCACTCCCTATCTAGAAAGATTGCATGGTAACAATTCGCAGGATATGACTCAGTTTGTTAAAGCTTGGAATAACCGAGTTTTGAAACTTGGGGGAATTGAGTTTGATGTTAATAAAGACTTTATCACAAATATAATAGGGCTTCCTACTGATGGAAAGAAGGTGTTCAGAGACAAAGAGGAGTCAAGGGTTGCAATGCAGATATTTTTCAAAGGGTCTGAGGAACAAGACTTGAAGATGGCTAAGAGCGGTGAGTACTAATGTGGCTTGCTTAACGCACTCTAGGGGGACGTTGCAGAGGATCTCATGAGATACATTACCCTCAAGGGTCGTTTCTTTGTGGTAAACGCCTATTATTTTGTGCTTCTTAATCATTTATGTCATAAAAAGAGAATTTATTTTCTTTTTTATTTGTTAGCGTCGTTGGAAAGTGGTTTGAAGGACCACAAAAAGAACCCCAAGAACCCAGTACAGCATGTGGGGCTTATCATGTTAATGTTTGAGTATGCAAAATCTTTTGTGGTGTCTAAACTGATTGCTACTCCCAAGGGTAAGCAATTGAAAGCGACAAAGGAGTATGAAATTTCCTCTGATGAGGAGCCGCTAAGAAAGAAAGCAAAAAAGAGGAAAATTGTTCTAGAAGAGGAGTCTATTTTGGGGGAAGACACAAATTATGTCCCAAAATCAAGCTTCAATGGAGGTGGTCTTGCATCCCTCTGATGTGGGTAAGTTTGGGAAAGGGGTTTTAGGTCTGAAAAAGAAGGGTTATGAGACTTGCAGCGATGAAAATGTTGATGATAAGCTGACTCCGAGCCTGAAGGAAAAGGTTGAATTTACTAGGGATACTTCCTCATCGGCTCTTGGTTTGGATTCCCTGCCTAAGAAGGGTTCAGAGGTGGGTACTAATAAGAAAATTACTATTAGGTATGCCCATTATTTGTAGGAGATGCAAGTTGCCTCTCCCCTGAAGATGGTTGGTGGGCAGGGTGTTGTGGAGTCTCCGGGCATGGGCATTGATATGCAGAAGAGAGACCTTGAAAAGCAGACGAAAAGGAAGTTAGTTGTTGAGGAGATTGCCGACTCTATTCACAAAATCAAATTGCCCATTGCTGGTGGAAAAGGTAAGGAAGTCAACATTAGCTAGGACAAGGTAAGCTCCTCTTAGGAGGATGATGCTATGGGTAAGGGTGATCTTAATGTTGATCGTGAAGATATTCCTGATTTTCTTAGGTTGGCCAAAGAGGGCTCTATTTCTTTGTTCAAATTGTTTAAATGGTTCTTTCATGAACTTAACATGACCAATATCAGAGTCCAGGGTGCTATGAGCAAAATTGGAGAGTCTTTTGTACAGAACCAGATTGATGAATTGTTTAACTCTCTAAATATTATAGTTGATGAAACATTAAAGATGAAACAAAACCTTGAGGAAAGAATCCTCACCCTTGAGGACCAAATGGAGAAAATATATGCTAAACTGGAGAAGGGTGGGGAAGGGTTAAAATCTGCTGCGATGCTTGAATCTGTTGGCATTTCTACTCCTTTTGAAATGGCCAAGAAATGCAAGGGTACTGCTCCTGGAGAGGTTACTGGTGTTGGTGGTAAGCTGATGGAGGAAGAGTTTTATGTGGAGAAGGTTGGTGGGGGGATGAATGTTTTGATTAGTGAGGTGAATGAGGGTGGGCCTAGGGCCAGAATGAGGAACAAGACTAAGGTGCAGGTTGGGGCTCCTGCTGTGGATTCACCTGAAGTTTTAAATGATGGTCAAAAGGCTGCGATGTGTGACATGGAGGCTACTATATCTTGAAGAACATGTAGTGGAGCTACTTTTGTGCCTCCTTTTTGGCTTATGTTGCATTGATGGCATGTTGTTTTTTGGCTGTCGTGTGCTTTTTGTTGTTATCTTTTGCTTCAACTGTCCTTTTTTGTAAAGGGTTTCGAGCCCCTTCAAAACCTATTTTTACCTCTAATTTAAAACATTAGTTGATCTCACAGTGTACTCTAAAACAAGCTGGTTGAAGACTCATATTCAATAACTTTTCCTAATTATAAACAAGTAGCTCATAAACTAAGGAAGGACGAAATATTTATGTAAAGTAAATGATTTATAATCTCAAACATACGAAAGTAGAAAGGTTAAGATTTCATACCAGCGCTCAATACTAGGACCAAGTCATGGTTATTATAGTGTAGTTAATAAAAGCTCAATAAATTCACCCCTACATATACCCTTCTGATTGTAATCTCCTAGGAGACTTGTACTAACATACAAGCCACATTCAAGGATTCTTGACCTAGTTGGTTCAAAATCTATATGATTGATTTGTAAGCCCCCAAAGGAGCAAACCCCCCAAAAAATCAACACAATATCAGGCTTTTTGAGGACGACGATATTTTTAGAAAACAAAAAAAATCAACACTATTTCAACTTTTCCAAGAAAGATAATATTTTCAAGCTTAAAAAAAATCCCCACCTTCTCCTCTTTTAACTGGATGATTTCCCCCATAAGACATTTCTCGAAGCCTGGAGCATGGGCACAAGCAATTTTAATATTTACTAATAGAAATACCCACCTTCATAAGTTTGAGCATTGGTATCCAAGAATAAGAGAAAATTAAAAACCAAACATATATAGCCCATCTTCCAAATCTCGTCATCTGAATAGTCTCCCAAATGGATCTAGATTATTCCTTATAGTGCCTTCAAACATTTTTGGTTCTTGTAGAATGATGCTTAGTCTGGATCTCACTGCTCCTTAATTACTTACTATTCTCCACTGCTGGAATCCATGGTTGTTTGCACATAGAAATTGAACATGAGAAATATTAATTTAATCGATTTCACCTTTCACAGCTGCATTTCCTTCCTTGATCACAAAAAAATAGTGAACAACTAACAAATTTGACTCCCCATGTTGTTCAAAGTGTTTGTTCCTTTCCAAACTTACAGTTGAAAGCACTAATGAATTATAACTTGTGAAAAATCACCACACCCATGAGAGTGCCCACGTTTATATTTTTTGCTTGAGAATTGAAAATAGGTAAAGGCACTTGACACCACATATCAATTTTACTTTTGTTAGTTGACATTTGTATAGGTGCTTTTAGGCTTTCTGACTCCACTCAACATTTTAAATGAAAAAGTATTTAAGCCTGCATTAATATCTATCAAAGTATTTATGTATTACATGACATAATAGATATTTCAAATAACTAAAAAATATAGATATTATAATCTAATTTATATGATATAATATTTATATAATATAATATAAATATAATATATTATCTACTATACAATTATACATTTTACTGATATTTAAATTATTGAAAAAATGTATATTGCAATATTGCAATATTGCAATATTGTATTTATATTTCAATATTGGATATTATTAAAAAATATATACATTTTTATTAGATTTTAGATTGTATAGGATTATATTATATACATTAAAAATGATATATTATATCTATTATCTTATATTATTTGTATATTGTTGATTATATTTATTTTAATATATTACTTTACAACATAGTCATGTATACTTTGTACTTTATATTTTATAGGATTGTATGATTATAGCCTTCCTATATGTCATTGTAGAATCCAAGCACATGTGATCTATAAAATAATTTATTTTTGACATATATCTATGTTGATATTTAAATTATCAGTATTTTCCTTTATCTATATTCAAAATTTAACTTTCACACCATGTTATCTCTTTCAACTATCTCAAATATTTAGTCATGATATTTCAATGTTTAATCACAACTTTCTATACCTTTCAACTCAAATTAAAATCTTGCAATATATTTTTCCTTGGTATGAAAATATACATTTTAAAATCAACTTACTTTGATCTACAACATACCTTGTAATGGAAGTTCAAGTTGAAATCAAGCAAGAAAAATGTCATCGAAATCAAATGCAACGCTTAGGATCCCATGCAAAGAAAGATAGTCTTAATGCAAAGAGACGTGAAAGACGTCACATCCCCTAAGAAGCAACCCCCAAAACTACTCTTGCTCACTCATATATCTCCCCCCACTTACAAACACCAACTCCTCAAATGCAGCCTATAGTTCAACCCATATCATTTTCTAAAATACACCCTCCTCTACCTTTCCCTACAAATTATCACACCGCAAGAAATACCTTTTGTTCAAAGTTGGATAAACTTTCAACCATGCCTACATGTCTAGTTTGCATGGAAAAATATCCAAGAATTAAAACTAGGCAATTAAATGGTTTATGTACTTGTTACAGATGCATTTCAGAAAAAAAAAATGGTCATCGCTTCTCAAAGTGGAACAACATGGACCTTGGAGAGCAATAGGTACTTGTTTGCAACAACTAACTCAAATTGAAGAGATGTTAATAACAAGAGTTAGCCCTCTCATTTAGGTCAACTACACAAAGGGGGATAATTAAAATACAGTGGCCACAATATTTGTTTACCTCAAAATATATCTGCAATTGCAACTTACTTGCCAAGGCATATAAATGATCTAGATATACTCACAGTGAATAAAAAAATATTGTCTCTCAAAAATATAGTTTCTATGTTAGTAGATGATGTGTTCACGAGGCATTAATATATATAAGATCTGTAATGACCCTTACTACAAAGATGTGCACTTAGATGAGTCATCTTTATCATGCTTGCCTCTTGCATCCACAAACATCTCCGACCATCTATATGCTACAACTTCAAATCTTGATCCCACTAAAGAAAGATTCATGCAACCAAATGGTCCATATGATGGCTTGTTGTAAGAAAATATGCAAACCACATCCTCATTTGTGGCAAACCTCCCCTTGCACATAGAGAGGTTGAAGAGTTGCACAAATTGTTATACCTAAAAGAAGGAAAACCAACTCCTATCATTAATTGGCCACCTATTTCTCTATCACCCATAAATGGATACACCACTAAAGGTTTATTTGTGATGG
>CM021103.1:54637217-54690311 GCA_007115665.2 Sequoiadendron giganteum
CCCTCCCTTTTGACTGTTTTAATGATTGTAATGGAATATTTGATTTGTTCGTTTGTTCAACAGAAATAAATAATTATGTTTTTGTTTGCATTATGTGAATCCATTATTTTTTTCTTCATGCTCTTGCTAATAAGTGAACCATTTCTTATGAATTTTACTGCTGTGTTCTTATGATGATCACTAGTACTTCTATGATATACTAGTATAAGTTAAAATATTTAAAATGATATTCTGATGCTACAGTGCAAGAGAAATTTCACAATTGGTTTTTTTAGATTATACCTTTAATTTTGTAATAGCTTTGACTGGAGGAGATTTAATGTCCTTGGTTGGAGGAATTGAACCATTGAATAAAATACCATCACAAATTATATTGTAATGACCATCATGGGTGCCAAACTCTGGATCTTTTGTTGAGCTTTTAATATGAGATGCCTATGCGTGTAATAGTCAAGGTGGTGGTGTATTTGAAGTTAAAATCAGCAATGTATGAAGGAAAACAACTATTCAAATTCTGGCACGAGAAATGTTTCTATTGCTTGTAATCAAAAAATTGTTGTGGGTTCCTTATTTTATAGTTCAATTTAGATCAATAACAGAAATTGAAGTAGGTGAGTTAGAATGGCTTTACGTAACCAAATATGCTTTAGACTTTTTGAAATTGAGTTATTAGGGAAATTTAAACCAAATTTGATAGAGAAGCTTTTTCAGAATTTGATTTGTTTGTGCAATTGGGATTTGCTTACAAACGAAGAAGATTTTTTGTTCTGATTTTAATGCATAAACAATATGCAATTACTATTTTCCCATTTGTAAGTTTTACCTAGAACAAATTTGAAGTTTATAATGAACACATCACAAACAAAATAATGTGTAAGGTTCAGTAGATCTGGTTAATGTTGCTATAGAATGATTTCAAGATATTTTATTGTTATAGATGCTGTCGTATCTGTGGGCATGATTACATCTGTATCTTATTTGATATTATCCTGTGATTATTGTGATTGAGGGCCAAGCTTTAAAATGCTCACTGTTAAGCTGCTGAAGCCAAGGTTAATACTATTTAAACAAAAGATAGGATTTCTTTAAAAAGTATTTATGATTAAGAGATTATCTTTGACTAATCTACAGATGAATAAGCCGTAGTACTAGACATGTGGGGATTTGAACCTAAAATCACTCTATAAAAATGCAGCATTTAATCATCACACCAAAAGCCCCTGGATGACAAAAAAACACTAGTAATCTTATGACCATTTTGAGAAAAATGAATTAAGATGTTATACCGTAATCCCTTAGATGACACAAAATATGAGCATTTTTGAGATGAAAAATGCACTAGATGTTCATGGGCACATCGTTGCCTAGAACTATTTTAGTATCTTTCATCCAGATATTTCTTGGAATGATATTACATCAAAATTCTGGTAAAAAGCAATTTATCTTTCATAGCTAGTTTCAGTGTTTGGATTTAGGAATGTTTTTGCTACTATCAAATTGTTCAGATTTGTTTTTCACCTATTAATTTGCATTGTCTTGTGATGCTTTAAAGTTTAAACTGATCTTTTAGAATTGATGTCTCGTTCAATTTAAGATTGCATCTGTTCATTTCTCTTTTTCGCTTGAATTGCCATTATTTTCTTGTCAACCACTTCTTTTCACTCGATAGGATCTCTGAGCAAGGTATAGGCATCTGTAAGAGTTATATTGTGTTTTATTAAACGTGTACTTTATTGTGGATTATTTTTGGAGAATGCATTCCACACAATTGCTGTTCTTTAATAATTCTTTAATTGTTTTTTCTTATTATATTGCAGATTCCTTATTGCACAAGTTTGAGCTGGAGTGCAGACGGAAGTACATTGTTCACTGGTTACACAGATGGAAAGATCAGGGTCTGGGGAATTGGACATGTTTGAATTGAAAGCAGTAGTTGAATTGTATGCAAGCTTGAACTTCTGTGACAAACATTTTTTTTAAAGCTTAAATTGTTTGGCTAAAGTAGGGTAAATTGTTTTTCTTTTGAATTTTGCTAGCTGTAGCAGAGTTTTCTCTGATATGCAAATGAGGGATGTAAAATGAAGGCACTCTGAACTTCGGATAAGTTATCTATAACTCAGAATGGGCATATTAACCTATGTAATCAAAATTAAATGTTGTTAAAGTCTTTTTGATAAGTTAAAAATGGTCTGAGGTTCTCTAATATAACATGGTTCTCCAAGGATTTAATTTTAGCCTGAAAAGGCCATGATGTTTCCAACACAATGCTAAATAATGATTGAATCCCTGGATTTATGTTTGAACGGTTTCATCGCTAACCTGCCATTGGGCTTTGCCAGTGGTTCTAGCGCTCCATTGCTTGGCCAATATTACATTTTATCTGAACGTCCATCTGACATTAGCCAAAGAACTTTCCTTATGTTTTATCAGGTTTTAGATTTGATTATTTTGGCACGAGAGAAATATTAATAATGTATTTTAATAACATTTTGGCCAGTAAATTTATGTCTAGCATTTAAAAAGTTGGTGATAGTAGGAGAGAGAAGCACTGCATTAGTATCTGAATTATGTGCCATCAGGTCTTTCTGGAGCAATAACCAGTTGATTTATAATGTTTATAGGTAGACATGACCATTGCAGATGCATTTATTGAGGTTGTTAATGAGAATCAAAGAGTCATCAAATTGAAGTCTTTGTGAAATAGATCCTTAGACGAGGAATAATCTGGTAAAGGCTAAACGTACTAAAAAATAGTTAAATTATTGAAATTTGAAAATATGAAGTTCGGTTCACATGTTAATAGGGGTAGAAACTTACTTACCCTAAAAATGTACTAGGCACATGCCAGTGTTCTCTTCAGAGTGATTGCAAAAACATAAAATATGAAAAAGTAGAAGGTATGGAAAAGCAATTTTTTGAAATTTTAAATTTTTTATTTGAATGGCTCGTGGATTTAAGGTATTCTTTTGATTATTTGAGAGCTTTTGCAAATCTGTTTTTATTATTTAATACAGGTATTGATTCATATTTTTGTTGTGGCATCAATTTCTGATATGCAGGGATTGGAATGGTTCAAAATTTGAAGTATAATTATATAGTGAGAAAAGTAACTTTCTATTTGTATTTGACATTGGATGCAAATCATAGTAGAGTTGCAGTACCTTTTCATCAATTAGTGTGGTAACAGTGCATTGGTTCTTACTTAAAACTGGTAATGGTACATTATTTCTTACTTGAAATTGATGCTAGACTTGTTGTTTCACGAATATGTTGCAAGATTATGTAATCCAGTTGCTGAATGTTCTCTTGACAAAATTCGTTACATTACTCCTATCTTGTTTTTAGTACATAGGATTGTGTTTTAGACTGCTACATTGATGGGTGTAAATGGCAGGTCAATAATGGAGTCAAACATCAGTTGATTTAGTCCAATGGATTTATTGTAGGCTATAATGATGATCAGAAATCCTCGAAAACTTTCTATATCCATTTGACAGGGGTTGGTGGTAACAACGAAGATAAAAACAGATGAGAATTAATTGTTTTTACTTGTCATAATTGTAGGTGAACATTTTTCAAGTAATAAAATATCAATAATTCTTATTGAGGCACCTTCTCAGCAAGGCATCAGAGTTGCTCTTTGAGAACTTTGTCAAGGCCAATGTATACACAAGCATGGACATATCAGGGTATGAGTAGACCTGATACATTGATACAGATTGCCCAGTCTTGGTGTGTCATAATGATCTACTAGAACAAGGACTAATGCCTGTTAGAGCCTCTCTTTTTATTCTGCAAGTGTCTGTTGTACCTTTGTTGAGAGTAACTGTGTTTCAGCCTCCTTCCGGTTGTTGGTTTAGTTATTATGTCATTACTTGGAAGTCTCCAAATATTTGATTCTCTCCACTTAAAATGGGCGTTTCTATATAATTTAGTGTAGAGTGTATGTTGTATAGAGTTGAGAACTATCTGAAATGTTGCTCTTCCTATGTCTTACCAAAGATGAAAGATGTCATAAGTGGATGACCACAAATGAAATTTTGAAAGGTCATCATCCATATTGATGTGGCAGGGGCAGGCATTGGTTAGACAAAAGGACATTAACATTTTTAAATCATTTTTTCCAACAAAACTAATGCTGATTTGGTTGGTTTGATAGGCACATGATAGAACTTTGATTTTAAGTCATTTAATTTAATTAACCCTCTGCTCCTTTGAGCTTGACCGAGAGGGCATTAATATAAGGCGTCAAGTTACTGTTCTTGATAGTGATCTTGTTTGAATGCGCGAAAATTGATGAAAGATGTCATGTTCCATCTGTCTTGACATCTATTCGACTTTTACAGGTGAAGACAATTGGCTAAGTATTGTCATTTTGTATTAGCCCCTTAATTTTAAGGGTCGCTCTCATCCTCCATGATTGATTGTCTGTACTGTGTTTTACTTGGCAGTAGTGTGCCTTGTAGCAATAGAGACGTATGCCTGTTGAGCATATTTTTTGTATTTTGGTGCTTTGGAAAATCAAACATTGATAATGTCTTCATGTTGATCAAAGTCTCTAGTCTTGTGGGAGAGACTCTTGATATCTTTTACTTTTGTAATTAAATTTTGATGATGATGCTTCAAGGTTTGGCCTTACAGATGCCATGGCACTTGTACACTTAGGATTGTCTCAATAGAACAGTACCACGTCATCTTTGAAGGGTTTGACAGAATTAAGACATGACATTGTCAACTAACACAATCACTTATTTGATAGCATTTTGATGTAGCTAGATTATTGTCCGCAGCATCAATGTCCTACAAACCACCTCGTCTTGGATTTGACAGAATTAAGACATGACGCTATCAGCTAACACATTCATTTGATAGCATTTTGGTGTAGGTGAATTATTACAGTTGTCTTGTTTTGGTAGAGGTCGAGTTACTCTAGGGGAGAGTGGCCATAAGTTGTGTGGGCTAATTTTGAGAGCATGTAGTGGGTTACATGTACTTTTGCAAGGCTTTAGTTCTTTAAAAATGTGAAATGGCATCTTATCTTTTTAGAACTAAGGTGTGGTGGTGTGACTCATCACACAACTTGGCACATCAACACATATAATGAGAAGTATTGTAGTATGTGACAATAGTGGTTCATGGCTTTGCATCATCTAATGAGTGACTTTGCTTAAATTGATTTATAGATATTGATGTTAAATCTATCCTTAGCTTTTGCAATTATATTATAGGAGCGTCCCTTGTGTCACAATCCTTTTTGTCATGCTATAGAGATCTAATACTTTTTACATGGCTCGCATGCATTTTTTGAGCTTTCTTGTCGATATCTTTGGTGTTTGATTTTATGGTGTAAAGTATATGTACTTTGTTGGTTTCTTACAAATTTCGTGGTCTCCATTTGGTTTGACACACAAAAAGAATAATTTTTCTTTATCTTCGAAGTTAGAATTTCTCTTCAATCATCACTATGTAATAGTAAACAGCCTGTAGGGTTCGGATATTTAGAAAGTCTTTATATGTTTGGTATAGCAATGGAAGACTACTACAATTCTAATGGACTCGATACTTTGAGTTCTAATTAGAGTTCCACGGAGTTTCCTGATGGGGGGGTGTGGGGACGAGGGGACCAAGGGCCTAAGTTTGGGATGGTGGGACAATGACACTAAAATACATATAGTACTTGGAAAAATAGTTATAAAAAGATGGATAAGTACAAGAATTTCAAATGAAACTTTGGCAAACTAGTTTTAGCCATTTGAATTTTGAAGTGAACCTTGACATCACTCCTTGCTCTTCATCTTGCTCCTCCTTAACCCCTATTGCTCTTCATTATCACTCATTCACTTTACACTCACAACTTTCACACTCACACTCACACTCACAACTTTCACACTCACACTCACACTCACACTCACACTCACAACTTTCACACTCACACTCACACTCACATTGATAGCTTCTTGTTGTGTTGATTTGTTTTTTGTCAATTGAAATGAGAATTGAAGGTTGATTTATAGAGTTTGTGGGGTTTGGGTAGGGCCCATAGGCCATTAGGTTTGGCCTTGGGCACTATATATATATATATATATATATTTTTTTTTTAAGATTTGTTTTTTTAGTCATTTGGTTGCAAGAGTCGCCTAGGCATCTTTGAGACGAATTGGAGACAACTAGGAGTCCCTTAAACGTCTTGAGGACACCTCGACGTCTTGGAGACGGGGGTGCTGGTGGTGGGATGGTGACGTTGGTGGTGAGCTAATGGGGGGACGTCCCCCTCCAAGTCCCCAAGTCTCTGAGATGTGACTGTCTAGGAAACGTGGGGTTTTTGGAGAGGGATGCGTCCCTGTGGAACATTGGTTTTAATGCAAAGTGTGATAGACAATAAATGGGAAGTATTGGTGGTCTTGTATTAGTTGATCCTTTTTGTCATAGTAGCTTCTAGTGGGCATTTTTCTTCATATGTATCAAGAAAAAGGTATTCCTTATGGTATTTGCCAAATATTCCTTAGTTGGGATTTACTTTTTATCACCTTGGTGAAATGGAGATTCCTTGATTCCTTCTTGCATAGTAGGAGTGGTGGATGTGATTTTCTTTCAATTTGAGAAATTATTTTATATATTTTTTAATTTTATTTTGAAAAATTTGAAAAGTTTATCAACATTATTTGTATTAGTTTTTCCTTCAAATGTGTTACCTAGGTTTCAAAAACTTTTTGGATTTTAGATGATTTCTTTGTTGGGATTTATGACGTGTTCGGGTGTCTTAGAGCAATTACATAAATTGGTTCAACTCCATCCATTATTTTCTAAGAGTTGCCTACATCACCACCTTGAATGTATTTACGAAGTAACTTGTGCTCTAATACTAATTTACCTTCTTTTGTATCTATGTGGTAAATATATTTCTTGCCTTGAATAATTGTGCAAATTTGAATGGGCCTACATTCAATTTGGTGATGACCCAAAAATATATCACATGAGCCTACTTGGTATGAAATAGAAAAAATATATTCTTCAATTGATATTTCCAAAGTAAAGTGATGTGCTATTGTCTTAAAACTCTCCAATATGTTTGTTTTTTAATGAAAAAAATAGTTTTTCTTCACATAATAATGACTTTGTTGCTTCCTTATAGTGTTTGCTAAGATGCACATGTTCTACAATAGAGAATTCATTTTGGGTAATTCGTATGTGTTTTTTTATTTGGTGAGTTCATTTTTAGTTTTAACTTGTATTTAGTCCACTTTGAATGAGGAAACTTTTACCTCCTAATTTCTTTCACATCCATTTACAACCCTACCTTCTGTAAACAAAATAGGTTCAAAATTTTGCAAGCAAGGATCCATTATTAGAATTTGAGATCAATTGTAATTATTGGAGTCTTGAATTTCTTGCACACTATTGTTTAGCCTTTGCAAGTAGGAGTCATTTCTTCCTTTAGGATGTTTGTTAGATTTCCCATTGTTTGCTTTAGAGATTGTTACCAATAGTTGAATATTGAAGAGGGAGAAAAAACCATTGAATTTACTTGAGGATATCTAGCCACAATTCAAAACTTGCTCATCATTTTTGATACTTCAAATCTTAGGTGTGGATTTGTTTTTGATAAGATAAAGCAACATTTACATGTTGTTGTACCCTTCACACAGAAAGCCCAAAGGGCCAAAGGAAAGCATAGTTCAAAAGAACTTGAACTACAAGAACAAACAAAAAAACTGACCGACAGCTGTAGAACAACCAAAAAATTAGACAACCCTCGAAATAGAGGGGTCCAAATTGACTCCCCGAACCTGAGGCCGAGAAGAGGCAACAGATTTGGGGAGACCTTTCTTCTTCCTCAGCACAATTGACCAAGAAGGCTCAAAATCGAGAACCAACGAGTGAGGCGAGGGGAGCGGATCCACAACAACCACCTCGGGAGAGGAGCCACCACGTAGTGAGGGAGCCGGTAGCAAAGCAACAAAGATTGGAGCAAACAAAGGCCCATCAAAGTCGTTCAATGAAGGATGAGCATGATTCGACAGAACAATGACAACAGAAGATTCTGACGGAGCAAAGACAATAGCACGGGGCATAGGTTCTGCAGAAAGGATAGCCATAATAGGGTCTTGGGTAGGCTCGGGAGGGTCATCCTCCTCAAAGGAACTATCCAAAGGGGGAGAACCAATAGTGAGATGGTCTGTGAGAGCGTTTTTCCACCAAGTAGCAGCACCCTTGTGGCGAGCAAGAGGGCAACTGGAAGCCAAGTGACTAACAAAGAAACATCTCCTGCAACGAAAAGGGAGCCCCTCATAGTCCAGAAGCTGCTTCCAAGGTTGGTCCGCCACCATCAAGACCACATCTCCATGGAGTGGTTTGGAGATATCCAAATCTATTAAGATACGAGCCATCGTGGTATGCCCCAGATCTCGAGATGTAAAATCCACCTTCAAAAAGCTGCCAATGGCATTGCCAATAGCTTCAAAGCAAGAATCCTCCCAAAATTGGAGAGGGAGATTCAACAAACAAACCCAAACAGGTTTGATATTCAGAGGCTCTGTAAGAGGATTGAAAGAGCGAGACCACGACCAAATGAATAACGAATGAACACCCCACATCCACACCCAGTCCAAAACTTTGTCACGATCCACAGGGGTAGAAAAAGTTGCAAAGAAAGAACCTCTAGCACTAGGATAGAGGCCAATCTGTCCAAAAACCAAAGGCTTCCAAGAACCAGACACCCACTCATGGAGATTAGGCAGGGAGGGCCACAAGCCATTAAACCTGTACACCACACCATGATGCATGTAGAAGTCTTCATTCTTAGCAACCTCAGGCCCACAAACCACAACAAGGGAGTCCCAGGCACAAGGCAAAGGACAAAACCTGACCGGGACTTGGGCACGAGCAACAACAAAAGATTTTCGAGAGCCAATAGGAGCAACAAGAGGAGGGCTCCCAGACACATCATGTACAACACCTGCAAAGGAGAGAGGAGAGTGAGGAAACACCTCACAGACCATCGACCCATTGGAAGGCACACAACCACCACACTCCTTGTGCCGTCCCAACACCTGTAGTAAATCAGGGGGAATAGGGGGAGCCCCTGCTCCCACAGACACCCGACCACCCATGCCTAGGCCTTGCGTCTTCGGCTCTTTCAAATTTCGATTCCCGCCCAGCTCGCCAACGAACATCTTTAGTGCTCCAACGAACATCTTGCTCCAATGGGCTTTATAATACAACAAAAAATTAGGTGTGGATTTGTTTGTTTCCATAGATTAGAATAGATTTGTGATGAGAAGATTAATTTGTTTATGCATATATTTTTGTTTTTTCTTTTCCTTGCACTTTGGCCTTTTTGATTATACCTCATGTTACTTGCTCACTTTTGCTTCCTATATTAATTAGATTAGTTTGCTTATGCCTATATTTTTAATTTTTACAATCTTTTCCTTTCACTTTGGCCTTTTTGATTATGCCTCAATTTACTTGCTCACCTTTTCTTCCTATATTATGATTCATGTTTTCTCCCATTTGGAGGGGGTGGGTGAGTGGTGAATTTTCCTTTCTTTCATTCTTGACATATTTTCTATTATACTTGTTAACACCTTCTTTACCTATTACTATGCTCTTGTATTTCCCACTTTGCTCATGTTTACCACTTTGGTTGATCATTTCTTTGTCGTTTCCTCTTTTTATGGTTCCTTATATGCGTAGTAATGCTTGACTTTATCACCCTTTGCTTATGCTTCTAATTTCTATCTAATAATTCAATGGTCTATACCTTATGATCCTTATTGTGCTTTGATTGCATGCTTATGAGCCCTACTATGTTATCTTATGCATAGTTTGAACTTATGCAAATTTCTTGTATCTTATGTTGTCATAACAACACCCTATTTGTCCTATTATGCTTTTAGGGCCAAACTATTATATTAGAAAATAACATACATTCCCTTTGCTACATTGTATTTTTCATTCATTGTCATGCTTCTAGAGCCATCTTTTCAAATTAGGGGCATCATGCCTTCCATACCCTTTTGTGCTCACATGCTTTACCATGTTTCTAGAGCAATCTTTATGCATTAGGGGAAACATGCCTTCCACATCCAATTGTGTGTTTGCATGCCTTACCATGCACTTAGGATCCATATTAAGGATGCATACCTTACCCATATCATATGTACCTACATTGTGCCCCTAGGGCCATTTTACCTTTTTCATTTGCTTGCATTGGGGGCAAATTTATAGACCTTGATAATCTTCATTCTATATACTTTTCATGCTTACTATTTGATATGGCCTCTTATTAGACAATGCTATCCATGACATTTATGACTGTAGACATGGAAAAAATACCGACACACCTGATCTTGATTACTAACATCATTTCATTTTGAATCATCTTCTTAAGCTTGTCATCACTTTTCATCCCTTAATCGAATAAATCATTATTTATCTGATTAATTCATTCTCTCTTGTTAATTAAATAAATCAAAATTATTTAATTAATTCTTTGACTCTATTTAATTAAATAATTTATTTGATTAAATCCTTAAAGTCATCTTATTAAATTAAATAAGTTAAAACCTTGTTTGATTTAATCTAACATCATCACCCCTCTTTAATTAAATAAATCAAATCCTTTATTTAATTAAATCCAAATTACATTTCTCATCTTTTGATTTAAATCAACCCATAAATCTAAATCAAATGGTCACATCACCTAATACCTCATTAAATTAATTAACCCTTGATTAATTTAATCCTAATCTCCAAATTTCTCTAGATTTTGTCACTTGCACATGAAAATAAATTTAATAGATTTATTAAATCCCTATTTTCTTTCAACTTAGCATCTTTTGAGAATATTCCTTAAAAATTTGAAAATCCCTCCAAGTGAATTTGTCCATCCAATAAGACATTCATTCCTCTTACATGTCCTTGTGCATTGAGCCAAATGGCATTTAATTCATTCTTTTTCCCTCTTGCATGTCATTTCACTATTTTCAAATTCCACCTAATATAATTTATTGTGCACAATCACCAAAATGCGCTCAAGCTTCCTCCATTCACATCTTGACAAGTGACATTTAGCCATTGGTCGAAGATTAATCCCACATTCATCCATTTTATCTCTTCTTCTCTCAATCTCATCTATAAATAAGAGGCTTTTCTCCTCATTTGATCATCCACAATTTGAGTAAACTCACTATACTATATTTCATCCTCAAACATAGCTATTTTCATCTATTTTATCAAGATCTTAGCTGGGTTATGCAGATTTTTCATCATGGAGCGCAATTGAATCTTCATCAAAGTGTATCACTCATCAACATTGCATCATAGGAGTTGGGAAAGGGCCGTTTCCTACACACAAATTGGCACCAACTCCCCCATGGGATCAAGAGTTTGATTTATATTGAATAAGATTTGATAGCTTTTGTTCATATTTGCTTGTGTTCTTCATTTCATTTCTTGTTCTTTACAATTTAAATGGATTTCATGGGGAATCTTGATTCTCACTTGCATTTGATCTAATTATGTGCTTGTTTCTTGTGTTTGTGTAGGTCTAGGATTGGGGTTCACAATGACACACTTTTGCATGATTTTTTAACATGCTTTACATTTCCTTAGATTACATTTACTTTTCATGTATGATTTTTTCTCTCCTCCAATTCCTTTAAAATGCATGCTCATTTTAGAATTTATTTACATGCACTTTGACATGGGGCAATAGGTTATAGAAAATTTTGCTTACTCATGCAAATTCCACTTAGTTTTGGGCCTATTTTGATAATGTCTCAATACAATTACATAAAGACAAGTGACATACTCATTGGTTCCGTATTTACCCCCATTTATTTTCACCTTCACATAGTTCTATACATTCAATCTTATCCCAACTCTATTTACACATGATCCACATATTATCCATATAATTAGTCCACATTTCCATGTATCCACCCTTGATCTTGAGACTTTCAATTCTTTCTCTTGAGTTCATCTCATGGTGCTTAGGATTGATCCTAAGCCACTTGGGGTTGACCCCACAATTTAATTTTCTACTAGTAGTAAGCCTACTTGGTACATGTTTATGTGACTATTCATTATGTTTGGGTATTAAAGACATTCATTTATGCATTTAAACATATCCAAAAATACCAAGGAATAACAAGGAACATCTACATTACAAGGAACATTTGTCATATGAACATGCAAAGAATATTTCATTTACATTAATCAACATATTAAGCCATTACATGCTTGAGTTTGTTATCTTAAAATATTGTTTGAGGTAATAAAGCTAATCTGTCAAGTTTGTTGATTGAGAAGCACTCGAGTTCACAATCCAACTTAAGACACTTTTCAATACAACTAGTCCTTATGCATAATTAGATAACAAAATCACATAGGACCATGCCATTTTTTTGTAGATTACCGTATTAGATCCATCTCTCAGAGTTAGTTTCACATTACACATGATTGAACCACATGAGATTCTAAATTTGCTATAATTTTGAGATAGCGAGCACTTTAAGAGCATTACCTTTTTGTACTATGGTGAACTGATTATGTGCATCTTCACATCCACGTTCCATCATCAGTTTGAGAGCTAAATACACCTATCTTTCTCATTTAATATTACAAATAACTTTTAATTTATTTATTTTCAACTCCTCAATTAAATCTAGGTTTATTAGTGCTTAAGTGTATATGTTTATTTAATTAGCCTATATTTATGTGAAAGGAGATTTTATTCCCTTACAAATTGATATAAACTTGTTAAACATTTGATGATGATATAAAATTTTATAGGGTAAGTGCATAAAGATGGGAGAAAAAAAGTGGCTAAAAATGTACACTATAATGAGTTTATGTTCCTAAAGGTGCAAGCAACCCTTAAAGTGTATGCATTATAATGCATGCATGTTATTTTGACATTAAATCAAGACATACCTCGCTATTTGGTCATCATATTTTTTTGGTATTACAATTAATGCACTCATGCTTATAATAAACACATGCTATGGTTCAAGCTATGAAAATCCTATCCTTGGCTTGGATTTTTGAACCT
Source organism: Sequoiadendron giganteum (assembly GCA_007115665.2). Classification (NCBI taxonomy): domain Eukaryota; kingdom Viridiplantae; phylum Streptophyta; class Pinopsida; order Cupressales; family Cupressaceae; genus Sequoiadendron; species Sequoiadendron giganteum. Next base: position 54,650,275 of record CM021103.1, read on the forward strand.
AAGGCTTGGAACTGTATACATATTGCTTATAAAATAAGCATGTTTGAACTCTCTACTTGTTAACTTTACAAATTTTAGAACAAAATTCTATGAAACAACCACTAAAATGTTAATCTATTTCTTAGTTTTTTAACCATATAATTTTTTCTATAGTTTAAATAAATAAAGGTTCTTATTTATATTTAATTTTAGTGATGTATTTAGATGTCTAAAATACACGTTATTTTTCATAATTTTTAATTTATTCTCTTAAATTTGAAAAATATATGATTATTTTATGCTTCATTCTTTACACATTGAAAAATTTATTCTCAATTACTTTTGTGGAAGGTAGGTGACACACATGTTCAATGATCCATTTTTAGGATGGTATATAGTTATATCTCCACCAATTGATTTTAATAAATATTTAATGAAACAAAATAGGGACCGTGCACACGCCTAATACTATGTTATGTTTTAGTGATAAAAATATTACTACTTTTGTGTGTACTTAACAATTAGCCTTCTTGGGCCACAAGCCTTTTGTCATGAAATTTTTGTCTACATATTCTTATAAAATAACATAAGAAAATGATGTCTACACCTCTCACTATAGGAACCCTAGACTCAATTATTTTTGCGTTGATCTATTGTAAGGGCACACATAATGTTGTTGTTGTGTCCTCCTTAACAAGGGATTACACATTTGGCTCTAGCATTTTGGGAAGAGACATTTCATTCGTGCACATTACAACTACATTTTCCCCATTCCTTGGTGTCTACTCTAGTTGTTGTGATGGTTGTGATAGTTTTTGGTCTCCCCAAGATGGTTGTATGGGTGATCAGATCTTGTTGGGTGAGAGAGTGGATGTAAAATCTCTTGGTTGTGTTGTTTCTTCTTAGGTTGGTGCTTTGGGGTTGGGTCATTGTACCTATGTGACATTGCTAGTTTAGGGGTTCCTACTTAAACACCTTTAAAATAAAAAATCTAGCATCTCCCTTGTTCTCAATCCCCTACTATAATGGTTTGTGGATTAGGGTGTGATTGAAAATGAATATATTCATTTGTCGTACCTTGGTTTGCATGTCTAACAATTTGTGGCTTTCTCTTCTCGACAAACACAAATGGTTCTTAGAATCCTAGAAACCTCTAATTGGTGGCAAGATTGAGCTTTATCCTTGTGATAGACACTTCTTCACTATGTCTTTCAACTCTTCAAAGGATGAGGATTTGGCGCTTGATGGAAGGCTTTGGATGTGGGGAGAGTATTTCCTCTCGATTAAGCCTTTGTTCATCTCCTTCATCCCCCTCTCCAAACCTCTTAATATCAAACTAGTTTGGGTTAGGACACCAAATAATCCTCTCCAATTTTGGGAAGAATCATGCTATGAGGCCATTGAAAACACAATTAATCACTTCTTGAAGGTTGATTCTACTATCTACAATTATTATCTCCTACTAGATGTTTGATGTTATGCCCATGGATGGGCCCTTTGAGGGGGCATCCCCCTTTCTCCTAAATCTAAGGATTTAAATAATAACATTTCTTGGACAATTGTTCAAACATGAAAGAAAGGTATTCCTAAATTTGTCTCCCAATATCACACTGAAGTTGAGGGTGTGAGGTTGGATAGGGAAGGGTCTACCTTTGGTTAGGTTAGATCCTTGGGTTTTTATTTGGTTGGCAACGTGGTTGTATTAGTGTTTTCTTTGGCTTGACAACTTGGTTACAATTATTTTATTTTTGTCCCATTTGAGATCTTCTTGTGTTGGTCTTGAGTTATTTTATATATCTACTAGGTTTATGGCTCCATCAAAACCAACTTTCCTTAATCAAAACATTTTGACCTTCTTAAATTTAATCTTTAAAAAAATCTTAAAGTTTAGAAACTATATTAAGAGAGTTCTACAATTATTGTTCTTATCACATTTTTAATTTTTGAGTCTAGGCATCTTGAATTACTTGTTCAATTTTAGGTATTATTAATTTCAAGGAAAAATCCACTTATGACCCTCATTTCCCCATTTCTCTACACTTAATATAGAATTAAAATTTATATTATTATAATTTAATGAGTATATTTTCATTTGAAGGAATTATAAGAATTTGTTTTTGCTTTCCTCTTACATTTATATGCCCTAGTTTCATCCCATTTGAGCCTATTCTGTCACCATGGTGGTTAAGGTTTCACCCCTACTTTGATCCTCTTTTTTCTTTATTCCTTCGATGCCCCTTTGTGTAGAATTTGACACCTTCAGGCAAAATCTCCCTCCCAAACCATGCCCTTAGGACATTTCTACAACCATCAAATTTGATTGTATGATTGTATATGCCTTTGTTCCTAAACTTGACTCCATGCCTTTGGTAGAGATTTTCGTATAAAATTTAGATCATTTCATAGAATTTATTGGATCATTCCTTTATAGGTTATTTCATAGGTCTTTGGTCGAGTCTTGTGGCATTGGAAAATTGATCTACTTTGTTTGGGGGTAAAAAATATATTCCTTTGTTTTTTTTTTTTGTGGATGAGGATATTTCGTGGTCATATTTTATTTTGGGGGAACAAAATGTTATTTTTTAAGGACTTGGTTCATGGGCTCAAGTGCCCTATTGTGATTTTTGGTCGACATATTTTGACGCACAATTGTATGTGCTTGAGGAAGTTCTATTATGTGTAAGACTTCACTTTCTTTTACTACATCTTTGGAATAATTATTCTCTAAAAAATATTGGTAAAATTTTGGACTTGACCCCTCTTAAATCTTGTAATGTTGCATGTGCTCACATATGTGTGCGGATTAATCTAAAATAGGGTCCATTTGAATCAATTGAGATTAAGGTCTTAGATTGGGTGCACACTAACTACTAGATTATGAATACTTGCCCTTCCAATGCATATATTTCCATGAGTACATACACTTCTTTAGGGACTTTCCTCTTAGTAAAGAAACCTGTGTTGAGAAACACATGTCGAGTAATGATGGGTTTCAAAAATTCTACAATAAGAAAAAGAACAAAAGAGACAAGAGTAGGAAACCAAAACCAAGATTTGATTCTCTTCCTCTTGAAGGTTTAATTTTTTTTTGGCCCTCTTTATATTTAGAAATTTCCCACTTTGATTTAGATCCAATTAAGGATACCCAAGATTAGGACAACTAGTATGCCTCTCATATTATCTTCTTGGGATATGATTGCACCAAAATATCTACTTGAAATCCTTTTGGGAGAATCATATGCAATCATCAAAACTAGAAAACTGTTGAATATGCTCTTGTCCTTGGGGCCAACCCTAGTCTTATACTCACTAGATCAAATTGCTAACTAGATCAAATTGCTAGCTAGGAAGAAAAATAAAATAGGAATTTAGAGTATAAATAAAGAAAAAATTGATGTTTAAAAATTAATTAACATTAAAAGGTTCTTTGAAGCCTAAAAATTGAATCCTCTCTCTTGGAATTGTAGGGATTTGGCTGGTGCTCTATTTTTTTTTAATGTCAAAGGTCTCATCAAGGACCATTCTCTTATTTTGATTAGTGTCCAAGAAACCAAACTAGACCTTTATAGTGTAATTAACTCATGTAAATATGATTTGCTTATCTTGGATAAGATTCTTGAAAAATAGGCAAGCTCATCAGTGCTATCAACTTTGCATTTTTAGGTTTGATACCCAAAGAAAATATTGCTACCACCTTCAATAGATTTAGACCCATTTCTCTATGTTCTCCTACATTTTTATTACTAAAAGTTTGGCTAGTAGAATAAAAAAATCCCTAGAGGTTTGATCATATCTAAGGAACAAGGTGGGTTCATTCTAGACAAGAAAATCTATTATAACATTGTGATCATAAATGAAGTGATGTATATTAGCATCAAATAAATAAGAAAAAGGATTTCCATTAAGCTTAACATGGATTTACTTGGTAGAGTTGATATTAAGTTTATAAAATAGGTACTATAAGCCTCTTGGTTTCCTTTCTCTTCAAAAAATGAATTTAGGGTTGCATTGCTGATCCTTGGGTTTCCCAAATCATTATTGGATCCCCAACTAGTTTTTTAAATACTTAAGGTCTTGGTCAAGGTTGTCCTTTTTTTCCCTATCTTTACATCATCATTACTTAAACCTTGAGGAGATATATATTAGCTAAATTGAGAGCTTCAATAATAATTGGAAATAAGGTGAACAATGGAGTTTAGGAAACCAACCATGTCTAATTTGCTAATGTTGGTGTGAACAAGGAATTTTACATAATTGGTTCATCACCTATGTCCTATCCACACTAGTTTCTCAAGTTTACTTAGGGTACACATAATATATTTATCACTTTATGTTTCATATCAGAAGATTAATACACTTGTCATAATCTTATGTAGTCCTATGTCTCACCTTGGCCTATATAATCGAGGGGTTCTGCTAATCCATTATCATTGAATATTTTCATCCTCAGATATAATATAATTATTCTCTCATATTTGATCTCTCTTGTGCTTTGAAGCTCCTAAATCTTGGGTGGCTACATATTTAGCTAAATCTTGCATGGAAAAGTATTATATACCAACTCTTACATGGTATTAGAGCTTGTGAAATTTATTTTTGTTAGTATTTATTGAAAGATCTAGGTTGCAAATCTTGTTGGATAAAAGTTGAGTATTCTCTTCTCTTGCATCATATGATGACCTAAAAAATAAAAAAAAATGATAAAAATACTAGATTTTGAGGGGTTCATCTCTGTGACTTTGTATTGCAAGTTTATATTGGAACATGTTGGTACAAATATGGGCTCACTATTGAGGGTGTCCAAGAAAGTTAGTTTAGCCATTTGATTTGTCTAAATTGGACATATGAAGCTAGATCTACAAGGTTTGAAGTTGATAAGTCGTTTCCAAATCTAGAAGGTAGCTACAAATTTAGAGTATTTTGGATCAAATATAAACCTACAATTGTGTCTAGATAGTCGAAGGACTTAACAACCAATTTCCATTTCATCAACTTTAGAGCACTTTTCCTTGAGCGATCAAAGAAAAATTTCCCCTCCTTGATTGTGCAGATTGTACTATGAGATTCTTACAAAATATTTTGTAGCATATTTGTTGAAGAAGGCACTACACAACACTAGTGTCATCCCTACATGTGTTGGATATGGTTCACATTTAAGATAAATCTATTTTTAAAATTTTGATTAAAAATAATAAAAATTATTGTTTGCGTACTCATAGAATTCTACTTTTGTAGTCCCTGCATAGTATTATAGGTATGAAGGTGGTTTCCTAGTTATAGATAGTGGGTTCAACTAGATAAGTTGTTTCACAAAATTCAATTGACAATTTTTAACAATTGTAAACACCTAAAAATGACTAATGTATTTTCATCTCATCATCATCATTATCCTCATTAATTCTTCTATCTATATTAATTAAATAATCTGTAAATAATCTAATTAAGCTAATATTTCTCCCTTTTAATTTATAATAATTAAATATTTTTTGATTATTTAATAATCTTAATTAATTCATCACTTATCATTTTCTCTCCAACATTTAATCAAAATCAAAATCAAATTATCTTTGATCCACTATAATTAAATAATTTTAAAAAATTATTTAATTAGCCAATACTACTCTTTTAAATTGAATAAATTAAAATAATTTATTTAAATTAAATCTTTTCTTCCCAAAATAAATAAATAAAATTAATATTTATTTATTTCCCCACTATCATTTTGAAATAAATAAATTTATTTATTTAATTCTTTTAACTTTCCCCCCATCATTAAGTTTAAATTATAGGTCTAACAGTATCTTGAATTTTCCTATCCATTGATCTTTCTAATTAATTTCCACTATTGATCAAATATCAAGTGAAGTATATATATACAAAGCTTTCATTCATACCCCCTAGAGCATTATGATCAAGATCACTATCAAGAGTACTATCAAGCTACCATTATCTTTGTCAAACAATCAATCTATCAAGCTATCATTGTCAAGCATTAGGTATCATTTATCTTTAAGCATTTTATCATTATCATTGCCATCATATCATTATTGTTCTTTCATGGTTCTTGTTATTTTGAAGAGCAACCCACACTAGAGAAAACCAATGTCTTTTCTATAATGACTTTGTTTGTTAATCATTTCCGAGCCAAGATCTTGAGCTTCATTGAGTGATTTTTGAAGTGTGAATTTTATATTTTCACTGCATTGTTAGTATTTGTGATTCACATTTTCATCATCTATATTCTGGTACGCTTGGTGGGACTCACTTCCTTGATTTTTTAATAAGTTATTCTACAAGAAATTTAGTTTTTGAAGGTTGTAGGTGCATATTTGCGTATCTAGGTAATTTTGTCACATTTTTGAGCTGACTTGCAACACATTTGGTTAGATTTGATATGTTTTTGGGTTAATACATGATGCCTTTGGTATATATACACATTCAATTTTTTGCATTTTTGTTAGATCTGTGCATTTGAAGCACTTTGCAACACATTTAATTAATCCTATTATGCATCTAGCAAACTCTACAACACATATAGAATATTTGGTTGTGAATCCAGTAAATTATGTGACACTTTCAACATCTTCTATTGCAAATTTGGTTAACGGTGCTACCACAATAGTGGTTTACACTTTTTGGGAGATCCTGATTTTTGTTGAAATCACATATTTTTAGAAAATATAATGATTTAAGCCTTGAAAAGTTCCATTTAAAGTATTCCAATTGAAGAGGGTTTGATCAAACCACTTTAGACCAAGCCCCCTTGGATAGAACCCGACTAGTTTTGAACCATACCTATAATGCAGTCTCCTTTACCCCTATCAAAATGCTGATAAAAAACCACTTTTGATTTATCTTTTGGGGGATCAAATGAATTCATTTTTTTTTTTTTAAAGTATGTAGTCCTTATTATAAGCTTCCAAAAAAGTATGATTTTAATTAAATTTGATTTGATTATTATATTTATTTTTTATTTCTTGTGAATGTAAATTTTTCACCAAAAATCAAGCTCTTTGTTCTGCACATGTGGAAAAATAGAATATTATAAAAAAAAAATTAAAAATATGTTCAAGCTCGGTATTGATTCCTTGATCCATTAAAAAAATAAAAATTGAATTTCGATACATATAGAAAAAGTTATGTTGTATATAGTCCGCCTATGTCTGAATTGTAATTGGTTTGACTTCAAAACTTGATTAAGGAAAAAATATTTAACAAAACACTATGAAACCAAATGAACTGGTTAGATATCGTAGTTACAAATCTAAATTCAAAAAAATTAGAATTTTATCCTTCATACAAAAAAAGTTATGTTGTATATGGTGAGCATCATTCCTTAAAAATGTTGTTTACTAATAAAAACTAGTTTTCGAAGGAGATGAAAAAAGAAGTGCAATCTAATTCAATTTAAAAAAAATAAAAATATTTGGAATCTATAGACAAAACTTCACAAATCACTAGTTTGCATCATTTTCAAATTCCTCACAGTTTAGCTGCTATAGGAGCCCGAAAGTGAAGATTTAGTTAAAAAAAATCAGTTCAGTGTCCAGTTTGCCCAAAAATTGTAAACCAGTATTGTGGGATCACCCTTAATTTTACCATAAATCTAAGATATTTCACAGTGCTTTTGAGACATTTTGTAATGTATCTAAGGCATTCTGTTATGCTTTTGAGCTCTATCACTACACATTTGATCAACATTTAGGGTTAAACTAAAATTTGATGTTGATTCATTTCAAAATTGAATGTTTTAGTTCCTAACAGCTAACCTTAAATGTGACTTGAATCTAACCCCATGTTTGAGATCTAGTTATTTTGGCCTCTCTTGTTATTGACCTTTGTGGACATAAATTGAATCTTTTGACAGTTGAAAGGGCTGCAAAAAAAAGTGGATTTAGAGTTCTTCGTCAAATTATCTTCTCAAATTTAGTGTTGGACTTTGGGTTCTTTCATTCTAATAATCACATCTCTTTTAATTTTTTTAAATGTGTTCAATAGTTTCATTATTTACTTTGCTTTTGTCAATCTTGCTTGGCTGTTGGAGTTGAGAAAATACAACTTCAAAGGAGCCCAGTGATCTCTGCAAGCAAGAATACCTGTTACAAGGAGAAGCAAAGAGAAGCAAAAAAGAACACCAAAAAATGCTCAAAAATCTGGAGCTCTATATTCACCAATATGTAAAATGAATAATAGATTGATACAAAAGAAAGTTTTTCAACCACATATATAGGTCAAAGAAACCCTAGTAAATCTTATCCACAGAGGATAAGGATTGCAAAATATCTTATCCACAGAGGATAAGATTTACAAATATCTTATCCATTATTATGCACCTAATGTTAGCTTAAGTGTAAAAGAGATAAAAGGAAACTTTAAATAATTAAACAAATATTGTTTAATTAATAAAGTAAATAACCAATTACTCTAACACCCCCCCTTAAGCTAGACTTAGGGAGAAGCTAAAACTAGAAGAAACTTTTGAAAGCAAAAGCAATGGGTCCCGACAACTAGGCCTAATTAGGTACCCAAATACAAGGAAATCTCTACAAAGTGGAGAAATAGAGAAAACCACATGGGAAAAACTCTACTCCAAAAAAGAGATGCAAGTGAAGGACGAAGAAGCCTCCAAACAAGAATGAAGGATGAAGAAGCCTCCAATCAAGAAGAAATTGTCCCAAAAGATAGGAACAAAGAATGAACGCCACAAAAGCATGAAGAAACTACAAACTCTGTCGAAGAATGACTGCTGAAATGCTGAAACAAGAACCTTCGCTGAAAACATATGATGATCAAGAATAAGAAGACAAGAATCTGTATGAGTGCCCCCAATGACACTACTCGAATCAGATGGCAAACAAAGGAAAACACCTGAGAATCGAAAATACAGATGGCAAAGGTACCAAAAGTCTGAAGAACTGATCATGTGAAAATGGAAGGTTGCCTCCAATAATAGGAATGCAAGAGTGTCCATATGGTAAGTGCTCCATCTCATTGAAATGCATGGGTAACCAGCTGCTGCATCCACCTAGTACATAGGAACAAATACTGTATACATAGCTCACTCCAACGAAACCAAGGAAGCATTAACACCAACAGTAGAAACCTCCCCATAATGCTGACAAGGAAGAGGTATGACAGGTACTCTACAATTAAATGCCTGAATGTAGTGCATGAAGAAGAATCAAGAACATCAGAATGTGCAAACATGAAAGTACAAGCAGATATAAAGGGTGTGCAAACAAAGGCACACACACATGAGGTTGTTGTCGTGGAAGGGACACTCACTTGACATAGGTATGATTGCAAACAAAGGCATAACATCAAACCCCCCCATGGCACTTTATAACATAGTGCAAGTACAATAAGGCACAAAGCAAAGTGTAAAAATTCTAAAAATACTCATACAAAGCTGAGGCACTTTATTTTAGAGCGTTTACAGATGATAAAAAAACATGCAATGTGAGCCCATAAGGTCCAAAAAGGACAAAAGCAAGAAGAAGGATTTCTGGGAAAAACCAAAAATGAAATTTAGAAACCACCTGCACCACTGTGAAGAGCTCGGAACTAGCTTTCCGACGATATCTTGTTTTCCCATTTTTGACATCGTACGCAAAAGTTATGTTGAAAACATTGAAGGCAACACCCAAAAAGAAGAGCTGAATTTGACTGGAAATAATAGGGACCTGTGAAAAAAATATCCAAAAAATACCTACACCACTGAAAAGTGCTCTGAATCCTCTTTCCGATGATATCTTGTTTGCCCGATTTCGACACTGTGGGCAAAAGATACGACCCCGGGAGTGAAAAACTCAAGTTCTGACTTTGACTGGAAAAAATGACTGCAAAATGGAAAAATAAAAAAATTACCAGTACCACTGGAACGGTGCCAGAACCAGCTTTTCGGCGATATCTCGTTTTGGAAATTTGAGAAAAAATGCCCATTTTACACCCGAATTAGTGCAAGTTGCTCAAAAATGTCAAAAAAACTTTACACAGCCCTCAGGGGCTAAAAATTCCTTCGGCTCCTAGTCACATGGCTGACCAGGGGGCTAGCATGCAGGAGCTGGAGCCGAAGTCCTTGGTCACCAATGTGACCACCCGCGGGGGCTGGGAGGTCGGCGGGGCTGAGCGCCGGGCACTTGGTCCTCCATAGGACCACCGGCGGGCGGTTAAGCCCGCGGGGGTTGGAGGGAGTAGCGATGGTGGTGGAAGTGGCGACAGTGGGCAGCGTCGGTGGTGGAAGGGGGTGGCACAGGGGTGGGCTGCTGGTAGTCGGTGGCGGGCGGTGGACGGCGGCGAACGGTGGCGTCGGTGGTGGAAGGGGGCGACGTAGGGGCGGGCCGTCGGCCACCAGCCGCCACTTGGCGGCGGATGGGCGGCGCATGAGATTTTCACTGGCTACGCAAAAAAACCTTTTTTAATAAATTTTTTCATGCATTTTCACCTCGGAAAACGTGCCCTAGGGCCGTACTGCTTCAGGGTAATTTTTTTGCCTCCCCAGTCAACAGTGGCCAAATCAGACAAACCTTATATGAAAATAGGGGTTTTTGGGCCTTCTAGACTCAATTGTGATGTTGGTTTTTTCCCAAAGTGCACCAAAAATAAACTCCCCCCCCAAATCCACAAAATAAAATGTTTGAAACCCCAGATCTGCTTCCAATGCAAAAATCTCAAAACAAGAATAGGTAGCTGTAGATTTGAAGCTCTGATACCATGTTGGAGTTGAGAAAATACAACTTCAAAGGAGCACAGTGATCTGTGCAAGCAAGAATACCTGTTACAAGGAGAAGCAAAGAGAAGCAACAAAGAACACCATAAAATGCTCAAAGATCTGGAGCTCTATATTCACCAATATGTAAAATGAATAATAGATTGATACAAAAGAAAGTTTTTCAACCACATATAAAGGTCAAAGAAACCCTAGTAAATCTTATCCACAGAGGATAAGGATTGCAAAATATCTTATCCACAAAGGATAAGATTTATAAATATCTTATCCATTATTATGCACCTAATGTTAGCTTAAGTGTAAAAGAGATAAAAGGGAACTTTAAATAATTAAACAAATATTGTTTAATTAATAAAGTAAATAACCAATTACTCTAACAGGCGTGTCTTCCTCACATTGGAAATTAAATTAAAATAAATCTCACATTTGGATTTGGGATCTAAAATAAACAAGGGTCTTTTAATCCCCAAGATCTACTTATGCATGCTCTCTTCTCGCACCTAGTGGTGATCTTGAGGATAAAAATAAGTGATCTTGTTTTCTTTTTAGAGGGCTTCCTAGAGAAGTGATCACTCTAGGGGATGAACTTAGCTCCCTGTTCTAGTGGAGTATAAAGAGTAGGGGGTGAATCAAAAGACACACCTCTTGGAATTGGAAGTGGAATATTTCCAATATTGGCTAAGCCTCTAAGAACTTTATACCTTAGAGAATTGAAGGTGGAGAGTGGGTTACCCTTTCCTCCTAGTTGTTTGGGAGTATTCCCTTTCATCTACAGATTAGGCCCCATGTACCCTTGTGGTATATCTTGAGGATAGCCCTAATTGATCTTGTATATCCTAGTCAAAACTTATTGGCCATACCCACTTGAGTAGGCTTGTTAATGTGTCTTGCATGTTTGATTATTAGATCACCATCTTCACTTGAAACTGAAGGGGAGATATCCATCCAAAATTGAGCCTTAGGAATTATCTTCTTTGAATTATTGCTTTATGTGCTTGTACTTTAACATAAATTGTAAAGGTTCACAACAATCAAGAAAACATTCAAACTAGTCAAAAAGTCATAAAGATTAAAACAAGAAAATCTTTTATCTTCATAGATCTAGAAGTGTGTCTTGCATTCTTTGTAATATTTTCAGTTATTTTATCTTTTTATTGCAAATTTTTCTAAAATAAATTGCTCAAAATCAAACCTAAAACACTGTAGAAAACCACATTTGAAACACAAACTACACTTTTGATCTATTCTGTAGCGCTTCTGAGAAGTTCTCCAACACTTCTGAGCCATCCTTTAGTGCTATTGAGCTATATTATTATGCTTTTGGCTTGTTCCGTGTCGCTTCTAATTGTAAAAAATATCCTTAAATTTTTTAAAACTTAACAAAATCAAAATGATCAAAACAACAAACTAGCCTAAGAACTGAGCTAAAATAGATCTTTTATTTGAATTATTTCATCATCCTCAATTTTTTATAAACATGCACTAATTAAGAGTTCTAGACTTATTAGTTTCTATCATTTTAAAATTCAAAAACATGCATGTCGCCTTTAGTGGTCCAAGTTAAACAATTGTATTTGTGTTGGCTACTTTCTTTATAAAAGTGTGATATATAGTTTAGAACTTTCAACCACAATGTTCATGTTTGTTGTTGTGACGAGGAATCTAACACTAACCATGTTGAAATTCTACATCTATTGTAAGAATGCAAATGTGGTTAGTGCATGTAGGGGGGCCTATGTAATTTTCCCCCTTTCCCCTTGCTTGCAAACTTAATTAGTATTTTAGTATATAATGGTGAAGGTAAGGCCATTGCAAACTACCCTCCTTCATGTAACCCTAATATGGATGAATTGGTCAATGGTTGACCTACAAAGTGATTTTTTAGGATTTATGAAGATGGTCATAAGATTGGTACTAAACTCAATATATAATAATATAGTTATAAATGTATCACTAATTTAACAAATGTGTATTGTGGTAGTTTGATTTAGATGAGAAAGTATAGAAAATTGGTAGGAGTAAGTTTACATACAAAACCTTGACCAATTGCATAATTGCTTGATGAAATTTGTAAATATTCAAATTATGAAAATGGCCTAGCTAGCAATTGAATAAAATCTTTGCTTGATTCTCAACACCTTTAATACCATCATCGAGTAAGTATGTTCCTATAACCATTGAGATTATAAAAAAACAACTAACTATCTGTGTAAAATAAAAAATATTCTAGTAGCCCACTGGCATGGATTTATAATCAACTTGGACATGGCTATCCTGATACTCATGCTTGGCAACCCATCTGTATCTTTTGCAAGTTCCTAGATTTATAAAACATATATTCTTAGATTTGGGTTTGATATAATTGCCATTTCTACGTAGGCCATATTAAATTATTCGATCATATCCTCCCTTGCAATCCTTTCCTTCTTCCTACTTTCCATCACTAACTTCATCTCTTTCTCTAAACCTCTCCTCTTGTATTTTGTTGAGATATAAGTTGAGGACATGGCAATAGCTAGATCAAACAACCAAGAACTCTCTCCAAAGTGCATACACCATGTTATCTTAAGTTCTTCCCACTTCATTGACCTTAACCTCATAATTTGTACAAAGTGATTATTTTGAGAGGTTTAACTCTCAAAAGGAGATCTAAAATTGTCATTCGACTCTAAAGCTTGTCATCCTCACAATTTCCCATGAACCATATGTGTTGCCCCTCTATGTATTATACCAATTAATAGGCTTAAACATAAATTATAATACTAATATTAATAAACATTATAGAATACATCTATCTGAAAGATGTCGAGAACATCAATATATGACTGCATGGAAATCATGAATTTTAACATTCATACATTTTACTTCTATTATTTTTTAATCGAATCCAAATTTTATTTTTTCCTCTTTCAATTGACTAGTAGTTCAATTTAAATCCACTTTTGTTTAATTGGATATTGTGTATTTTGGAAAGCCATAAAGTGTTTGATGTTGCATTTTTTTTTAACTATCTCTCCTCCGATTCTTAGACGCTTCTTATCTTGAAGTTTAATTTATTTATTATTTAAGTATATGATTACAATATGATCTCATTGTTCATCACAGATTAATAAATGAACACAATTTTATTTAATATTTGATAGTATTATTTTTGATGCCTTCTTTACAATACCCCATCCTTCCATATCTGGTGGTCTGTTTGCAGCTGAAACTGCAGATGCAGAGTCATTTGCCATAGATTTTCCCTAACTAATCATTTATCATTTAGTACATGTGTCACTAGATATCTACTTATATCAGAATGCTCAAGCAGGCTCAAATTTCCTGTCAGATCTTTTGCTTCTGACATGACCATGGATACCAATAAGGAATCCTTGGGCTGCAATGAGAGACAAAATACTCAGTGGAGCTTCTGTAACTTAGCCTGCTGCACTGCAGACACTCTGCTTCCATAAGGCATTAAAAGTGTTTATCTTGTCTCTATATAATGCCTGTATTGCGTTTTCAAAGAGGTTATGACTTACGACAAGAAATATTTGTGCAGTCTACTTGCCTAAAATGCCATTCTGATCTCACAAAGATCGAAAAGATCTATGCATTAGAATGCAGCCACAAATGTTTTAACTCTGTGGACGCTGGCTTTTGCATTAGTACAGTCTTATTCCCTAAGAGTTCACTGCACCAACCTCCATATGGTTACACCTGTGGTACTGCCCTACTGGGTTTAATAATGAAGAAGTGTATTTATTATATTCTATTCAACTGCGTTTGATGATAGGAGCTTATTACGCTTAGTCATATACTCATCTTCATATATTTGTTATCCGTCTTGATTTTAGCATTCTCATATTGTGGGACATTTCTATAGGCATGAGATTGATCTTGCATCCATGGATTTGATTATTGAAATTTTAAAATTCAAATTCAAAATTTGGTTCAACTATCACCCATTCTTTTCTTGCCTTGAGCCAACTAAACATACGTTTGCATGATTAATTAATATATGCTTGCATTTAAAGGCATTCAATTACATCCACTTCACATCCTATCTCATTTGATCATTTGCAAAAGCGTGCTAGGAACATGTACACTTGAGCACTAAAAATAACTCATATATTCATATTCATTCTAGAGTATTGCATGGCTAAAGTTTATTATTTGTAACAGTTTGCATGGTCATAAAGTCAATCTTTTTTAGGGGTTGACCTAATCTAGTCCTTGGAGCATAGTAGAAAACAATGAATTTAGAAAAATTGGAATCAAGACTATATTGTAAGGTCTTATTATTTCCATGGGAAGAAGTTAGATCAATGACCATAAAAGTGAACCAAACCCATAGATTTAGTCCCTCATAGAATTGACTGAATGTTTAGATCTTGAGTGCAAATTACAGACACATATCTTTCTTTTTTATCTTAGACATCTAGATTTTATCACATTAGTAGACATTTAGCATTCATTTTTCTAGAGCTAAGTATCATTAACCTTCTTAACATTTACTTTTTAAATTACCATTTAATGTTTTGTTTTCCTGATATCTACGCTTACATCTATGCTATCTAGATTACTCCATGCATTTATTGCTTAAATTAATTGATTAGTCTAGAGAACACATTTAGTCTACATAAATGTTATTTTATTTTAATGTTTTAGTGAATCTATCTACTCTTATATGACCTAGTTTTCCTCTAGGACTTCTCATCAAAATTAGGGATTTTAGATACAATATAGTTCTTATTTTATCATCTATTCTAAAAAATTCTAGGGTTTGATTCACATTTTCTCACTCATTTCAATTAGAGTTTGAGTATATATAGTGATATATCTTTCTTCCCAACCTCTGACACTAAATATTATTTCATTATAACACCTTTTAGATCACGCTCCTTGGTTAATTCACATACACTTATTTCAAATTTTAACATGTTCCTATCTTTCATATTATACAACACATCTATCCTTGATATGCTCATGAATTTTTATGCTATGGATATGAATGTGTTTTCTACGGAGGTACTATTTTTTTTTATCATGTGTTATCTTTCATTGCTTTCATGAACTAGCTAGTGCTTATCCTCTCCTACTAGAGATGTTTATATCATTTACACATACACTTCATTATTATCCTATATTTTAAGATAACAATGACCATACATTAACCAATTTCCTATCATGTGATTCACCTATACATGACATTAGTATGCTCTATGATGTCAAATCTCTTACATGTTAAATTCATATATCCATCGACCTATATGGCTTGAATGGATCACCTTCTTCTATTCATTTTGATAAATATAGGAGGTGATAATTTATATGGATATTTATGATAAATCTTTACATAATCTTACCCCGTATGATGATACATTAAACACTACTAACAATTTTTTAACTTCTCATGTGTCCTTCATTTCCCCTTCATTAATTTATATTATATTATATGAAGACATGATAAACCTTAGTGATGAATTTTTATATGATGACTATGATGGGTAGCTCTACATGAATGTTATGTCACATGTAAAATTTCTCTTGCTTGCTAACTATGACTACTTAGATGATGAAATCTTGTTAATTATCAAGTTTTGATTATATTATACTTAAGTCATAGACATTTACAATGGTTTAGTTCTTATTTTATCTACACTCCATTTATGAATATATCCCATGCTTTCATCACATATTTTCTAGCCCTAATTCATATGATGATAGCATGAATTTAGAAATGACCTCCCATGATCCATCTTTCAACCCTAATTTTTCATCTATCAACATTGATAATGTGTCTCATATGCCTTACTTTCATGTTGCCCTTGATTCACGTGATTATAAATTAGTGGGACATACACATCAAAAATTAGGAAGAAGACAAGATGTGAGTCTACACTCACTATTTTTTCCAACCAATGCACTCAAATTTTATCCTACACCTCAAGTCACATCCAAAATAAAGGGGTATGACATTATTCGATAAATTCAAAACACTCAGGCCAAAATATATCTATGAGACCTAGTATATACATCACATTTTTTATAGAGATATAATGAAAAAATCTTTAAAGGAATTTATCCAAATAAGGTCTAACACTATTCCATAGTTAGTAACATATTTGATTGATTCTATTAGCCACAAGAAATAACAAGCTATATCATTTGATGATAGTGAGATTTTACTATATATGGTCCTTAAAGAAGAAACCACTTTACATATCATGGTGAAGTGTGGAAAAATATTCATCAAACAATATTTAGTTGACAATGGATCTAGCCTTAACATATGTATTTATTCTTTTGAGACAATTACAAATAGACATGTCAAAAAATCCCTTGGACCTTACTATTAGAGGATTTGATAGTATGTGTAGGCCTTGCATGGGTATTATCATTCTTCCAACATGTTGGACCATACAAGTTAGACATAATTTTTCATGTGATTCTTGATACATTAACTTACAATATCCTTCTTGGCCCTTTACAATCACACACCATAAAAATAGTTCCCTATACATTGCATCAATGTCTAAAATTTTACATAAAGGAAAGATTTTTTGTATACCTATATATCCTAAAACATATGCCAAATAAAAAATAGACACATCTGGGTAAGTGCACCAATCTACGACACAATTTAGGTGCCAAATTGAAAAAATGATTTAAAAAACCCCGAAATAAGGCCTTTGGCGTGCGCCAAATGGCTTTCTAGACATAAAATGCAAAAGTCGGGTTTGAAACCCTCATTTTGTCTTCAACCCGCGGCTTGAGAAGGAAGATTTTAGGTCTGCAACTCACGCTCGCCAAATCTCCTCCATTCTTTGCATCCTTAGCTTGCCATTTTCCATGAGAATGCCACCAACACGTCGGAGAGGTCGAAGATTGCAAAGAGGTGTGTATTTTTATTCTATTTATTTCGAATTTGATTTGGAATGCAACTTTAAATAGATTTTTATAATAAAACTTTGTTCTAATTCTCAGGGAATGAATCTCCACCTCAAAACATTGAGAATTCACAATCACCCCCTCATCAAAAGCCTCCTATACAAGAACAACCCGAAACCCCTCCATCAATTCATAGGCATCCTCAAGGAACACAAGAAAATATTCAAAATCAAATTGAAAACAATAAAAGAGACATTCAACAATTAATTGCAAAATTAACCGAGCATGCTGAAACCCACCCTTATAGGAGAGGGTTTGCTGAATCATTGAAGTCAATTTTAACTCATGTAGGAGAAATGAGCTAGCAAATGAATTTTTGGTCAACTAAGAGACATGAGATGAGGCAATTTTACGCTAATGGTTTGTCATATGCAGATGTCAAAAAACTAAAAATTAGCAAAGCCGAGTTGTGTGCCCTATTTAAAGACCCAAATGCCAATGAACCTTTGTCCCATGCATGCAGGAGGTTCCCCATCGATTGGTGCCACCATGATTTAATTAGAAACAAATTTTGGGAGCGGTGGTGGATGGTATTTGACCTGCAATAACCATGAGGTGCCGCAATACTTTTTGAGGAAACTCTATTGCGAGTTTGTCCTCAATAAAATGCCAAACTATTTTGACATCTTAGACTTTCAGGGTAGAGGTGGGGGCTCCACACATGATAGACTTGCTGCATGACGTAATCCACAGTTGGCACCGAGAGCCTTGGGCAGACCCATGGTGGAGCATGTCGTTGTTCTTTCCATTGTTAAGGATAGTGTAGAGGTGGACACAATGAAGTCGATTAGCTCACTCACCCAGACCATTTTACAGTGTGCGAGTCCTCTAGTAGAGCCTGGTGAGGAGGAGACGTGTAGGCCCCGAGCTCCACCCCACCATTGTGGTGCTTGTGGTGCTGTTTGCACATACGATTATCAGGGTGCTCATGATGCAGCTACACAACCTACGTCAGTTGCAGAGGCGATGGCTTTCATAGATGATATTCTGAATGATACATTCGGCATTGACACTCAGGTAAAATTTAGCAAGTTATTTTAATGTTGTTTATTAAAATATATTTTAAAATTTAAGAATAACTAAATTAGTAGAATTTTGATATGATGAAATTTCAGGGTCGCACTGTTCATGAGGGATGCTCTATTCCTATAGGCCCTTATACATTCTCGACGATGAGTCCATAGGTATGCAACTAGTATTAAAGATATTATTATTACATTTGAACAGTTGAATGTTATATTTGAATGTTTGTCTCATAACATGCTTCGGATTTCAAACAGTTTCCTAGTGCACCTTCTTCCTCCAAACCTTGCAATTCATATCCTCAAAAAACGTACACTCAGGAAGCCTTTATTCATTAATAGGGTTGTAAATCTATGTTAGCTAGTTTTCATAATTTTGCGTATATACAAATCTAAAAAATTGATGAGAAACACAAACATTGCATTCAAGTATTCCTTGATCATGTCACATTATGTTCTTCTATATCAACATGATACCTGAGATATTGTTTCATTTGCAACTGTTGACAAGAGATAGCCCTGGTGATGTTGGTGGCATGATAGACCATGGAGTTGCTGCAGCAATAGCCAATTTTGATCCATTGAGAGGTATGGAATAGATTAGTCAATTTGACATTATATTTTCTCTTTTATGGTCTATTATAGAAAATTTTCACGATAATTTTATGTAATTTAATTTCTATCTTCATGGCTGCTATAGGTGGTTGTCACTCCAAATCGTGGACATGGTGATGCTTCAAAGGTGCATGATGACTATATGTATGCTGTAAGTGATTATATTTTGTTATATGCCATTCCATAATTCAATTTCTATGTTTTAACATCTTTACTTTTAATCGTATCAGTTGAAGGTCCAGAGTGAAGAGATGAGGAGTAGCGGGCGTGTTCGAAAGACAAGACAAGCAACAGTCACTCCATCCAGCCAAATTTCGAAGGCAGCACGAGATCTATTTCCTTCCCCTAGTGGGAAATGACTATGTATTAGTGTTGTTTGTTGTATGCCTATGTGGCATTTTGGAACATATGTTTTGTACTATTGATATATATACGTGATATTTTATGTCCAAATGGCTCCTTTGTACTAAGCCTATATGTTTTTTTTGGATATATTTATACACTTTTATCAATATATATCATTGTATAGCCTTTCGGATTTTTGATTAAAGAAACTCTTATTTTGCTACTGCCATTCTTGAATGATGTTATCATGCGTATCGTGTAAGTTGTATGCTTGAATGTTGTAGGCATGGATTTTGTTTGCATCTAATGCTTAATTAATTACTGCCGAATGCTCAATAAGCCCCATCTAAAGCGTATTGTATAAATAAGCTCTATTCGTGGTGGTTTGTATCCTTTGGAATGCTTCAATTACTTGTGCCTCACCGATGCAGAAGCAAAGAGGCTCAAACCCAATCAATCTGACAACTTGCCTTCAAGGGGCTCCTAACAAGATTAATACAACCTATTTTGAGCAATCTACATAACCTCAAAGCCCCATCAAACCAAACTCTTCATTCAACACCTTACCCAAAAATCCACCCTTGTAGTACTCTGATGCAAAGCCAAGGTGGTGAAGACTCACAACAATGGAAATGTCAATTCTCAATCAAGAACTCTTCTTCATAATGATTCAACCTAATAGGCATCAACCCACCCTCAAGGGTCTCAACTCCTCAACCTTGCAAATGAACAACAAGACTCCACCAAGGCCCTACAAAGACCATCAACATTCATACAATGACAATTGAATGAATTGAAAACAATCCCTAAGTCAGATTCATCAAGGTTTCCAAAACTCATATTTTGTGACTGGTTATTCTTGTAGTACTCAAAACTCAGTTTTAGCCAGATTTCTTCCAACCTTTCCAAAACACTAGAAAATTACAAGATGGATTGAGATACCCTTTTCAGGGCTACACAACATACCAAAGAATCAGTGGTCTCTCTTTTGGACTGACATAGACTTTCAACACACCTACTTCAATTTTAGCTTCACAATTAGCCCTTTTTTTCCATAGGGACCACCCTTCCAACTTTAGGTATCTATCCAAACGCCTTGGAAAATCTTAGGTTATGGTGCCAAACCTCAAATTTTGTCATTAGTTTGTGTCTACAAAGCCTCTAACTCACAAAACCCAAGAAACCCTCCTAAACCTTCACAAAATCAAGGGTTTTAAAGAAACATACAACTCTAGACCTCTCTTAACACTTCCAAAGCCCCAAACACCTCAAAATACTTCTGCACAGACTCATCAAACCCTCACATAACCCTTATAGGAATTAATTCTTAAAAACCTCTCTTTGGTTCCTCACTTCCATGTTGGAAAACCCTTGTTCAGTCTTAGAACAGTCACAAAAACACCACATAATTATGACTCCTTATTCCAAAATGAGTTGACACACTTATTATAAATTTTTTTAAATCAATCCACTGGGATATAGTAGCAAACAACATGTGGATTGATTGTTACATCACAATTTTCCCCTCAAACCCTTGATTCAACAACACTGGGACAATCACTGATTGTGTTGGTTCTCTCTACAAACAAAGAGTTAAGACACCAAATAAAAAATAAATGAATTAGAAAACATATAGACACATCCTTTGAAATTATTAGACCATGAATAACTTGTATGTGCCCGTACAACACTCAAAAAGATCAAGAAAACAATATTTTTCTAGAAAATTGCTCAAAACTGTGGTGTTTATTGTGTAAAATTGTTACAAAAATTCTTCCGCTCTCTCATTCGAGCCTTGGTAAGGCTTTTAAAATAATTTTCCAACAACCATCTTTTCCCCAACGCCCATAACCAACCTTGGGATTAGTTGGTCCCTTAATTACATTTGTTTGTGTTAAAGTTGCTTTGTCAGCATTTTACAACTTATATGATTTCTAATTGACTTCTACGACACAAAACACCCTTTATTTGAATTATGCTTGATCTCTCAAATCTTATTAGACAAAATAAACCTAAAGACACTAACATTGCCCTATTGATGTATTCAAATAAAAAATATTGATGATGTGGTGTAGGTGCTCCTGCACCAAACTCAAAACACAATCCAAGCCTAATTTCTCCCAACCTTTCCAAAACACATGACCATTTAAAGGTGGATTAAGATACCCTTTTTAGGGTTACACAACATATGCCAAAACCAATAGTAAATCTTTTGGACCAACATGAACTTTCAATACACCTCCCTCACTCTAGGCTTCACAATTAGGCCTAATTTCCAAACCTCCAAACCAAGGAAACTTGAAACAATCTTAGGGATGCTCACCAAACTTAGGATTCTCCCATTTTAAGAGCCCCAATTACTTGTTCTATTCCTCTACTCACAAACAGTCCTAAACCTTCACAAAAACAAGGGTTTTAAAGAAACTCATGACTCCAAACCTCCCCCAATCCTTCCAAAGGTCCAAACACCCCACAATACCTCTGACCTAACTTAAAGGACACTCACAATCCCATTCCTTTCAGTATTCTCAGATTCAGTACTTGAGTTCCTTACTTTCATGGTGGAAACACCCTTGAACAACATTAAAACTTCACACCCCACTGAGTTTATTCATTCTCTCAGCCTCCAAAGTATTCATACACCAAACTAATCATGGTATAGACCAATCCACTAAGCAACATGGTCAGAATAGTAGGTGGATTGGCTAATGTGTCATGGTGTTGCCCTCAAAACCCCTAACACAAAAAACAAAGCAGTAACCAAGTTTGCTGATCCCACACACACCAACAGTGGATTTAAACCTTCAGAACAAATGCAAAGAGAGTAAACACATATGCAATCAAGTATTCAAAGCCTCAAGTCATGATAGACTTGTATAGGCCTGTGCAAGGCAAAGAAAATTCAGGAAAACAAAGAAAACCAGTGATCAGCGTTTTCAAGTATATTTTCTTATTAATAACTGAACAAAATCAACCCTCAACTCGGGGTATTACAGAAATATATCTTGATACCACCTTCCAACTACCCCTTGAGCCGATCAACCACCATAACCACCCTTTGTTAGACTTCTAAGATGGCAATTTGCTAGTTTTTCTCTTAATTACCATTCATTCACAACTTGATTTTGAAAATACCACCTAACTGACCTATTAAGCCTTTTAAATACAATTGCAAGGTATTTACATAGCATATAGAAATATAGAGAGCAAATACAATAAATATTTTAACTAATGAATTGTAAAAAATGGATTTTTGTAGTTTATATTCATGTCATTGATTACATTGCATTGCACATCTTTCAAAGTCAAAGCATTACTTCACTTTGCATAACTAATAAGTAGATGCTGATAGATGCCAAAAATTTAATTACAATATAGTTTGAACAAAGTCAACCTAAGCAGTTATGCAATTTCTTCACATTGCATAACTAATAACTAGGAGCAGCTGCCAATTGCATTTTCTTATCATGGCATTCTATGAGACCAAATTTCTTTGAGATATTTTTTCAAATAGTTCCCTGCCTTGTCTATGTTACCACATTTTTCATACATGTCTACCAAAGCATCTTCTCAAACAGTTCATTGCCTTGTTGCTATGGCTAAAAGCCTAAAACAAGTGATTTTGAACAAGCTATGGATGCTTCAAAAAATATATCAAAAGCATAATAGTAAGCAATAGCATAGAGAAGGCAGTGAACTGTTTGAAAAAATGCATCAAAAAAATTGCTTTGAAATGATAAATTTAGTTGTGCTTTCACTCTTCTTTAACATTGTATATCTACTCCTTTTTATAACAAGAGATAAAAAAATTTAAAAAATTGTATAACAAGAGATAAAAACTATCTTTTTTGAAATCGAAAGGCATTTCCATAGCATAGAGATATAGAGAGCAAATAAAATAAAGAGTTTAACTAATGAAATGTAGAAAATAGATTTTTGTAGTTTTTATTCATGCATTGCACATCTTTCAAACTCAAAGCATTACTTCACATTGCATAACGAATAGCTAGATGCTGATAGATGACAAAATTTCAATTACAATATAGCTTTTGACAAAGTCAACCTAAGCAGTTATGCAATTACTTCACATTGCATAACTAATAAATAGGAGCAACTGCCAATTGCTTTAGCTTGTCATGGCATTCCATGAGACCACATTTCTTTGAGGCATTTTTTCAAATAGTTCATTCCCTTGTCTATGCTACGACATTTTTCATATATGTCTACCAAAGCATTTTATCAAATAGTTCATTGCCTTCTTGCTATGGCTAAAAGCCTAAAACAAATGCTTTCGAACAAGCTATGGATGCTTGGAAAAAATCTATGAAAGCATAATAGTAAGCAATAGCATAGACAAGCCATTGAAATTTTTGAAAAAATGCCCCAAAGAAAAGTGGTCTCATGGTGATGGAATGCCATGGCAAGCCATAGACAAGGCAGTGAATTGTTTGATAATATGCCTCAACTACTTGCATTTGACAACTTTTTCCTCGGGTGAAAATTCGCCACTATAGGAAAAAGCCTTCGAGATAGCGAAAACCGAGCAAGGTTATTGTAGAGGGGCCCAACATGATCCCATAGGATCAAACGAGAAATTTCTAAGCATCACGATGTCCGAGTAATAGCATGTTGAAGTTCACAGCCATTTTGCACTTTGGACCCTTAAGGGATCGATCCAGTTGAAGGTAGCTCAGAGTGATTCCACATGTTTAGGTGCAAAAGAGGACCATGCCTAGCGTAAAAATACCTATTCGGATGCGTTGGAATAGTCTATTTGGTCACACGAGCTATAGAACGAAAGTTGCACCACTTTGCAACTTTCAACTACTTGCATTTGACAACTTTTTCCCCGAGTGAAAATTCGCCAGCACAGGAAAATGCCTTCGAGATAGAAAAAACCGAGAGAATTTATTGTAGATGGGCCCAACGTGATCTTGTAGGATCAGACGAGAAGTTTCTAAGCGTCACGGTGTTTGAGTAATAACATGTTGAATTTCACAGTCATTTTGCACTTTGGACCCTTAAGGGATCGATAAGGTTGAACGTCGCTCAGAGCGATTCCGCGTGTTTAGGTGCAAAAGAGGACCATGCCTAGCGTAAACGTACCCACTCAGACGCGTTGGGACAATTTTTTTGGTCACACAAGCTGCAGAACGAAAGTTGCACCACTTTGCAACTTTCAACTACTTGCATTTGACAACTTTTTCCTCAAGTGAAAATTCGCCACCATAGGAAAAAGCCTCCGAGATAGAAAAAACCAAGAATAGTTATTGTAGAGGGGCCCAACATGATCCCATAGGATCAGACGAGAAGTTTCTAAGCATCACGGTGTCCGAGTAATAGCATGCTGAAGTTCGTAGCCATTTTGCACTTTGGACCCTTAAGGGATCGATTTGGTTGAATGTAGCTCGGAGCGATTCCATGTGTTTGGGTGCAAAAGAGGACCGTTTCTAGCGTAAACATACCCACCTGGATGCGTTGGAACAGTCTGTTTGGTAACACAAGCTGCAAAACGAAAGTTGCACCACTTTGCAACTTTCAACTACTTGCATTTGACAACTTTTTCCCCGAGTGAAGATTTACCAGCACAGGAAAATGCCTTCGAGATAGCGAAAACCAAGAGAATTTATTGTAGATGGGCCCAATGTGATCTTGTAGGATTAGATGAGAAATTCCTAAGCATCATGGTGTCCGAGTAATAGCATGCTGAATTTCACAGCCATTTTGCACTTTGGACCCTTAAGGGATCGATCCGGTTGAACGTAGCTCAGAGCGATTCCGCATGTTTAGGTGTGAAAGAGGACCATGCCTAGCGTAAAACTACCCACCCAGATGCATTGGAACAGTTTGTTTGGTCACACGAGCTGTAGAACAAAAGTTGCACCACTTTGTAACTTTCAACTACTTGCATTTGACAACTTTTTCCTCGAGTGAAAATTCGCCACCATAGGAAAAATCCTTTGAGATAGAAAAAATCAAATAAGGTTATTGTAGAGGGTCCCAACATGATCCCATAGGATCAGACGAGAAGTTTCTAAGCATCATGGTGTTCGAGTAATAGCATGCTGAAGTTCATAGCCATTTTGCACTTTGGACCCTTAAGGGATCGATCCGATTGAACGTAGCTCAGAACGATTCCACGCGTTTAGGTGCAAAAGAGGAACATGCCTAGCGTAAACGTACCCACCTGAACGCATTGGAACAATTTTTTTGGTCACGCGAGCTGCAGAACGAAAGTTGCACCACTTTGCAACTTTCAACTACTTGCATTTGACAACTCTATCCCCGAGTGAAAATTTGCCACCACAGGAAAATGAATTCGAGATAGCAATAACCGAGAGAGGTTATTGTAGAGGGGTCCAATGTGATCTCGTAGGTTTAGAAAAATATTTCGTAATCACCATGGTTTATGAGTAATACCCTGTCAAATATTGTTGCCCTTTTGCACTTTGCACCCTTAAGGGATCGAGTCAGTTGAACCATAGTAGTTTTTTTGTTGAATATCATACCCTAAGGTATGTTAGAGATGACCTAGGTTGCATCGATTTCTCTAAGGCATACGCTGCCCCTACCTTGTCACTTCATCAAAGGATAATAGATTTAAAGGAAGATTATTCATTAAGACAAGCATCATGAATGTATGAACACAAGGGAACTATGAAGGGTCACTGTACATGGCAATGTGCAAATGAAAAGGATAGATTAAAAATGATTAGTGATCATGTTAAGTACAGTGAGTGTATGATTATAAAGTGCTTGAAAATCAAATTCACTCACCATAGTCAATGTCCTATGACTGTCAAGTCTATGTCAGTCAGTGTCTCAAGACTCCAAGAGCTATGGTTGTGTATGCAACAATAGGTCCTTATGAATGTGGATTCTTCAAAAAATACATTAAGTCAATGACAAATATTACAATAGTGATGGAAGAACGTCTTGAAAATATTCCCATTTGTCAATACTTGTAGCAATACATGCAAGGAAATAATCCTCCCATTTCCAACACAAATCATGAAATATATTGTACTTGAGAAAAGGACAAAAGGAGTTGCTGCCCAGTTTTGTTTTTCCATTCCACCTCAGCTGGCCCAACTATTTGCATTCCAAAATGGTTCAAAACATGTACATCCCCTGCTCCCTACGAAACACATGGGTAGTAGCCTCTCTGTGGTTGTGTAGTATCATAGGAATTTGGTCCACAAAAAACCTGCAAAAGCCTCTTAATCTTAGACATAGACTCACATAAAAATCATTAAAAGAGAAATAACTAAATAATGTTAGTCATACAGCTGACGAGACTTACTATCACCTTCATGCATGCTAGGTAAGGAGGTTGATTGAAGGTCCTACAATGGTGATGTGCCCCTTCGCTACTTTATCATCTCAATGACCCTACGTATAAATTTTAAATATATCACTGAGAGGCTTAACATAAAAGGTGTAGCATATAAGAATCCAATAAATCTAGGAGATGTAAAAGAAAGAGAAGATTGACAACCAGAAAATGCACCAGCAACCGATGTTTCTCATACCACCGAACACTTGCACCAGCAACCGATGTTGTTCTTTTCTTATATACTTTGACAAACTTCAGTATTACTTCTAGTCACAATCAGAAAAGGATCAATGATAGTCATAAATGCATATGACATCAAACAGTAATCGTGAAAAATCCTTATTGCAAGGTGTTGGTCCAAAAGAGTGATCGATAACATGGCTTTACAAATTCAATGTGCATACTTACAAATCAATCCAGGGAACCATTTGGGTCTGCTCTAGTCTTTATTGTGTCGAGTATTGCCTCGTGGTTAGACTCACACACTTTCCACAAGTTCTTGTTTGCAGGTTTACCCTTATATTTGATCAAATGAATGTTGGTGGCGATGACAAGGTTTGAATAGTGAAGAATTTTTCTATGCGTGTTGAAGTTCTCAAACAACCAAACTGCAACATTCTTAACTGGATACCTTCGAAGCCATGTTCCAGTAACAACCACCGAACCTGTAGGATATTCTATGTTTTCTCCGTCTATAATTGGGGAATCCAATTTCTTTTTGGCCTCGATACAACGACACAGGTAATAATCCGTACCCTCTTCATTGTCTTCATCTGCAATCACCGCATAAACATGCCCTGCATTCATATGTTCATCTTGTTAGATTTATTTATTGAGCAACATAATAAAACTTGTAAGTAAGATATATCACCTGGTTCTAGTAGGTCCGATACATGATCAAAGTCAATGGATGGTTGCATCTCCGTGATTTGTAGAGCCGTCGGGAACTGATAAGTGTCAAGTGGGGTTAGAATTCTTACAGACCATTCATCAACCCACTCTGTTGACTCACAATCATTCCATGATTGAAGTGTACATGCATAACAAAATCATGCCATCTTCCTTGTATGGATAGTCCATGTACCTACATTGGAGCTTCTAAAAGAGTGTAGCTCGCTCGATCCTATTAGTGTACAACAATCCTCATATTTTGCAATGTTAGTATCATCTACTAAATTAAAAAAATCTACGAACTAAAGAATTTCCTTCACTACCTGGACCCATTGAACCATTGCACCACTAGACAATTGATCTTGCATCTGTCAACTTTACACTGTTTGTGTACTTTAACTCTTCTCGTGCTAGGGCTCTTTTGATAACATGCACCTACTCCATCATGCTCCCCCTTTCCATGCCCGACCTCTAAGAAGTTCCACATATGTTGAACACCACTAATCCTATGCATCCTGCTCAACCAGTAAAACATTTTGGCATTCTTAAATTATGATGTACAATTATCTAACCATATGATATGCTGGCTAAATGATATGCCCCTACTAGCCAGATCGGCATAAAACATATGAAAGCAACCTGGAACAAACTCTGTAGAATGTGTGCGATCATCACTGATGTAAAAGTGATACTCCCTCAATACTTTCCTATTTTCCTCTGTACTATCATTTGCATGAATGAATGCTATATGTACAAATATAGCAACCTGCATGGAGTTGTAGTACTGTGATTGCACCTCGTTTTGTGGTTGTAGTGTGTAGTTCTCAGCGAAGTCGACAACTGAAATGATATGACGAAGTGGAAATGTGTCCTTGCATAACTTGAACTGTGAGTCCAACCATTGTGCTCTGTGTGTATGCATTGCATAATCATAAACGACCCGATCATGAAAAAATTCCCATAAACTGATACATTGGAGTCTTATCACTGACCAATTCACACTTCTTTGCTTCTTTCCCATCTTTTAGACTATATGCCACTATCGTATATTTCCCAAATTCCATAATTTTGTCTCCAATTGTGTGTTTAATAGCCATGTGTTGGAAAATTGGCAAATGTTGCATGCCACCACAATGATCACATGTGCCATCCAAACATGATTTTTTGTAAAAAAATTGACCATCCTCTCTTTCACATAAAATGGAAGACAAAAATTTCCTTGACGATTTAGGTGGAGGCATTATGTTACATTCCTGCAAAACATTGTCAGTATGCATATCTACACATATACGTCAATAAACATCATAATGGTTAGAAAATTCAATATGAACCCTACAACAACAAGTAGTGCATGTGTGATTTATTTTGACATAAAAAGGCTTTAGCATTTCAAAATACCTTTGACATATTTTAATTTCAGGAAACTTTTGTACAAAATCAACAAAAAATTGGGTTTGAGTGGTATCCAAATAATGCATTGGATGTGGCTCATGGTTTATACTACCAATTCTCCTTCTTACAACATCTCTTTGATTAGGATAGGTCCTTGTGTTATCCTTCCAATAATTCACAATTAAAGATCTCAAGCCTTGAGCAATTCTTGTGTCTTTCTGTGGCACTCTACCCGAATATGCCCATAACTCATTGCTATTTGGATCCTCCACTCTTTCACACCTTCCTTTGGATCTCATTAGAGATGATCTACTTATTTTCAAAGACTTACTTTACTTTGTAAGGTTCACCTTGTTCCTTGTTTGACTGCTTAACAGTGTTGTTGTCATCACACATCGTGTGGCACAACTATCCTTCGTGCGTGAGGTGGAACCCAAGCTCTCGTATGCACTCATCAAGTTATTTACAATGGAATTTTCACTTGAGTCATTCAAAACTCTTAGCCCAAGAGCCTTCATGGTGGGCCTAAATTTGATTTGCCTCATCATTTCAACAAATAGTTGGCATCTTCCACCCTCACTTAGCTTCGCAAAAAACAAACTCCATATCCTTTCTGCATATATTTGACATGTATGTTTTGGAATCTTATTAGGCATCCATTTCAAAACATTGGAATCAATATCAATAAAAAATGCAGGTTTTCTATGTAAAAATCTAGGAGGAGTTCTCAAATGTAAATTTGTGTCAATATTGGGAAGGTCAACAACATCGGGGATAAATCGTGTACCTTCAATTGGAGGTGGAATTGATGACATACCTTGAGATTGACATGTAAACGATGTTGTACCTTCAACTTGAGATGTCGTTTGTGGAGTTCCTTCAAATAGAGATGTGTTTACTGATGTACTTTCAAAACACAATGTTTTTGATGGTGTGTCTTCAATTGGAGATGTGATTTTCGATGTACCTGGAAAACCACATGTTGTTGTCAATGTGTCTTCAACTGGAGATGTGCATTGAGCTTCACCTATGGTTGATGATGTGCCCCCAACTTTTGTATCCATTCCTATCCTTCCATGAACTTTCCTCATTCGTGCCCTTTGTTTTTCCAATTTGACATCTCTCTTAGATTGCACGGGAATTTGTGGCTTTATGGGCTGCAATTCCTTTGCTTCACAAGCTACATTTTTTGAATTCTCTTCTCCTTGCATTTTTAACTGCACGTTCTTCTGGTGTTAGAGGCTTTGGTCGTTTCCTCGGCATGACCTTGAATGCTACATGTCCACAAACACACAGAACAAAAGTAAGTAATGAATTTTACAAAAAAATTGATGCAGAGAGGGGTGGAAACCATTCAATACAACAAATCAATGAGAATCACAAACCTAGGGTATAAATTGCTACCACCTAAATGAAAACTAGAGACTCTTGTGTTTATTTTTCTCAAAAACAAATTTTTGATTGTCAACAAAGTCATGAAGAATATGGATTCAAAGAAGGGTTTGTGATGCTATATCTTATCATTATTCACTATTTCTTTGGCAATGAGGTTTTCCAAATTAGATGAAAATAAAATTTTTCCATATTAGTTGAAAAAAGAATGAAATACAGTGAATTCCACTAGCCATGCTGGAAATGGACTACTATAAGCAATGCAAATAGAATTCATAAGTAAATTTATGTTAAGTAAATGTCAAGTTTTTTATTTTTTTTGTTCTTCAAACTCATAAAAATTGAACTTTTTTATGCAAATCCCGTCTAATTCAATGTTGAATTCTAAGTCCAATTGTTATGATTAATAAAATCATTAAGGAAATTTAGTTTATACTGTCAAAAAAAAACAAATATACTAAACACAAACATTTCAATTTACCAAAATGAATATATTACCTTAGATAATGTAAAATGATGTAGAAACTTCAAAATATCTTCTTCTACGTTGTCTACCATGCAGATTGGTGGTAAAAAGGTGATGGATCAAGCATAGATTGGTACAATATGAAGTCAACTACAAAAAAAGGGCGTTTCTGAGTCGGATAAAGTGCTGAACCAGACAAACATAGGAGAATGTGGGCCTGAATCACGGGGTCTACCCTTATTTTTACCGTTTCAAGGTAAAACCCATTTGGCGCTCGCCAAATTTGGAGAGCGCCAAATATGTTCCTCTAAAAAGGAGAGACTTCAGAGAGAGGGAGAGACACAAAGTGGGAGAGAGATAGAGGGAGTGAGAGAGAGAGGGAGTGGGAGAGGGAATGGGAGAGAGATAGAGGGAGTGAGTAAGTGACATACCTAATAGAGGGATTAGGGTTGAGAGTTTAATTGGGTTTAAAGGTTTAAGTGTTGAGGGATTAGGGTTGAGGTTATTGGGTTGAGGGTAGAGGGTAGAGGGTTTAAGGGTGTAGGATTTAAGGGTTGAGGGTTGAGGGTTTAGGGTATAGGGTTGAGTGTTTAAGGTTTTAAGGGTTGAGGGTATAGGGTTGAGGTATTAGGGAAGAGAAGGTGGGATCTATGGAGGGAGAGATGGAGGGAGAAGTGAGATAGAGATAAGGAGAGAAGAGGAGGGAGGGACAAAGATATATGAGGGTTGAGGATCCAATGTATAGAGTAGATGGTTGAGAATTTAAGGTATAGGGTTGAGGACCTATAGGGTTGATGGTTTAGGGTATTGGTTTGAGGGTATAGGGTTTAAGGGAGATGGGAGATAGATAAATGGATTGAGTGAGTGAGAGAGAGACCTAAGAGAGGGAGAGGAGGTGGGATGGAGAGACTTGAAAGAGAGAGAGAGGGAGGGAGTGAGAGAGAGACAAAGGGAGCGAGGGTTAAGGGTAGGGGGTAGAGGGTTTAATGGTTTAGGGTTTAACGGTTAAGGGTTTAGGGTTTAGGGTAGAGGGGAGAGAGATAGAAGGAGTGAGTGAGTGTGTGAGAAAGAGAGACCTAAGAGAGAGTGAGTGAGTGAGTGAGTGAGAGACCTAAGATTCCCTCTCTAGTTCTCTCTATCTCTCTCCTCCCTCTCTAATCTCTAGATATCTCCCTCCCTCCCCCTCTTTCTATCTCTCCTCTCTCCCTCCCCCTCTTTCTATATCTCTTTACCTTTTCTCTACCTATATCTCTCTCCTTCTATCTATCTCAACTATCCATATTTACCTATCCCTCCCTCCTCTCTCTCTTAGGGTTTAGGGTATAGGGTTGAGTGTTCAAGGTTTTAAGGGTTGAGGGATTAGGGAAGAGAAGGTGGGATGGAGGGAGGGAAAGATGGAGGGAGATTCTTGAGAGAGAGAGGGAGGGAGAGGGGGTGGGAGGGAGAAACCTAAGAGAGAGGGAGACCTGAGAGAGGGAGAGGGGATAGGAGGGAGAGTCTTGAGAGAGAGAGGGAGCGACTTCAGAGAGAGGGAGAGACACAAAGTGGGAGAGAGATAGAGGGAGTGAGAGAGAGAGGGAGTGGGAGAGAGAGAGAGAGGGGGAGGGAGAGGGTGTGGGAGGGAGAAACCTAAGAGAGAGGCTGGGAGGGAGACACTTGAGAGAAGGAGAGGGAGTCAAAGTGGGAGAGAGGGGGTGGGAAGGAGAGACCTAAGGAAGTAGGGTGGGAGGTAAGTGAGGCCTGACTGAGAAGGATTCTGAGATAAGTGAGGCCTAATCCATCAACCCTCAAACCTCAACCCTCAACCCTTAAACCCTAATCCCTAAACCCCTATACCCTCTTAATCCCTCAACCCTCAACCCTTAACCCCTAATCCCTCAACCCCTATACCCTCTTAATCCCTCAACCCCTATACCCTCTTAATTTATCAACCCTCAACCCTTAAACCCTAATCCCTCAACCCCTATACCCTCTTAATTCATCAACCCTCAACCTTTAAACCCTAATCCCTCAACCCCTATTTAATATTGACGCCCATCTGTCTAGCCATAAGCTGCAACATCATGTTGACTTCACAGCAAACACAAAATTTTCTTCTCAAACAGCATTTGAAGGGTCAAACGAAGGGGGTTTTCAGATTTCTTCATAGTTTCGAGTTTAGGTTGCACAGAAGAACACTTGTCCATGATTTGTTTTTCTAGGGCGTGATTTTTTAGAGAGAGAAGGTTTCCTTCTCCAAAATTCATCAATTTGGGTCTTTCTATTCTACATTTCTCTTGAAGATTGGCAAATTCTTGAGGAAGCTTCCAGCCCTATTTTTTACGGATTCTTGAAAAATCACCTTTTTCAATAATCTGACAATCCGGGTCTACTAAGCACAAACTTGGCCACAAAACCCACATCCTAGATTTTTTCCGAAAAAATTGCCTCACTGCTTCCACTTTTAGGGTTTCTCAACCTCTAACCCTTAACCCTTATACCCTAATCCCTCAACCCCCACACCCTCTTAATCCCTCAACCCTTAACCCTTAACCCTTAATCCCTAAACCTTCTACTTGAGAGAGAGAGGGGGAGGTGGTGGGAGGGACATGCTTGAGAGAGAGGCATAGGGAGAGGGACAGAGAGGGAGAGAGGGATGGAGTCACTATGAGAGGGAGAGGGTATAGGAGGGGGAGACTTGACAAAGAGAGAGAGGAAGATATAGGGAGTTAGTGAGAGAGAGAGGGAGGGAGTGGAAAAGCAATAGAGGGTAGAGGGTTAAGAGTTAATGGTAGAGGGTAGAGGGTAGGGGGTAGAGGGTAGAGGGTAGAGGGGAGAGAGATAGAAGGAGTGAATGAGTGAGAAAGAGACCTAAAAGAGGGAGAGGAAGTAGGAGGGAGAGACTTGAGAGAGAGAGAGGGAGGGAGGGAATTGGAGATAGATAGAGGGTAAAGGGTAGAGGGTTTAATGGTTAAGGGTTAAGGATGGAGGGGAGATAGATAGAGAGAGTGAGTGAGAGAGAGAGACTTGAGAGAGGGAGAGGGGTAGGAGGGAGAGACTTGAGAGAGAGAGGGGAAGGGAGTTGGAGAGAGATAGAGGGTAGAGGGTAGAGTTTTTAAGGGTTTAGGGTTTAAGGGTTAAGGGTTAAGGGTTTAGGGTTAAGGGTATAGTGGAGAGAGATAGAGGGAGAGAGAGAGGGAGGGAGGGAGTGGGAGAGAGAGGGTAGAGGGTAGAGGGTAGAGGGTTAAGGGTAGAAGGGAGAGAGATAAAAGTGAGTGAGAGAGAGAGAGACCTAGAAGAGGGAGAAGGGGTAGGAGGGAGAGACTTGATAGATAGAGAGAGGGAGGGAGGGAGTGGGAGATAGATAGAGGATAGAGGGTAAAGGGTATATTATAGAGGTTTTTAGGGTTTCAGGTTTAATGGATAAGGTTTTAGGGTTTAGGGTTTAGGGTTAAGGGTAGAGGGGATATAGATAGAGGGAGTGAGTGAGTGAGTGAGTGAGTGAGAGACCTAAGAGAGAGAGAGGGGGTAGGAGGGAGAGTCTTGAGAGAGAAGGGATAAGGGAGAGTCTATATATCTCCCCTCCCTCTCTCTCTCTCTCAAGTCTCTCCCTCCTACCCCTTCTCCCTCTCTCAATCTCTCTCTCTCTCAGTCACTCCCTCTATCTCTATCCCCTCTACCCTTAACCCTAAACCCTTAACCCTTAAACATTGAACCCTCTACCCTCTACCCTTAACCATCCCACCCTCTTTCTCTCTCCCAAGTCTCTCTCTCCTACTACCTCTCCCTCTCTTAGGTCTCTCTCACTCACTGACTCACTCCCTCTATCTTTCTCCCCTCTACCCTTAACCCTTTATCCTTTATCCTTAACCCTTAAAACCTAAACCATTAAACCATTTTACCCTCTACCCTTAACCCTAAACCCTAAACCCTAAACCTTTAACCCTTAAACCCTAAACCCTCTACCCTCTACCCTTAACCCTCCCTCCATCTATCTCTCTCCAAATACCTCCATTCCCCTCTCTCTCTCAACCCTCTCCCTCCTACCCCCTCTCCCCCTATCCCTCTCTGAGGTCTCTTTCTCAGTCACTCCCTCTATCTCTCTCTCCTTTACCCTTAAGCCTAAACCCTAAACCCTTAAACCTCAAACCCTTAAAACCTCTACCCTCTACCCTTAACCATGCCTCCCTCTATCTCTCTCAAGTATCTCCCTCCTAACCCCTCTCCCTCTTTCAGGTAGAGGGTAGACGGGAGAGACAAAGGAAGTGACTAAGAGAGAGATACTTGAGAGAGGGAGAGGGGGTAGGAGGTGTTAGAACCCAAAACATTCATTAAAAAACCCTAAGGTTTTCCCGTTTAAATTTAATATTTTCCATAAAAATATTAAATTTTTATTCATTTATACCCTATACTTTCCTTTA
This sequence comes from Sequoiadendron giganteum, assembly GCA_007115665.2. Taxonomy (NCBI): domain Eukaryota; kingdom Viridiplantae; phylum Streptophyta; class Pinopsida; order Cupressales; family Cupressaceae; genus Sequoiadendron; species Sequoiadendron giganteum. Next base: position 54,685,778 of record CM021103.1, read on the forward strand.
CTGCCATTCAAAAAGGCTAAAAAATGACTTATATCCTATACTGTTTCCGTAAACCCTTTAAAATTTTCTCCCTACCACTTTACCGCAGATAGCCTTCAAACAGTTCGTGGTTGTGCGGTAGAGGGTCAGCCTGGCGGTCATCAAACAACCATTGCTATACCGCGCACAGTAAAATCTATATCCACGGTAACATGGTAAACAGGGAAGCAACCAATGACGGTGAGGGTAGCGACTAACGATCAAGCACAAAATGTTTATTGCGCCACCGCGCGCGCTCTAAACACAGACCGTGGTGGTGCGGTGATGGTGAGTCATCGGTGAGACAACAGTCAGTGAAGAGCCACCGCAGTACTGTGGCCATTAAAATAGTGACCCTTCATTTCCTAGTTATGGCCATTTACATTTTATCATAGAGATTAAAATATTTAATTATATTGCCTCTCGGCAAATTAAATTTAAGTGATTTTCCACTATTTTCATAAAAAACCCTAAGGTTTTTCCATCTAGACCTATCATTTTCCTATCTTTCCATATAAAATTAATTTTTCCCCTTTCCAAAAAATGCTCATATACTTTATATCACTACCGCTCCCTTAAAAAATCACTTTATATATATTATTTACCGCCCAACTGTGGCCTCATACATGGGAGCCCATGGTATGGCGGTAATTGTTTGGGGGAGTCACATTAAACCTTACCGCTATACCACGGGGGGACATCATATTGTTCGCAGTAGCGCGGTGGTCGGGTAGTAGCTAACAGAGCAGGCATGAGATGTTTACCGTGCCACCGTGCGCGGTTAAACTATAGACCGCGGTGACCACGGTAAACAGGTAGCGATTGGCGAAGGGTGATAGTGGACGGTTAATGGGCGATCGGTGAATGCAGCCAACAGTTTGTAAAGTGGCTACCGCAGTACTGTTGGTAATCAGGCCAGTGACCGCGGTAGTGCGGTGGCGGTGAGAAAACCATAGCGGCGTCGGTCGAAGCGGTTATTGCGGTACCGCGCGTGGTTAAACCACAAACAGCGGTGACAGCGGTAATAGTAGCGGTCGGCGAAGGCAGTCAATGGAGGACATCAGGGAGTGGTTAATGGTTGGCATTGGCGGTTAAGGGTGGCTACCGCGGTACTGCTGGAAGTCATCCCAGTGACCGCGGTAGCGCGGTAAAGGCTCATTGAGGCAATAAACGTGGGGAGTAAAAAGGACACTACGATACCGCTTGAAGAAAAGTCAAGCCCGCGGTAGATCGGTAACAATAAAGATAATAAGGCCATGGGAAGATAAAAATAAAGGAGCGGATAAAATGAAATTTAAAGGGTGGGAAAGGATATAAAGGGAAAAATCAAAGCGATGGTATAGTTAAAAATATTTAATTTGCCGAAAGGCAATCTAGTTAAATATTTTAAATCTCTGTCATAAAATTCAAATAGTTGTAATAGAAAGTGAAGGGTCACAACCATTGGGTATGTAATGTATATATATTTCAGAAAATTAGGGGACAAGTAGAAAAAGAAAGCAGTAGTTAGACTGTAGGAGTTAGAATTTTCTCGAGAAGGGACTGGGATGGAAATAATGTACAAAATTTTCTTTGTGCAGTAGGAGTAGGAGTAGGTGTAGTAATTTTATCTGTCCACTTCCCTTTGCCATTGTGGATAGATTGATCAACCAGGAAATCTCATTAGTTGGCCAAAAGCGTTGTGAGAGCTTGGCAACCTCTTGTGGTTCAAACTTGCATTTTTGAGACCCAACAGGAGGGAGAGAATTGAGAGAGAGAGGGAGAGGGAGTGGAAGAGAGATATAGTGTAGAGGGTAGAGGGTTTTAAGTGTTTAGGGTTTAGGGTTAAGGGTAGAGAGAGAGAGAGGTAGGTAGAGTTGGAGGGAGAGGTAGGGATGGAGAGAGAGAGAGAGGTAGGTAGAGAGAGTAAAGGGAGATATAGAGAAGTGGAGAGGGAAGGAGAGACATATGGAGAGGTAGGGATCAAGGGAGAGATAAGGATTTGGAGAGAGGTGAGAGAGTGAAATAGAGAGAGAGAGGTAGGTAAGCAGAGGGAGGGGGAGATAAAGGGAAGTAGAGAATGGAGGAGAGAGGGAATAAGAGGTAGGGAGGGAGAGATAGGTGAGATAGAGAGAGAGGAGGGAGGGAGGGAAATTGTGGAGAGAGAGGTCAGATAGAGAGAAAGAAAGTAAAGAGGGGAGGGGGAGAGAGAGAGGTGATAGAGATAAGGAGGAGTGAATGAGTGAGAGAGAGACCTAAAAGAGGGAGAGGAAGTAGGAGGGAGAGACTTGAGAGAGAGAGAGAGGGAGGGAGGGAATTGGAGATAGATAGAGGGTAAAGGGTAGAGGGGAGAGGGTTTAATGGTTAAGGGTTAAGGGGAGATAGATAGAGAGAGTGAGTGAGAGAGAGATTTGAGAGAGAGGGGAGAGGGGTAGGAGGGAGAGACTTGAGAGAGAAAGGGGAAGGGGGTTGGAGAGAGATAGGGTAAAAGGTGAAATTGTTAGAGTTTTAGGTTAAAAGGGTTTAGAGGTTAAGGGTATAGTGGAGAATGCAGGGGAGAGAGAGAGAGGGAGAGTGGGAGAGAGATAGAGGGAGTGAGTGAGAGACCTAAGAGAGAGAGGGGGTAGGAGGGAGAGTCTTGAGAGAGAGGGGGATGAGGGTGAGTCTATATATCTCCCCTCCCTCTCTCTCTCTCAGTCACTCCCTTTATCTCTATCCTCTCTACCCTTAACCCTAAACCCTTAAACATTGAACCCTCTACCCTCTACCCTTAACCATCCCACCCTCTTTCTCTCTCCCAATTCTCTCTCTCCTACCGCCTCTCCCTCTCTTAGGTCTATGTCACTCACTCCATCTATCTTTCTACCCTCTAGCCTTAACCCTTAAAACCTAAACCATTAAACCCTTTTACCCTCTACCCTTGACCCTAAACCCTCTACCCTATACCCTTAACCCCCCTCCCTCTATCTCTCTCCAACTCCCTCCATTCCTCTCTCTCTCTCAGCCCTATCCCTCCTACCCCCTCTCCCCCTATCCCTCTCTTAGGTCTCTTTCTCAGTCACTCCCTCTACCCTTAAGCCTAAACCATAAACCCTTAAACCTTAAACTCTTGAACCCCCCACCCCCAATCCTTTAACTGCTCCCTCCTCCTCAAGCATCCTCCTAACCCTCCCAGAGGGTAAAGAGGGAGAGACAGCTGAAGTGGCTAAGAGAGAGACACCGAGAGAGGAGAGGGCTGAGAGGAGACATATGGAGGAGGGAGAGAGACAGAGGAGGAGGCATTGGCCTAATGGTCATAGGCAGAGGGAGAGAGAGAGAGATGGAGTGAGTGAGAGAGAGACCCAAGAGAGGGAGAGGGGGTGGGAGGGAGAGTCTTGAGAGAGAGAGGGAGGGAGGGAGTGGGAGAGAGATAGAGGGTAGAGAGTAGATGTTTTAAGGGTATAGGGCTAAGGGTAGATGGAAGAGACATAGGAGTGAGTGAGTGAGAGAGAGAGACTTGAGAGAGGGAGAGGGTGTAGGAGGGAGATAGCTGAGAGAGAGAGAGGGTAGAGGGTTTAAGGGCAGAGGGGAGAGACAGAGGAGGACCGAGAAACGTAGACCTGAGAGAGAGAGGGCCTATGGTTAAGGGCATACCCGGGAGAGATAGAGGACTTGAAAAGAGAGAGAGAGAGAGGAGGAGCTAGAGAGACATAGGCACAGGGTCATGGCAGAGTGGTCAAAGGCAGAGGAGAGAGATAGGAGTGAGGAGTGAGAGACCCTGAGAGGAGAGGCAGGAGGGAGAGAACCCAGAGAGACAGGAGGAGGGGAGGGAGTGAGAGAGAGATAAAGGCAGAGGGCTGCATGGTTTAGGACAAGGCAGAGGGAGAGAGATAGATGGAGGAGAGAGAGAGAGAGAGAGAGAGGGAGAGGGGATAGGAGGGAGAGTCTGAGGGGATAGGAGGGAGAGTCTTGAGAGAGAGAGGCAGCGAGCAAGAGAGAGATAGAGGGTAGAGGGCTAAGGGTAGAGCAAAGAGATATAGGAGTGAGTGAGAGAGAGACTTGAGTTAGGGAGAGCGGGTAGGAGGGAGAGACATGAGATAGAGAGAGAAATAGAGAGAGGGAGTGGGAGAGAGATAGAGGGTAGAGGGGAGAGAGGGTAGGAGAGAGAGAGGGTAGGAGAGAGAGAGAGAGAGAGAGAGAGAGAGAGAGAGAGAGAGAGAGAGAGAGAGATATGTAGGTAGAGAGAGTTGAGATAGGGATAGAGTAGAGAGGGAAGGAGAGAGGGGAAGGGAGTGACAATTTAGAGAGAGAAGAAGGAAGGTGGATAGATTGAGAGAGGGAAGGATGGAGAGAGGAAGAAAGAGAGAATGGGGTATAAAGGGATAGGTAGGTAGAGAGAAGTAGAGAGGTAAGGAGAGTTGGAGGGAGAGGTAGGGATGGAGAGAGAGAGAGGTAGGTAGAGAGAGGAAAGGGAGATATAGATAAGTGGAGAGGGAAGGAGAGACGGATGGAGAGATAGGGATCGAGGGAGAGATAAGGATTTAGAGAGAGGTGAGAG